>JACEFZ010008210.1:252500-370517 GCA_014155875.1 Cepaea nemoralis
TAGGTTACCAGTCAACAGCATGCCACAACAAGCAATGATGTACAGATCAGATGGAAACAGAGGAAGAGGCCGACCACGTAAACGTTGGACGGAGGGAATAACAGAATCCATGGGAATGTCGATATGTTAGTTAGTTAGTTAGTCGACAGATCATCCTCACTGCACATCGAACCATTCAGTCCATAAGTGCTCGGATCCCCTCCTCAGCAAATCCCGCAACGTGTAGCGGCTAACGACACCAGTTCTGTGTTTGTTTATCAATCTTCTTTGGCTTCCTGTGTAGTGTTCTTGTTTGGCCACCCCTCTTTTAATTTGCTGCTCTCGCAGTCTGGCCATTGTTGTAGATTCACAGTCATCACTTGGTTCTCGCAAAAGTCTTACTTCTCGTAGAGCATTCAGGATGTCGGCCTGGTCCATGGCGCGTCCTCCCTCCACAGTAGCCTCACCTGCGAGCTTGTCAGCCCGCTCATTTCCTTGTACTCCCGCATGCCCTGGCACGAAGATGAAACTAATCTTTGCCAGTCGAGACCGCTCCAGAGGCAGCAACCATTCTCTTCGGATCGATCCCTCCTCTATCCTCTTGATCATGTTAATTGAGTCGCTGAGGAAACAGGCCCTAGTGAATGTCTGTGTCTCGAGCCATGTTATTGCTTTACTTACTGCCATGACTTCCATAGTCAGGCTACTTGTGGTTTCAGTGAAAGCACCAGAGTCCTCCTTCACAATTCTCCCTCCGGCCCGAGCTGTAAAGGCCCATGAGCTTCTCACATGTCGGACGACCGACCCATCTGTGTAGATGACCGCGTCACCGTCTAGCGAATTCTCGAAAATCAACGCTTGTACTTCAGCCTCAACAGCAGCCGGATTTTCTTGTCTGCATTTTCTGTCTAGTTGGATGCAAACTGAAAAGGATGTGCAGAAGTCTGTTGGCACTTGCACCCACTCCTCGCCAGGTTCTAAGTCCTCAAGTGAACACACCTGTTGAAGAACGTCTTCGGCTTGACCCATCCACGACCGTCCTCTTTTTAACCTGCTGCCCTTCACCTTCCTAATTTCACTATGCAGTGGATGTTGTGTGTTTGCATTTATTCTGAGGTAGGCGCGTGCCCTGCAACCTTGTATTCTCTCTTCAATGGTTGGAAAATCAAGAAAGTAGCGCATCCGCCCTGCATGCTGTATCTCTTGTACATCCAAGAATAATGCGCATAGCTTCATTCTGTATCCTTTCCATCCTTTCTATCTGCTTATGGCTGAGAGTCAGGATTGCATTGCATACTCCAAAACAGACATGACCAGCCCCTCGTACAGAAGACGTAGATGGCGCTGCTCACAGTTTGCTGCCGCCATCACCCGCATTGCTGCCAAACCCCGCTTGGCCTTTATTATCACCTGGTCTATGTGCACATTATAAGCAAGGCTTAGATCAAACCGTATCCCCAGATACGCAGAAGTGGTGGAACGCAGAAGTAAAGAAAGCGGTAAAAGGAAAAAAGGAAAAATATAAAAAGTGGTTGAAGAGCAACCAGGAATGTGATTACAGAGAATACAGAATAGCGAGAAGACATGTGAGTAGAATAGTAAAGAGAGAAAAACAAAAAGACTGGGAAGAGTATGGAGAAACCCTAAAGAAACCCTAAAATAATGTGAGGGAATGTCGATATACGAAGCCCATAACCGGGCACTCTCACGAAGTTTATACTTCACCTCGACACCGCAAGGTACAAGAGGAACATGATGAGATGAGACGAGATGATGTCAAGAGGGTTCAGCACGTGATATTATAGTGCAAACGAACACGGTGATGTCATACGGACAGTTTACAGATGGCCGCCCTTCCTATTGACATGCATCGAAGAGGAGCTGCATTCTTTTATCGTGTTTATATTAGTGAAGGGGTGAAACCTATAGAAACTCATCGGCGAATGAAAGCCCAGTAAGGTGATGCACGCTTGTCAGTCCAGCAAGTGTATGATTGGAGCAGAAAGTTTCAAAACTGCTTGACTTCTGTGATAGACTGTTCACGACCGGGTCAGGCACACCGAGTGGTGACACCAGAGTCGATTTTTCTACAGGAATTCAAGCACTTTATCGCGTTGGAGGAATTTACATTGACCGCAGTGGTGACTACATCGAACAATGATACAAAAAACATCTGATGGATGTGGAAATATGGTTTCTGAGGAAAATACAAATAATACTATGGACAGACAGAAAAACCAATGACCAAGTCCTACAAGAAACAAATGAAAACAGTAAACTGGTTAGAGAAATTAGACGTAGACAGTCACAAATGTTTGGGCACGCTATGAGAAGGAATAACTTGGAGAACTTGGTGACAACTGGCAATTTTGAGGGCGGGGGGGGGGGGAGGGGGAAGAGACCATACGGAAGTAAATATCTGGATGGCTTGACCACGTGGTACGGCCTAGACAAGAATACAGAGCTGATCCATGAATCTGGTGATCGTGTGAGATGGCGAAGCATGACTGCTCACGCGATGATGATGATGATGATATGATGATGATGATGATGATGATGATGATGATGATGATGATGATGATGATGATGATGATGATACCCAGTGTCATGGATTTGACTATAAGTATCTGCTCATGTGATACCTAGTATCAAAGAGTTGATTATACGTTTTTGTTTATGTGATTCTAAGTGTTAAGGACTAGACAATATATTTCTGTTCATGTAATATCTCGAGTCAATGCCTTGATTATACATTTCTGTTCATGTGATACCTGGAGTCAAGGACTTGACTATACGTGTCTGTTCATGTGTTACCTAGTGACATGACCTTGACTTTACGTTTCTGTTCAAGTGATATCCAATGCCATGAACTTTACTGTGTTTCTGTTCACGTGATACACTTGACTATATGTTTATGTTCATGTAATACACTTGATTATACCTATCTGCTCATGTGATACACCTAGCTATACGTTTCTGTTAATGTGATACCTTGTGTTGTGAATTTGACTATATATTTCTATTCATATACCTAGTGTTATGGACTTGACTATACGGTACAGTTCATGTCATGATATGATTGATTTAATTATAAGCTTCTGTCCATGTGATAGCTAGTGTATTTGAATATAACAGTTATAAGTTAGTTCCATATCCTTTTACAGGACGTCGCAGTCACCCCCAGAAATTCTATTGTTTTTTTCTGTTTGTGATCTCTTGGCAAGTTTACGTTCAGTAGTTTGCCAATAATTTGAATACAGCTGTCGGAAAAATTATTGGACACGTGACATAGTTCACTACTTCAATATAAAACATTGTATGTATGTTTGTGTGCTAGTGCGTATGTGCGCATACTTTCATGTCTGTGTGTGTGTGTGTGTGTGTGTGTGTGTGTGTGGGTGGGTGGGTGGGTGGGTGTGTGTGTGTGTGTGTGTGTGTGCACGAGCGTGTCTGTGCAACATAAGATATTTGAATCGCCAGCTGCTGAATACGTTATTTAAGATCATCTCTTGCAGATGTGGCGCGGTAGGAGTTCCCAACAACTGTACATTTGAGCGCTACACCGGAGCCCCATACCCAAGATGCTGCGATGGTGAAATAGTGTGTCCAGAGACGTGATCCGTCTACAACCACAAGGAGAGGCAAGACAATAGGACAGCCTTGTCGACCCTGAGACTTGTGTTGAAGACCAAATGTTGTAGCATGGATAAACATTTGATGTTATTTCTGGTGTCAAAATAAAGTATTGATGACACTGCGGCGTGTGCTGTTTCTCTGTCTTGATTTCCGTGTGTGGTGTTTCTCTGTGTTGATGTCCTCGTTTCTGTGTTGATTCTCATGTGTGGTTTTTCATTGTGTTGGTTCTGATGTGTGGTGGTTCTCTGTGTTGATTCTCTCATGTGGCATTCCTTTGTTTTATGTTGATTCTCATGTATGCTGGTTATTTGTGTTGATTCTGGTGTGTGGTGTTTCGCTGTGTTGAGTCTCATGTGTGGTATGTCACTGTGTTGAGTTTTATGTGTGGTGTTTCTTTGTGTTGTGTTGATTCGTGTGTGTGGCGTTTCTCAATGTTGATTCTCATGTATGGTGTTTCTCTGTATTGATTCTCATGTGGATGTGTGGTGTTTCTCTGTATTCTGTTGATTTTCATGTGTGTTGTTTCTCTGTGTTGATTCTCATGTGTGGTGTCTTTCTACATTAATTTCTCATGTGTGGTGTTTCTCTGTGTTGTGTCGATTGTCATGTGTGGTGTTTCTCTGTGTTGATTCACATGTGTGGTGTTTCACTGTGTTGTGTTGATTCCCATGTGTTGAGTTTCTCTGTGTTGTGTTGATTCTTGTGTGTGACGTTTCTCTGTGTTGATTCTGTTGTGTGGTGTTTCTCTGTGTTGATTCTCATGTGTGGTGGTGCTCTGTGTTGATTCTTGTGTGTAGTGTTTCTCTGTGTTGATTCTCATGTGCGGTGTTTCTCTGTGTTATGTTGATTCTCATGTGTGGTGTTTCTCTGTGTTGATTCTCATGTGTGGTGTTTCTCTGTGTTAATTCTCATGTGTAGTGTTTCTCTGTGATGTGTTGATTCTCATGTGTGGTGTTTCTCTGTGTTGTGGTGATCCTCGTTGCGACGAGACACCTCGGTCAGCTTCAGACGTCCACAAGTTTGACAACGACAGTCCACAGTAGTAGTAGGCCTCTTTCAGTCCTGAAGGACTATAGAGTTGTGCCGCTTGTGAGGTACCTGGCAGCACTACTGGTGACTGTATAGTCCAATGTCGAGAGTGACAATCCCTGTCACAGTTTCTGCATCTGTAAGACGAGGCAAGTCCCGCAGTAAGTGACTGCGCTTTAAGCCTGTGCCGCCTATCCCCAGTTTGTTTGATCAGATTGCGTTCAAAGAGCACCAGTCCGTTTCGTACATCTCTTCTCCAGGAGCATCTGTCTGTTGCAACTCTTTCCCACGTGTCTGGATCTATTCCAAGGGTTTTCGTATCTTGTTTACACACATCCCTATATCGCATTTGGGGTCTTCTGGTTGGCCTCTTTCCTGTGGCTAGTTCTCCGTATAGGAGATCTTTGGGAATATGTTCATCCTCCATTCGAGATACGTGGCCCAGACACCGGAGGCGTCTCTGCTTGAGGAGAGTGTGCACTGTGGTAATATCTGCTCTTTCAAGCACATGTTTGTTTGTTATGTGGTCTTTCCATGTTATGCCCAGGATACGTATCAGACATCTCATATGGAAGGAATTCAACTTCCTCTCTTGTCTTGAGTACAGGGTCCAGGATTCAGACCCATAGAGTAGTGTGCTAACAACACAAGCTTTATATACTTGAACTTTTGTACGCTATGTTAGTCTATTATTCTCCCAAACTCTTTTAGCTAGCCGTGAAAATTTTGTGACTGCCTTTCCAATGCGTCTGTCGATTTCTGTCTCTAATGAAAGATTATCTGATATTGTCGACCCCAAAAACACAAACTCGTGGACGACCTTCAATTCGTAATTAGAAATTTTGATTGACGGAGGCGCACCAGCATCATGTTCCATCACGTGTGTTTTATTTAGGCTAATGGTGAGCCCAAAGTCTTTGCAGGCGGCTGCAAAACGATCTATGAGCCTTTGGAGATCTTCTGCTGTATGAGTAGTCAGTGCTGCATCATCTGCAAAAAGTAGTTCTCTTACGCATCTTGATCTTATTTTGGTCTTTGCCTTGAGTCTTGATGGGTTAAAAAGTTTGCCATCAGATCTTGTGTGGAGGTATATGCCTTCAGTGGCAGTCCCAAATGCCTGCCTTAAGAGAACGGCGAAGAAGATATCAAAGAGTGTAGAAGCAAGCACGCAGCCCTGCTTTACTCCGCTGCTGATGCTGAATGGCTGGGATGATGAGCCGTCAAATAAAATGATCCCCTGCATGTTTTCGTGAAATGATTTCACGAGACTAAGAAGGGTGGGTGGACATCCAACCTTTTCAATGACCTTAAAAAGGCCGCTTCTGCTCACGAGGTCAAATGCCTTTGTGAGGTCGATGAAGGCAATATATAAGGCTTCCTCTGTTCTCTGCACTTCTCTTGGAGCTGCCGGAGTTAGAAAATCATATCGATGGGGGACCTGTTGGGTCTAAATCCGCACTGCGATTCGGAGTAGATTCTTTAAGCAAGAATGTGTAATCTTTTAAGGATTACTCTGACACAAATCTTGCCTGTAATGCTGAGTAGGGAAATGCCGCGATAGTTGTTGCAGTCGCTTCTGTCGCCTTTGTTTTTATAAAGGGTAACGATGTTTGCGTCTTTTATATCTTATAGTACTGATTTTTCTTTCCAGCAGAGCTGAAATATTGCATACAGTTCTGGGATGATTGTTTCTTTGCTACATTTAAAATTTCAGGTGGAATACTATCTTTTCCAGGTGCCTTGCCGGATTTGAGAGAGTCTAGTGCTTCGCTGATTTCTGTGAGGCAAGGTTCGTTATCCAGGGCATGCAAGGCGGACTGTTGATCGATGGCTTCCAGAGCTTCTTCACTGACAGTGTTATTCACTGAGTATAGCTCTGAGTAGTGTTCTACCCAGCGATCCATTTGTTTCTCTCGATCTTTTATGATTATCCCCTCAGTTGATCGTAAAGGGGCCGTCTTATTTTTTGATGGTCCGACAGCTTGCTTGATGCCCTCGTACATTCCTCTTATATTTCCAATGTCTGCACAAGTTTGAATTTGAGCAGAGAGCTGTAGCCAGTACCTGTTCACACATCTTCTTGCCATCCGTTGTACTCTATTTCTGGCCGTTCGCAATGCCTGCAATGTTTTCTCTGAAGGTGATGTTTTATACATTGAGAATGCATGTCTCTTTATCTCCAGGACTGGGAGCATCTCTTCAGAGTGTGCTTCAAACCAGTCGGTTGACTTAGTTTGCTTCTTGCCAAATGTTGATAGTGCTGTATTTTAGATGGTGTCACGAAAATGACTCCATCTCTCGGTGGAATTTCCGTTTGTAGGGCCAGGCAGAGTATCCGCTAGAGCCTGCATGAATTTGTTGACCTTTTCTTTGTTTTGGGTACCGCTGGTGTCAATACGTGGTCTTCCTTCTGTTCTGCTTCTGTAGATTCTCTTGGGCTTATCTTCACCTTGCTGGAGACGAGTGAATGGTCAGTGTCGCAGTCAGCACTATGATAGCTGATATGATAATTGCGGAGATTGCTGCGTTTAGTGAGCACCAGGTCGAGTTGGTGCCAGTTCTTTGATCTGGGGTGCCTCTATGACACCTTGTGTTGAGGTTTCGTGTCAAAGAAGGTGTTGGTCACGCACAGATTAGGGTGGCTGCAGAATTCCAAGAGACGTTGTCCATTATCATTGATCTTCCCAACGCCAAACTGTCCTAGACATGAAGGTCAAGATTTGTGGTCGGAGCCAACCCTGGCATTGAAATCCCCCAGGATAAAAAGATGTTGTTTCTCTGGTGTTTCACTGACTTCTTTGCTAAGGTCGTCATAGAACTTGTCTTTAGATTCTAATGCTGCAGTTAGTGTTGCGGCGTAAACGCTTATAATATTAACTGGGCCTGCCTCTGTCTGGAGTTGGAGCTTCAGTATTCTTTCAGTGCCATCACTTTGTGGTATGATGGAATTAAGCAGCTTGTTTCTGATAGCGAAGCCAACTCCAGGCTCCCTGGTCTCGCCGCACGGCTTGCCATGCCAGTAGAAAGTGAAGTCCCTCTCCTTGATGCTTCCAGATTCTTGGAGTCTGGTCTCTTGCAGGGCGACAATGTCTATCCCCAGTCTTAGTAGTTCGTTGTTTATCACTGCAGTTTTGCGGGCATCCACAATCTCGTTTAGATCGTCTGAGATGCCAGGGGTCATGGTTCTTACGTTCCATGTTCCTAGCCTTAGGGCCGGTTTTTTTGTTTTTGTTTTTTTTTTTTGTTGCTAGGTGTATAGATTGCGGTCCATGTGTCAGGATTTTTCCCCTAAGCTCCACACACCCTCAGGAGCACATGAACCGTGGCGAGACACCTTATTGACTGGAGGATGCCCAGCTTAGGCGGGCTGTAGCTGTCTAGTGAGGTACGATGATCTCTCCCACCGTCGGAAGTAGCCCCTGGCGCCTTGCTCTACGCCAATCGAGCATTAAGACTTATAACCGGCAAATGCTGCTTCCCGTGTTGTGTCACCGCTTTACGCGGAGCTGAAGTGACCTCTTCAGGGCACAAGATTGGGCAATGGAAATCGGAGAACCAGCTGTTGCCCAGTAGCAAGTTCACCCTCTCCACGTCGCCGATGTTGACAAGGGAGAGGCAGTAGCCAATGCAACTTGGCATCGGTGCCGTCGCAGAAGTTGCCAGAACTATGTTGTTTACAACATGGAACTGCCTTAGGGACTCCATCTCCGGATTTGTCCTCAGGGTTTACTCCCGAAGCCTTTCCCATATGGTATACCCGCAAGGCAGCGGAGGTTTGAGATTTAGAGTTCCCTCTTTTAGAAGAGATACCAACCAAGGCTGACGAGCCGGGAATCAATAAGGAGGGGAGTCTACCATTCTTCCTTCCAGGCAGTGACCATACTGATCGGATGACCGCAGCCATTGTCTCTACTGAGAGATCCTCTGCCCACCGTCACTGACTTGAAACCATAACCAACAACTATCTGTCGGCTGCTCCCAAAGTCCAATCCACCACCTGCTCATCATGGCTTCACGTTACCCAGTCCACTAGAAAGAGGTAAATACTAACAAGGATTGAAAATAAAAAAATAAAAATACAGGTGAGCCCAAGCCATCTTTTCTATAATGCTACCTTGCTTGGTAGATCATAGATCAAGAACCAACGTTTGGTTTCTACATCTGAGAACTCTACACTTTGATGTTCTGATCAACCAGACATCGCGAAGCCAGTCAGTGGGAGATGGACGTGTTAGTTTACAATCCTGCGGGCGGAATAGGACACATGCCTAACACCTCATCGCGTCTGCTCAGCGGACAGGACAGTCGTGTGATCTTAAGACGGTCATATAATTTAGGCATAACACCTACCTAAAGTCCAGACTTTGTGGAGACAGGAAAACGTTTGTAGTTGCCGCAACAACAAGTGAGAGCGGACCAGATGTCCAACACATTTTCGCATCATAGAATTAAGCTAGTTACAATTCCATAACACCGACAATGCGGGGAAGGGGTGGAGTGCAACGCAGAGTAGAGTGTGTGACGTAATGTAACGTACATTCTCAGGGAAAGGGAAACGAAGCATTGTGGAGCGGCAGTCAATTTGATTGACAGATGAAAATAGTCCACGAGGAAAGTAAAGGAGGGGTTAAAAGAATTATGGAATTAATATATCCAGGTAACCTGTCCAATGTGGAAAATAGATGGAGTTAACGAATATGAGACATAAATAATTATCTCACGTGAAAAGAGGAGTAAAAAGGGAAAGCACTGCCTACAATCCTCAGACGCAAACGCACGTATGGCGTAAAAGGGATACCGAATTGAGAAAAGTTTAACATCCTCTTCTGTCTGACTTAAAGACTTAAGTCCAGTATCGGAATTCCTTATGCTATGAACTCGGGTAATACAAATACATTATTTGATCTGTTTATCTGCTGTCTGAGAGCCGGCTTTTTAAGTTTCTGTTTCGCATTTCTTCATTTCCAAACTTTAAGCGTGTGGATTTTCTTTGTACTCATTGTTCCAGCTTTAGGCTTTACTATTCCACTGTGAACTTTGTTTTCTTTTTCTTTCATTCGCTACTTGGTTGTCTGATTTGTTGTATGTGATAGTTTGGAGAAATCCAACATTATCCAAGCCATGTTAGTGTTAGTATTTGGCCTATTCATGTAAAGGAGATACATTTAGATGCATCATGTATGAGTTCAACACATTGGAGACTGACTACTTAGGAGAAATTCCTGAGAGCAACCAGTCTATTGATAGCATCCAAATTAAAGTTGATATTTGGACCAACACTTTGAATGTCTACCAAGATTAGTGTGAAACCACTTGGAGGGAGAAATGTCACCAGTTCACTTTGACTGCATGATGTCTGTATGAGGACAGACATGACTTAGGACACTTCTTTTAAGACAGGGGCAGGAAAGCCTGTTAATGTTCGATAGGAATGTACAACAAGCCATTCCGACAAGACAGTATGAATGAGATAGAAAGGGAGAGTGCAAGTGAGGTGAACTTATATTGGAAACATTCCATGACATAGGTGGAGTTGAATATGTATGTATTGAGCTACAGATGTTCTAAATTGTTTTATGAATATATAAATATATCAGAACAATGTTTTCCCGTAGTGAATGTGAATAATGAAGACACAAACCATATATAGTACGATTTATTGCCTGGCTATGTTGATTCTGACGAGATGCAGCGAAATGTGCCAGGCAATAAATCGTACTATATATGGTTTGTGTCTTCATTATTCAAATATACATATATATTTATTTAGAACTGACATATGTTTACGTAACATGCATGTATATAAGGAGATTAATTTATGTTTATAGAAATGCATAGACATATGTGTTTCGAGATGTGTAGACGTAGATACTACCATCTCCGTTCGTTTCATTCCAGCTCTCTTAGGATCCATGGCCAATCAACAACTCATATCAGGGGGTGACTGAGCCTAGTTAAGGGACCAATTTTGTCTCCTTCAAGGTGACAGTGAAATGCGTCTCACCGGGAAAAGCTTGACCTATGTGCCCTCTGAGCTGTGTATGACATCATTATAATCATCATCTTCATACTATCATCATAGCAATAATAAACACAGTTGTTGTATTTTAAACTCAGGTGTCCGTGTAAATTCTAAATGTCTATAAATGTTTGTGTAGGTTAAATAAGTGCACCCATTGTTAACACATTTAGTGCGAGTTTGAAAATATATTCCAGGATTAGAATATGTCAGAGAGGTACCTTGCCTATTCCTTTTCAACGAGCTACATTTTGGCTGTTTTCTTAGTGTCCAGGGACGATGTCTTCAACAAGCATAACAGCCATTTGTTCCGCGTTTACTCTTTGGGATCTGGAGTGGTAATTAGTCCCTTTTGACAGAGTTAAGGGATCTCAAACTGCACACAGAACTAAACACCAATAGGAGAAAATGATTTCTGGTTGAGTGGTTACTTGCCCCAGAGCTACTTCGCCAATTTGATGACACCAGTGTGTGGTGTTTCTTTGTGTTGTGTTGATTTCTGTGTGGTGTTTCTCTGTGTTTATTTTCATGTACGGTGTTTCTCCGTGTTGTGTCGATTCTTGTGTGTGGTGTTTCTCTTTGTTGATTATTGTGTGTCGTTTTCTCTGTGTTGATTCCCGTGTGTGGTGTTTCTCTGTGTTCATTCGGTGTGTGGTGTTTCTCTATGTTGATTCTAATGTGTGTTGTTTCTCTGCGTTAATTCTCGTGTGTGGTGTTTCTCTGTGTTGATTATCTAATATGGTGTTTCTCTGTGTTGTGATGCTTCTCATGTGTAGTGTTTCCCTGTGTTGATTCTTGCGTTTGGTGTTCCTTTGTGTTGCCTTGATTCTTATGTATCGTGTTTCTCCGTGCCGTGTTTATTCTCGTGTGTGGTGTTTCTCTGTGTTGTGGTGATCCTTCTGTGTGGTGTTTCTTTGTGGTGATCCTCGTGTGTGATGTCTCTTTGTGGTGTGTTGATTCTAGTGTGTAGTGGTTCTTTGCGTTGTGTTCATTATTGTGATTGGTGTTTCTCTAGGTTGTGTTGATTCTTGTGTGTGGTGTTTCTCTGTACTGATTCTCGTATGTGGTGTTTCATAATCGCTTTACTAGGGCCCATATTAAATGTGCTGAAAGTTCTCGTGGATTTGTAATGGCCAAGAAAATGATCCAGATCGATCCATGACTGTTAGAAAATCAACAACCACATGTATCACCCGACACACTAAATGATGTTCTACTGATCTGGACCACCAAATGAAACAAGTCCTGAAAATTGAAGATCTACCACGTCATGAAAAAGCCAGATCGTATCAGCAAGCATTACAGCGGTATTTGATTTGATTCGATCAGTACAGATACAAGTCCCTAGGTATAGTGGATATCAAGGAGCCTCCTCCAGTACAAAAACCAGAAGTCAGGAGTTTACCGACACCAGAAGTCGAGACACCCAGTCAACTAACACCTACTCAAATAACACCCAAATATCAAGTAGTCGAGACACCTCAGCCATATAGTCTCAGGAGACAAACGAATAAGAGTAAGATACCCACGACTAAGTGGGGAAAATGGCCGCCCAAATAAGAAACAACAATGACCCTAAGCAACTAGTGGAATATGATGGTGTCCATGGCCTTAAATAGAAACAGGAAACTGAACGCTAAGGAAATAGAAGCCCGTTTACGCCATGAGAATACGTATACTCTGCATAAACCGTTCCTTTGTCGGTTTTCAGAGACACCATCCCTTAACAAGTGGTATAAATCAACAATTTCAGGTCGACTTGATAGATATGAGACTATTACAAAGATACAACGATGGGATGTCGTATCTAGTGACATGCATCGATGTGTTTAGTAATTATGCTTGAGCGTTTCCGATCAAGAAGATATCGGGTTAATCTCTCGTGGTGACCGTGAGTATGAAGTTTGGTGATAGCAAAATTTTCAGACCGACAAAGGTTTGGAATTCGTCAACCCGAACTTCTTAAAATTTCTCAAAGATCAAGGTATTCATTTCCTTTTGACCGAGATTGAAGATGTGAATGCGGCTATATTGTGGAAAGATCCAATCGGACACTGAAAGTAAAAATGTGGTGTTATTTCACCAAGACCAATGCACTGCATTACATTGGCGTAGTAGATAAGTTGATCCGAAAGTACAACGGTTAGTATCACAGAAGTATTTATATGGCACCCGCGCAAGTTAACTACAGTAATCAAGAAGAGGTGTGGGAATAACTTGTACCAGAAGACAGCCCGACCAAGAAACATACATTTTACAGAGGGTGACCGAGCCAGACTATCTCAATCAAACCCACGTTTTTATAAAAGGGTATACCGTCGTCTGCAATAATTTTCTCCTTTGTCTTTATTCCATTTCTGACGTTTGCCCTCCATGCAACACGTTCAGCGGCGACTTGCTCCTAATGTGCATTATCAATGCCTGTATCAATCACGTCCCGCTTACACACATCTTTGCAGATAAGTCACACACCGAGCGTGTGAGACGTAAGATGGTGCATGATGGTGGAAATGACTACGTGTTCACATGCATCCCACTGTGAACAGACATTTACAGCGCAAATTGGCCTTCACAGTCACATTCGCTACCGCCATAGGTAAAAGTTATTATGCCTTTTTAAGCACAAACTATCGTCTGTCAAGACGGCAAGGTGCCAATGTACAATGTGTACAATGTACAATATACCGTCGTTGACAGAAGAATTGTTTACTGTCAGTCGTATAAACTAAACCAGTTCGTTGACGTATGTGCTGAAAGAAAATTCGGGGGAGTAACTAGGAGGTACGCATAATTACTAGTGTCTAGGGATTTTAGCTGATCAATGACAATACACACAAATTTATTATACGTTTTAATCACATATTTGAATGAAGCCTCTTCAGATTTAATAAAATATGAGATTAAGTATGGTTTAATTATATTAAGAGCATACTTTACTGTGTTAAATCCTATCACCAGAAATTCTTGAAAGTAAATGTTTTTACCACCAATTAAATTGTGTTTGTTTAATTCATCTATCTCTGTATACATCCTATCGAAATCAGCCCGTAATTGGGAATACACTGCATCAGCGATTTGAGTCTGGCGATCAAGGATTCTATTGACCAAATCTTGATGATCACCTGCTATTATGAAGCAGACAAGGGTCTCGAACCCAGGGACGTGGGTAGCTACTGAATATGACATAGTAATATGTTTAGCTATTTATTTAGTATAGCTAGTATCACTAGGTAAACTGGTATTAGGTAAATAACATTCGTAATCATACGTTGTTCTATATTTGAAGACAAAACTAATATTTACTGTAATACCTTGCTCCGCAATTAATTCCCAAATGGTTTCTGGCGGACTGTAAATCCCGCGTTTAAAATAATCTACGTTTTTGCCAGTTCTACAATTTATCTCATATCTTTCCATTTTCCAAAAAGCCATCCACAACTTCCCACATTTCGGACAACTAAAAGCATGAGCTACTCTGTCAATGTCTTTAATGTACATAAAATAGTCTTTGAAATATAATAAGTGTGTGGTATCCTTATAACATCAAATATCTCTAAGTATTGCGACCAGGTATTGTTTTCGTTGTAATCAAAAATGTCTATATTAACTCAGAATATTGTTCTAACTTGGGGATATAAATTAGTTTAACCCAAGAAAATTAACTAATGAAGTAATGCTTTGATGTTCTTGCCACTGGGTAGCTAAACGTTGAGTTAGTTTCCTAAGATTCGTAAGGGAGGCATATGTGAATAACGCGACACATCTAAATGAAAAGGTTATCTGTGTAAAACTTAGAGTTTGAATCAAATTGTAATATATTCATGGCTTTGTTTTGAGTGATGTGGTTTTGACTGTCAGCTAAACATATGGGGAACTCGAGGATATGATAGAGGTAAAAGGATGTGGCGGATACGGTCTCTGTAGTGTAATTGGTGTTTTGACGTTGTTGAATTTCATAAGAATGGTGTCGTGGTCTTGTACTGTTTTGCAAAAAAAAGTCGTTAAAGTAATGTCTATTGTTGATTAGATGTGGTATTTCTAAAACAGAAGCATTGTTATAAGAGGTATTAAAGAAGTGAAGGTCGTGTTTTCTCGATGTCGTAGGACTATGTGATGGATAAAGTTGATCTTAAATCTATTATGTATAGTTATGAAAATCTTATATAGGGTCTCTGTCCAGTTGATAGGGTGTTGTGTCTGTGGGCCAATATAGAACGTGTAGACAGATATGTGTTTGTTGGTTTTGTGATGTGTCCTAATAGCCTGCTAGTTGTCTCTATATTTTTAATAAATACCAGTGGGAATGTTGCGTAGTGCCTCTGGCTCTTCTGCTAATAAGATGTCTTCTTCCTCATCTATCAGTTTGTCAAGAATGTCTGTGTGTTTCTGTTTATTAGAGGTGTGTGTGTATATGTGCTTAGGCTTTTCTTTTGCGTGATACAGGTGTCGTAGCTGATGATGTAGATGAGATCATCGCACTTGGTGCTGGTGTAGATGCATATATATTTGTCTTGTGATGTGTTCGTGTATGATATTGTAGGTTATGCTTCCTATTAAATAGATTACAACATAACTGACACGCATAAATTTGATCTTTCGTGTTATGATTGGTCCAAATGTGGCGGTCTAGATTGTGAGACAAAGTTAACTTTTTTCCCACAAGTGGCACACAGGTGGACAGCTTTCTGGTTAGTGGTCACGATGGTTTTTGAGGACTTTGATGATAATGCAAAATGATCCAAGAAGTGTCATTAATGCAAAGTCTGAATATGTAAACAGCCAAAATATTTGCAGCTGGCGTCAGTTCCACACTTTTACCTTTACAATCGCAATAGTTCTGCTGTAAGGCACAATAGATTATTACCACAATGTCTGAATAATTCAAAACTGTATTGTCAAGTTTTACAAATATTTAAAGCAAGCACCGGCGATAGCTACACAGTTTCACCTTTAATAGCGCAAAGGTTCCAATGTCAGGCACGAATAATGGATTTTGCGAGGGCAGAACGTCAATGACGCAATGATATTTAATATCACAAAACGCTGCTTGTGACGGTAGTAGTTGCACTGGTCTCAATAAAGGGATATATATATATATATATATATATATATATATATATATATATATATATATATATATATATATATATATAATATATATATATATATATATATATATATATATATATATATCTCACTGTTTATCACGGATCAGACACCGACATCACCTGTGAAAATAACATGTCGAAGAACAGTTGTGAATAGTTTGCTATCACAGATTGAATGGTCATAATGAATTTTTGGCTTTTGAGCTTTTTAAAATTTAATATTTCCAATCTTGAAATTATTTTGTTTCGAGCTTTCACAATAAAAAAAAATTTAATATTGTATTTGTTATATATTATATACACATCTTCTAACACGTAGTGGTGGGGAAAAACATCTAAACACAAACACTTTAGTGTTCATTACCAGTAATATTTTCAACACTAACACACACAAAATATTTAAACTTTAGTGTTTTTTGGGGAGCCTGAAAGTGACGTCACACCAAGAATTTATATTTTCACAAACAATTTTCCCTCCCTCCCCCCACTTAAAATTAATGGTCTGACTGGTAATATACACTGAGACCATATAACAAAAGAACAAACCTGTTTGTGTTGTATAATAGTTTGCGACGATTCTCTACGTTTATGATGACACAGCATTGTCTTTATAGCATGAAAAATTCAAAATGGGTGAAGGTCAAATAATGTTGTTCTCGCGCCAGCACAGAACTATCTTTAAATCGTAAATAATTCAATACAGTTGCTTTTGTTCTGCACGAAAAGTGATAAGCGAGCACTGATACATTAGCACTATTTGGAAATGATCAGTGATACTGTTTGTCACACCACCTTGTTTCACTAATAACTCTGTGGCGAATGTGATCACCAGGTTGTCAGTTCCTCAAGTCAGCACGTGAACAATGGTGGCCAATCCGTTATCAGTTCTCCAAGTCAACACTAGGAAACATCTTTTTACCATTGGTGAAATATTTGTTGTAACACAAACGGATGGCATAGAATGAATGCTCACAAAAGACGCCATCTATTTATACAATTCTACATTGTGCAAACGGCAACAAAGTGCTGACGTGGCATTTGTAGACAACGCTACGCATACGTCTACATACCCAACGCCACGCATGCACAGACGTCCTGGTGTCGTGTGCAACAATTCTTAAATGGCTGGTATTAAGGGGCCAGACCGGTTTGTGAACAGTGATGAGTTGACTTTTGCACACGGCACTGCAGTGCTGACGAAGCGAATAGTAGAAAACGCCACGCAATCGGAAACATTGTAAACGCCACGTATGCAACCAAAAACACCACAATTGAGCTCCTCTTTGTCACGAAGACCGACAATAATAAAAATTCCGGGTGTGAGAAAGTGCTTATTTGACTTTTGCACACGATAACAAAGTGATGACGTGGCACTTAGTAGACAATACCGAGCAATCGCCCACATTACCAACGCCACGCATGCTAAGACTCCCACATAGACAACACCACGTAAGAACACCACAGTTGAGCTCCTCTTAGTCACGAAAACTGGCAATAATAGACATTCCGGGTTGTGAAAAAGTGCTAGGTTGACTTTAGCACAAGACACCACAGTGCTGACTTGGCCTTCGCGTGCTTTGATGAGTACGAATCACCGGCCGCCCACCTGCAATCGTAGGACCGCACCAGTACCGACCGATCGCTTTCCCTTTCGTGTGCACACATAGACAACGAAACGCAAAAACAAAAAAAAACACCATTGAGTTCCCCTTAGTCATGAAAATTAGGCAATAATTATCTCCCTCGGCCAGCAATATTATCTCCTCTTGGTACCTACGATCGGTAATAGTATCTCCTTTTAGTAACGAAAACAGTTACCCCTTAACAAGGACAAGACCGGTAATTATTATCTCCCTTTGGTACCTATCATCGGCAATATTATCTTCCTTTAGCGAGGGAAAAACACAATTTATCTCCTCTTAGTTAAGAAAACCGGAAGGAGTTAAGTACCCTAAAGCGCGAAATGTGTAACCTGTAGCTTCGATTTGGGTATCTCACACGTGACGTCACATGAAGCAAAGAAGCAGGATTATTCAGGATTTAATCCTGAAATAATAATCTTTTCTTCCTTACATAACTTTATGTCATTGTCAACTTGCAGTCAAAATGGCATAATAACTACGACCCATGGCAGTAGCGAATGTGACTGATAAGGCCAATACACGCTATAAATGTTCATCCACAGTGGATGCATGTGAACACATGGTAATTTCCACCATCATGCACCATCTTACGTCTCGCACGCGAGGTGTGTGACTTATCTGGAATAATTTTCTCCATTTCTGATATTTGCCCTCTATGCAACACGTTCAGCGGCGACTTGCTCCCAATGTGCATTATCAATTACTTAGTTAGTTAGTCGCAGTTCCAACTTCACAGCAACGGGTCGTCCCCATTATGCTCCGTTCCTGTGCCAGTGAATATCACACAAAACGCTCTCCACTGCCCAATATGAAAAGTGGAAAAGACAGGAGTCTCGACAAACAACAGCCGCACAAATACACTATGCATAATGCCGCCACCAGAATGTCAACACACCAGTCCACCACAAAACACCCAGTTCATCTCTGATGGAATCGGCTGTCATTTCCCTATCTGAATGTTTCCTAGATGTTCACCCACACAGTCCACGAAAATACAGTTCATCGCTGATGGCAGTGGCAGTCAACCAGAGGCCCAGCAGCCACGCATTTCTGCATAAGGCAAAAACCGGTCAACTCTGGGACATAGCCACCTGCCATCACTCCGAACATGCAGTCACATTCCAAAAAACTTCAGGCAGATTCAAAAACATTTTACACGAAACTCACAGCTCACAGTGTCACACCACGCACTCACTCAGTAGCAGGGCGACGGAACCATCAAGCCTCCTTAGTCGCCTCTAACGACATGCGTGGTAGGCTACAGTGTTGCTATTCTTTGCTTCCCTTATGGGCCCCGGCAACACACACATTATCAATGCCCGTATCAATCATGTCCCGCTTACACACATATTTGTGACGTAGTAGAGGCCGACCCTGCGATCTCTTACCCACATGTAATTCACCAAAAAAGATGTCCTTTTGTATTCTACCATCTTCCATCCTCTTAACGTGCCCTATCCATCTAAGTCTACGAAGACTGAGCATGGAACAAACTGTAACACAACCTGATCTTACCAAAACTTCTGCATTTGTGATTTTGTCTTGCTACTTAATACCAAGTATTCTTCGCAGACACCACATATGAAAGCTTTTTAAACGTTTCTGTTGGTGTGAGTAAGTTGACCAGGCTTCACTGCCATAGAGAAGATAATTATGGACACGGGCTTGATAGTAAAGTAATTTTGTTTTGGCAGTAAGTTTCCTGTTTTCCCAGACTCTTTTTGTTAACCTTTTCAGTGGTGCGCTTCTTTTGATCATTGGATCACAGACTTTCCTTATACCTTAAAACATGCTTCTGATGTTTCCCTTATCATATGCATTTTGAATGGAATCACATAACTTGATCCAATAGTTATTTGCACACTGTCTGACAGCCTTTTGTGCATCCTTCCTAGCTTGTTTCAGCTCACTGAGAGTGTTACGCGTTGTTCTTTCCTTGTTTCTCAAGAGAGCTATCATCTTTTTATCAAACATAGGCGTCAGTGTCTAGCTGTTTGCCGCAAACCAGTCCTGCCTCTTATGATCCACATTGCCATAAACCCCTACCGCTGTTTTATAAAGAGTTTCCTTAAGTTTACCCCACTTTTCACTTGCTGTACAATTTTCTGGTGTATCATTGAAAGTGTCTTCAAGTTGCTGTTGGAACTCAAAGCACTTATCAGGATCGTGGGTGTTAATAATATTAATCCTGGGACTAGATTTGTGTTTAGCTGTGTAGATTTTCTTTGGTCTCAGTCTAACCCTTACAACAACCAAAGAATGATCCGTATCACAGTCAGCACTGTGGTAACTTCGAGTTAAAGATGTTTGGTTCAGATATTGTCTCCATGTGTTGATGAAGTCCAACTGATGCCAATGGCCGGACCTTGGATGTTTCCATCTGACCTTATGCAGCGCTTTTCTTTTAACAAAGTATATTAAAATTATTTGCTACCATTTTAACAATATTTAGACCATTATTGTGAGACACCCCTACTTCCCATTTTCTGCCATCAATTTCTGCTTGGGCCAAACCCACTTTTTGTTTGGCACTGAATCAGTTAAAAAAGGAGATTGTAATGCATTGTTCATTTCTGGTTCAATGCTCCATCAGCCTTTGCCCATTTTCATTCATGCGACTTGTGGCGAAACGCCAGGGGCTCATGTCCTCATGCCTTCTTTGGGTTTGGGTAAACAGGGGGAAACAACTTTCGGGAACCCTCAGTTCTCTTATTCGTTCAATCACTATGGAAGATAGTTCTCTGGGATACTTTAACAACACGATCTTTGTAATAGAATAATTAGATATATGTCTTTTCTTTGGGGAAGACCCGCTAGGGCACCTTGCACCAAATACACACGGGTTCAACTTCGGGGGAAAACAATGTTCGTTTAAACAAGTATGATGTGTAGACTGCCTCATGTCTATGTGACACTTCAAAGAGTGCGACAAACGAAGCGCAGCATGCTGATGGTTGAATAAAAAGGTAATAATTGGGTTTTATTGAATACTGCTAGACTTTGGTTTATAAAGATAACTGGTTGTCTCGACTGGTGAGACGAATTGGCGAGACGGCAGTCTTGTAATATTGGGAGTAGATTGACCGTTGGCCAATCTAGCTAAGCGTCTTGTTCTGGGCATCGCCGGGGAGTGAATCTGAACAATATATCTCCCCAGAGGATTTCATTTGTTCTTGGCGGCAGATGAGCTGTTGCTATCTTTCCTTCTACGGCCTGAACTGGGCATACTGTCATCTTTCTTTAGAATATAATCATTGGATAGCTACGGTATGCCGGAAGGAGGGAAAGGCTCCGAGAGTATGGGGTCCACCAATCTATGATCTATCTTCTTGAGCCGGAAGAGGGTGTCCACTGGGTTATCTTTTTCATCTTTTGGCGGATAGGGTGGCCAGGTGAACTGAATAGTCACTGGTCGATAAGATCATCGAGTTCTACGTGTAAGGTGAGGCACGGCCGGTACATTGCGGCGACAGCTCATACAAGAGCAGCCGCCCGAAGGAGTAGTATCTTCTTTCCTATTCTTGCTGGGGATGGGGAACTACACTGAGTGCCATACATCCTCACTACTATAATATTAGTTAAGGGGAAGAAACACATATCCTTAATCTCACCACACCACAAGAGCTTTGTCGTGAGAAAGGCATGGTTTGCAAGGGAGAGAGAAGCCGGGAAACGAATGTGCCCAATAATAATAAAGGCAGGGTATGAGTGTGGAGAGTGAGTCTTGTAGGCAAAAGGGAGCATAGGGTAGCCGACAGGACGTCTACAAGATGGAGGTCTACTCAAGCCAGGACGTAGCCAATCCAGGGGCTACCTGACATGTCAGACCCATTCAAGCAGGCCACTTATCTAATTGATTCGGTAAGCCAAAATGCATAACTAACTTATTAACTGAGGCCCAATTGGACCTCAGGATTGTGGTGCATGAGTCAGCCCGGTCGCTCACTAATATTTGTCATCTACATGGTCCTTCTTTTGACCGTAAAGTGAGTTGAAAGAATCGACAGGGCTTCTATGCCTAAAGCTATATGCAACTGATGAAGCCAGGTCAAGTCATTGGCCATACCAGGTAGAATGTTTCTAACTATGAGGGAGAATCAGGACTACAATTAAACGAGTGACAATATCGCAACGCAAGTCTTCTCATCGACTTAGGGTCGAGTGTTTGCTTATGATTCCAGTTGGACCTACGCCTAATTCCCATCCTTGTCCGGGACAGCGAAAGACTCTGACCCATTCCCCATACACACACTGTTCTCATATTATTATTTCCCAACCAAAATTGTGCCAAGTGATCCCAGGGCACTTTCCCAGACCAGATGAGTGACTATATCGTGTCGGCCACGGAAACCTGAAAGCTGTTGTTCGAACAACCTACGCTGGAAAGAGAGACCTGAAACTTTGTCCGGTGAGGTGGATGTGAACTAACCGGACAATATTGAGATCTGTGGTCTATGATGTTCAGAGTTTTCTTGCTTCATGTCTGGACTAGAGTTATCTCCTCAGTTTGTTTTTTTTAGACTTTTATAGGTTCATCTGTCTTGATGTTTTTCTGTGTTGTCCTTTATTACGGTATTAAATTCTAATTATAGTTACTGGGACGATCGTCATGTTATGTTTGTGTCAGCCAGAAATACACTGCAGGAAATAGACCCCGAGGTCGAAAGAGAGAGTGACAGTGAGTCCGGGGAACGGAGGAGGGTTGGCAGCTAAGACCTATCCTAGCCAGGGCGAAAGAATAGTTTTGAAACATTGTATCATAGTTATTTGGACCCTCCACGTAGCTTGTTATAATAATTGGGGGCTAGTTCCGGGATATTTGAAATCCTGGTGGAGTTCTGGCTGATATAGTGATAGGGGACAGATATTCTTGTCTACTATCAATAGGTTCTGCCTACCGTGCCTGGCTATTGTCTATACTCTGCCTGACACAGACTGACCGACATACGACGTGTTGTGGTCGTAGAAAATATCCATTTGTGTACGTGAGATAGAAATTTAATATAGAATTGTATACTCGTACCCTCTGAGTTTAAGATGGCATCAGCTAAGTTTAATGTTGCTGACGTACAGGCTACAGGGCGTGAGATGGGCTATGATGGGGCGGAGTTACAGAAATATGTTCAGGAAGTTGAAAGAGACTTCAGACAAGCTGAGCGTGGAGCTAAGAAATTTGAAGCTGAGCGTGAAGCTAAGAAATTTGAAGCTAAGCGCGAAGCTAAGAAATTTGAGGCAGAAAGCGAAGCGAAGAAAATCGAGACTGATCACGAAACTAGGTAAATGGAAAACGAGCAGGCGGCCAGAGACCACGAGTTCCGTATGAAGGAGTTGGAGCTGAAAGTTCAAACTGCCAAGGAAAGCGAGGGTGCAGTGGGAGGCACCGTTCTCCCTGACTCCAAAACTTCTAGTGGCGGTCCATACCAGGCAATGAAGTTCCCATTGCTCCCGTTCGATGAACACAAAGATAAGATCGACCAGTATCTTCTAAGATTTCAGTCGATGGCTTTGGCTATGGGACTGGAGCGTGGGAAATGGAACTTGAAACTCTCACAGGGCCTGAGAGGGACAGCGTACGAGGTATACTCCAGGTTGCCACCTGGTATGGAGAATGACTATGAAGCCCTGGAAAAAGCATTATTGAAAAGGTTCCAGATGACAGCTCATACATATCGACAGCAGTTCAGAAAGTCGAAGAGAGAGCCAGGGGAGATGTTCGCAGCCTACAGCGTGAGACTTAAGTCTTACCTTTTGAAGTGGATGTCATTAGCTGGATTTGCTAACGACTATGAAAGTTTAGAAGAATTAGTGGTCGTGGTCCAAATGAAGAGGATGATGCCGAAGCCATTGCAAACCTTCTTGCTAGAAAATGGGGCAGAGAGGTTAGACTTGGTAAATAAATTAGCGGAAAGGTATGTGCTAGCTCATGGGGATAATGGGGAATTGTCACAACCCAATCTCCGATCACCAGACCCTTGGTCTGGAAAGAAGAAGAACCCTAAAACAACCCACACCAAAAAGGAGGATCCTTTCGATAAAGTTCTAACTAAGAAACCCTCTGGTAAGAGTCCACCTGGATCTCCTAAAAGAAAGTGGAGTGAAAAGTGGTGCGCCTATTGCAAATCTCCCACACACAATACGGCTGATTGCAGGCGTAAACAGAAAGACTCTCACTATGCGGCCTGTCTTGTAGAAACCGGGGAAGGGTCTAACAAGGAGGTAGAAGGGAGGGGTCTTGAGAATAAAGATTCTGAGAAACCACCAGTAGTAGAGACGATACTTGTGAACGGACAACCAGTCGAGTGTCTCTATGACACAGGTCTACAGTTTGAGGCCGTAATTTCCTCACACTTAGTGAGCCCAGAGCAGTTAACCGGGGAGTCTATTGAGATTCAAACGGCGACCAAGAGTGCGGTAGCGATGTCTCTTCCAATTGCGAAGGTAGACATCAAATCGAAATATGTTACCGGCACTATACAGGCAGCCGTTCTGCTCGATGCTATCTTCCCAATGATCTTGGGTTGTCGCTACGTCTTTCTAGAGATCCCAACAGAACCCATGTACGTAGGGGCAATGCAAATCAGATCTCAATCGGAAGATGAGCAGACGCCGGCCTTGATCGTGAATCCCTTGCCTGGGGAGTTACGAGCTGCTCAAAGCCAGGATTCTACTTTGCAACCTTGCTTCAAACAGTTGCCAAAAGGTGCTGACCCACCAAGACGGGGTCAGTATTATATGAAGAATCGGTTACTGTACCGGAGAGCCGGAGTGGAGGAACGCCAGCATGGACAGCTGGTAGTTCCTAAGGCCTATCGGGAACAAATTCTTCATATGGGACACAACATTTCTTTCAGTGGACATATGGGTGTCGGGGCAACACTCCAGCGCATTTCCTGCCATTACTACTGGCCAGGGATGACTGGAGACGTGCGTCGGTACGTCAAGTCGTGCCCAGAGTGCCAGCGTGTGGCACCAAAACACTGGACGGCTCCGGTAATCTTGGGTGACATGCCCATTATGAATTCTCCGTTCGAGAGAGTTGCCATCGATCTTGTTGGTCCTCTTCCTCGGACTAGGAAGAGGATTATGTACATTCTTACGATGGTGGATTGCTGTTCCATGTGGGGTGAGGCGATACCGTTGGCCACAATCGACTCTAAGCGAGTGGCTGATGCACTGATGGAGACCTTTACTCGGTTGGGATTTCCAAACCAGATCCTAACGGACAATGGGTCTCAGTTCTGTGGTAAGCTGATGGAGGAAGTCTTTCGTATCTTCCAGACTAACCACATTCACACAAGCCCATACCACCCTCAGTCAAATGGACAAGTAGAGAGGTTTAATGGTACCTTGATGACAATGCTTCGGAAGCTGGCTCAAGAGAAACCATACAGATGGGATGAGTATATCCCAGCCGCCTTGTTCGCCTATCGGGAGGTTCCCCATGGGTCGACCGGGTTGCCACCAGCCACTCTACTATTCGGGAGGCCCATGAAGGGTCCATTAGAAGCCCTATTGAGGTGTTGGACAGAGGAGGAAACTTCCGAAGAAGTTGTATCCTCATACAAATACGTCGAAGAGTTAAAGAAGAAACTCCAGACCGATTGGGCTTTGGCAGCTCAGAATCTGAGGGCGGCCAGAAAGAGACACGTGGCCTACTACAATAGAAGGACGAAAGATAGGTCTCTTAAAGTGGGGGATCGGGTTTTGTTGTTACTTCCAGTAGGTTCCAATAAACTCGAGATTGGTTGGCAGGGGCCTTTCCTGGTGGAAAGGGTTGTGTCTCGTACCAATTATGCCATTCGGATCAGGGGGAAATCCAAAATCTCTCACATTAACCTTCTCAAAAAGTATGAAGAACGACCCGATGGTACTTCTCTCCCACTCATGACTATGGTGGTCGCGTTGGAAACTGTATCGGGTGAAGACGCGGATAGGGAGTATCCTTTACACTCTGGGGAAACCTATAGGGATGTACATATAAATCCTGATCTGTCGGCTGAAGAAACAGCTTGATCATCCGTTTGTTGGAGTCCCATCAGCAGATTCTTACCGATCGACCAGGGCGGACAGGGTTGGTCGAGTTTGATATGAATCTGACTACCTAAGACTCCGTCCGTCAAAAAATATATCCAGTGCCCTTTTCGAAAGAGAAGGCCCTGGAAGCCGAAATCCAGAAACTTCTGGACGATGACATCACCACTCCTTCGACTTCTCCTTATAATGCCGGGGTTGTCTTGTTGAGGAAGCCCAGTGGGGAGCACCGCCTATGTATTGATTACAGATATTTAAACAGTTGTACGACATTCCAAGTTGAACCGTTACCGAACACAAATCAACTGTTTGCCAGACTAAATAAGGCAAAGTACTTTTCGAAAATTGATCTAAGCAGGGGATATTATCAGATCCCTGTGAAGCCCGAGGTTCGCCCCTTGCTCGCTTTCAGTACTCCGAGCGGGCATTACGAATTCAAGGTGATGCCATTTGGGCTGAGCAATGTACCCAGTGTATTCATGCATGATGAGAATGTTATTAGATCCTTTAAAGGATCCATCTGTTGTCTCTTTTATGGATGATATTCTCATCGCATCTGACAATCTGAGGGATCACCTGAAGTCCTTGGGACAGATCTTCACAAGGTTAAAGGAGGAAGGGTTAACCGCCCGTCCAGCCAAATGCATGATTGGCTACCAATCCTTGGAATTTCTGGGACATACTATTACCCAGGGGGGACTGATACCGGAAGAAAAGAATATTGAGAAGGTCAGACTTGCACCCCGTCCTAAATCCAAAAAGGATGTTAGGTCTTTCTTGTCTCTGTGTGGCTTTTACCAGAAATTTATTCCGATGTTCAATGAAATTGCGGCCCTGTCAGCAACCGATGTCACAGGCATTCTAGGATACTTCTCTCGCACCACACAAAAGACTTGCTAGTCGTACGAGAGGAATTGGTTACACATTTTATTGCCACTGGCTCTTTGTATCACATCAATGTACAACAAACAGTCGCTAACAAATCACACAAGAATAAATGCACAGAACTTCCTATCACTAGTCGTTTCCTAACCCTATCGCTAATCTATCTAATCGGCTAACGAAACAAGCATCGCTAAGCGATGTTATCACTATGAAGTCTGTGTCCCATCTGATTCTACTCCGCGTGCTGTTTACACAGTACGCGGAAGGACTCAGGGCGCACTACGGCTTTTTGCGTGCGCCCTCATTTAGCACGCTCGAGTAGTGGCCTCTCTTGAGGTACACTCTAGATTCACGTTGCCGTGATCATGCCGTGACCAGAGTGCTAACTCTCTGGTTGACACCTCCGTGTCTCATGAGAGAACTATTTAATAGTTCCCCTTCCTATCACCTACCCTGCCCTCATGTAGGGGCACTGAGTTACCTCTAATCTACTGGAGGCAGACCACTCATTCAGGGTGGTCTTCCTCCTCTATACTTGAGTCTTTGACACACACCCTCCCCTCCTGTGTTGCGTTACAAACTTTGACTCATGGTTGTGACGCAAGAGGTTTCTAAAAATTAGTGTATCTAATTTTTGTCAAAGACTCCTGATAACTTGGGTTTGGGTATCCCAATAGACTTCTACTGACTATTGTCACAGTGTAGTATCACTTTACTTGGCTATTGCTGGTCGCCACAAACTTGTCAGGTTGGCGTGAGCCCTCTTCTCAATCGCAATATTATATAATTAGAGGTTTGTCTGAACCGGACCGTTGTCTTCTAAGACCTGCCCTCAAAAAGTAAATTAACTTACTACCCATACAAAGTTGACTTTCTTAGGGTCAACCCATGAATTGCTTCATGTCCCCCATATAATATTAAACAACCCTTGCACAGCTGTGTGCGACAGGCTTTACCTATCTCGCTTCCGCGTGTAAAGTTATCTTTCACTGTTAAGTTAGTGTTTCGTTGTCTATTGTGTCCCCTGACCCACAGTTATATCCCTTTGTTCTTAAAAATGTATGTGCTTTACATGTGTGTTTTCCTGGTTGTTTGCGTGTTTGGATCTAACTAATAATATAATTTAACTCCTAACATGCGTGTCTGTCTATAACTATGTATGCAAGTTAGTTTTCAAGTGCCATAATTCGGTTAAATGTGGCCACAAACAAGTGTATAACACTAATTCGTGACTACGTTTCCGTCTTATGAGACTTAAAATACTTTATCTAAGTTTTACTCTAAACTATACACAAAGCATTTGAGACAGCACATTACGACATTGAAAACAAACGCCTGACGCAGACAAATAATAAAAAGTCGCGCTGAGCGGCAGAAAAAATCCGCTGGCTACCTTCACTCTCTCTTGTATATTTACCATTTTCTCTTACTTTCACACTTCTGTCACACATCTTTTATTCTCACAATTATTTAAAAACCTTGAAGTGACACTGTACAAGTTAAGCTCAGTTTGAAAAGAGTTGAGCTTCATGACTGTGTGTAACTTACTGCACGAGTCATGTATTTACAAAATATTTACATGGATGAAATAGGGTTGATAGATTATACCCTGATATTATTAAACACTATACGCTGGTGTCGTAGACAAGTATCTTCGTGTCTGTAATTTCACAATGTTCTGACACTATTCTGATATGAGTAACACAGGTGATTCACCGGAGCACAAATGGAGCATAGTAAGTAACGAGCTGTCTATGTACACACGGTGGTTTCCTTGTTCTTGGCGCACAGTTGTCATTCAGCTGTCTACGGACACATGGTAGTTCACTGTTCTTAGCACACAGTTCTGATCCTGATGTCTATGTACACAATAGTATAATCTACACAGGATACGTTAAGAGTATAGTAAATGAACATTTCTTAAACTACCTATTCATGTGGAATATCAGGTATTTCTACCTCAGATGGTCGACTAAGGGTATCAGCAAGGATGTTGTCCCTACCCTTAATATGCTCTATACTAAAAGTATAATTCTGTAATATTAACGACCACCTGTAGATGCGGTCATTCCTATGTACCCCACTTTGTATGACCGTGATCGGGGAGTTGTCAGTCTGGACCACAAAGTGATTACCCGCCAGAAATCGATGCAACTTCCTCACCGAATAGATGACGCTTAGAGCTTCCAACTCTGATATGGAATATCTGGACTCAGCCGGTGTGATCTTGCGGCTCACGTAGCAAATCGGATGGAAGATGCCATCATAAAACTGGCCTAGTACTGCAGCGATGGAAATCCTGCTGGCATCTGTCCTAAGATAATAAACGAGCCTAGGATTAGTCAAGCGGAGGATTGGTACATTACTAAATGGAATTTTCAATTTTGACAATGTAGAAATTAATAATGCATCTTTGACATCCAATTTTATTATGCTTTTAAAACATTTGAAAATACACTTGTAATTTCAGCTAAGTTCGGTATGAACTTGCTATAATAATTTACTAAACCCAAAAGGCTCCTGACCTGCTTCTTTGTTGTAGGCATGGTCAGGTTCATAATTTTGGTAATAATTCTATTGTCAGTTTTCAGTTGTCCCTGTGAAATGACATGACCCAAAAATTCAATTTCTTGTAGGCCCAATTCGACTTTGCTCGGTTTGACAGTGAGACCGAAGAGTCGCAACCTATCGAAGACATGTCTTAGTTTCAGTAAGTGTGTTGTCCAGTCCTCTGTATGGACACAAATATCATCTATATAGGTCACTGTATTCGTCACTCCATGTAGCAAATCTCTAGTTAAGCGTACGAAAGTGGCAGGAGCATTACGAAGTCCGAAAGGAAGAAATCGCCACTCGTAAAGACCTAGAGGTGTTGAGAATGCAGTAAGATGGATAGATTGAGTCTGCATAGGGACCTGCCAATATCCCTTAGTAAGGTCTAATTTAGAAAATATTTTGGAGGTGGACATGTCAAGAATAAGATCTTCGCAGGGAGGAATTGGTTCTGCGTCGATCTTTGTGACATTGTTGAGTTTTCTGTAGTCCACACAAAGACGAATGGTGGAGTCTTTTTTTTTTGACCAGGACGATTGGAAAGGAGTACTCAGATGTAGATTTTTGAATGATTCCACTAGCTTCTAAATTAAGAATTTCCTTATTTAGATTTTCCCTATAGCTAAGTGGGATAGAGTACGGCCTGCACTTGATAGGCTTCGAGTCCGAAAGAAGGATGGAGTGCTCGATTCTGTCCGTACTACCTGGAATGTCGGAAAATATGTCCTTATATTCAGTCACTAATTCTATTATCTGTCGTCGTTGTTCATCTGTCAGTCCCGTTTCTAATCGTATACAATCTAATGTAGCAGTCTTGTCTACAATTGGAACGGGTAGTTCCATCCCGTCGTCGTCTACCTGATTCAGTACGGTTGTGGTGCTAAGTGCGTTTTCTGTAATCTCACTAAGTGTATGCATCTCGTCGGATTTGCCAGTCTCGCTAACTAGTGTAGTTGCGTTGTGTACGTCTGTCGTCTCATCTATAGGTGTGGGTGCATTGTGTTCGTCTGTCTCTAATTCTGTCTCTTGTCGTGAAAACTAGGGTTTCAACATGTTGATATGAAATATCTTTAAGTGTCCGTTTATCGATATTTCATAATCGACATCAGAAATTTTTCGTACCACTTTGAATGGCCCTTGCCATGAGGTCAATAATAGATTCTGTTTGTCTGGAAGTAAAAGCAGTATGTCTTGATCTGTTTCAAGATTACTAGTTCTAGCACCTTTGTTGGGACTGTGATGTTTGAGGATATCTGCACTGTTCACTGGAGTTAGTCCATTTTCTTCCTCCCAGGCGGATATTTCTTCATCTGTGCAGTGCCTTAGCTGGGGTAGACACCCGAGAATTAAATCAGTACAAGGGTTGTCTAGTATTGCACAAGTGAAGGTACCAGAAAGGAACGGGGTGTTTATACGGGCTCTTGCCAGAGGATAGGTTTCTATGTTACCAGAAAAAGTACGGCATTTTACAGACACACCAGTATAATCCTTTGGATTAATAAGTTCCTTTTTAACACCAATAATAGAGCTCCCACTGTCAAGCAAACACCGGCATGGCTTCTCATTGACCATTGCAGAGTGAAACAATAGATTGCCTCTGGAGGCTACAGCTGCATTTGCATTCTCCAAGGAGGATGTTACAATATGTCCACATGTAAGTTTGCCGTCTGCATGAAATTGGTGACATCGCTCACAATTGTCAAAGCTTAATACATCGTTCACACAACAAACATCTTCAGATTGATTAAAAGGTAATACATTCTCGATATCACACTCAGTCTCACTACCACTGTCAGAGGATGTATCAATCAAAATAGCATTGTTGGCCTTCATTCTTTGGCGGCCTAGGCACTTATTAGAATAGTGCCCGTAGCTTGAACAGAAGAAGCATTTGACTGCACGCCTGTATGCAGTTCTTTTGTTTTGTTGCTTCTTAATGACCATCTCAAGATGTGTCGGATAGTTTGGTGATTTATCACACATAGAATAAGTATCATGAAACAGTTGGCAATAGACACATTTCGACACTTTCTTATCTTTCTTGTCGACTCTATGAAATGGTTTTCTATTGTTCTGATAGTTTTTAGGTTGGTCCTTAACAAAAGAGACTATTTCAGACTCGCTCTTTGATGTCTTGAAAATATCTCTATTTGAGGAAAAATATGCAGAGCCTTTCTTTTCAAATTGTTCTATGGTCTCAATGTCTGACTACTGCAGGAATTTAGCGAAAGGAGATGGTATAGTGGATATGACTTTATCCATCGCTATTAAATTTTTAAGTTTGTCAAAATCTTTTCCTATTTTTGATGCACTAAGCCATCTATTTAGTACGCTTTGTACATTTGAGACATAATCGATAAAGGTCTCGTTTGGCTTAGGTTTTAAATTGGAAAACTGTACTTGATACCCAGGGGCATCAAGTAAGAAATGTTGCATTATCCTATCGTGGATGTACTGATAGTTAGATCTAAGCTCAGTTGGTATTGATTCTATTACTTTAAGGGGCTCTCCACTTAAGTTCTTCATGTAGATTATGGCCCACATATCGATTGGTACTTGGTGGTATTTCAGTTGATATTCGACATTTTCTGTCCAGGCTGATATGGAATCTTCTTTACAATATGGCTTGATAATGTTTTTGTACTTATTAAATTTATTTTCTGCTTGCTGACTTTTTAGTTTTGTAGCGGAGATCTCTACGTGTGAATCTACATCCATACCTTTCATCTTTAACTGTGTCTCTGATTCCACCTGTATTTGCTTTTCTTTTACCCTTGCCATTTCATCTATCTCTTTTTGTTTAATCTCTAATTCCTTCTGTTTAATTTCCTTTTCCTGATCTAACTGTTTTTGCTTTAATTCTATTTCTTTTTGTTTAATTTCCTTATCATGCTATAATTGTTTCTCCTTAATCTCCTTATCTTGTTCTAATTGCTTTTGTTTAATCTCTTTATCATGTTCTCTTTCTCGTGCACGTTCATCTCTCTCAGCATCTTTTGCTTCCTTAAATTTCCAATCCGCATATTGCTCTAAGTCCTTTCCTGTGTATTGTAATTCCTTGCCTGCTTTTATGAAATCAGCTAAAGTTGCCATGTTGTTGGGAGATTAGCTAGACTTGGCAGGCACTCAAATATTTACTCACTTATTTATCTTAGATATGTTATGTTTTCAAATCCCTGAGTACCAAAAAAAAATTATACTCTTAGGTTATAACCTGAAACTTTATCCTGAAAAACAGACCATAGAAAATATGCTAATACATCACACGCTGAAAAATAGATGCATTATTAATCATATTGCATGCAAAATCATTTGGGTATACTCATCTTAAATTTCCAGATCAATCATGTACACTCGTTTGGCACCTCAAGTTCAGTCGTCTGGTAATACCACACACAGCTTGAGTTAGGCTTCTGACCAGCGGTTGTTCTCCCTGGTTTTCAAGAGCATCAACAATTAACCACTTGTAAACGATATATAAGTCTAGACAATTTTTACAATTACAAGCCCCAGGAACATATAATGTGGTTTAATTAATATTAAATGTCACTGTCCTGTCTTCGTTCTAACGTTTTATGCCTTCCCTAACTCTAGCTGTTTAATTTATAAAAGTGTTGTGCAGACTGCGTCTCATTTGCATCGCAGAAGTAGTGCCATCGCGACGGCAAGAAAGAGAAAAAAATATATAAATAATGAAATGCTTTGAAATAAATATAAAGGTAATAATAATGTTTAAATAAATAAATATATTCAATGAATAACTAATATAAACAAATAATATTTGATATAAGTCAACGATTCAGGCGAGCAGCCGCTTTGCGATATGTCAACAATCACTCGCTGATTGCAAGGGCGTAACGCAGCTGTTTGTTAGTCACGATACGTCACTCGCGCAGCGCTATATTTAGATTGCAAAAATCGATTTTCTTCTCGGCTCAGTTTTGTGTATCGCTCCGCCATGAATCATATTTGACAAATACTAGTAAATAAATAAGTAATTACAGAAATAAATGATACAAAACTATAACAATAATACTTACAAATGAGAAGAAAACATGTTCATAAGCACGAAATAATTCAATAAGCACAAATAAACATAACTTGGTCACGATGGGCACAGCTCGCACTTTGCTCTGTCTGCACACGCCATTGTCACTAACGTAAATTAAACCCTGTGATTATCTAGCCGTAATACTAATTTAGAGCCGTGGGTGAGTGTTTTAGCTTGAACGATTGTCCAAGCTACACTTCTGACACCACTTTATCCTAGCCTGTCAGCAACCGATGTCACAGGCATTCTAGGATACTTCTCTCGCACCACACAAAAGACTTGCTAGTCGTACGAGAGGAATTGGTTACACATTTTATTGCCACTGGCTCTTTGTATCACATCAATGTACAACAAACAGTCGCTAACAAATCACACAAGAATAAATGCACAGAACTTCCTATCACTAGTCGTTTCCTAACCCTATCGCTAATCTATCTAATCGGCTAACGAAACAAGCATCGCTAAGCGATGTTATCACTATGAAGTCTGTGTCCCGTCTGATTCTACTCCGCGTGCTGTTTACACAGTACGCGGAAGGACTCAGGGCGCACTACGGCTTTTTGCGTGCGCCCTCATTTAGCACGCTCGAGTAGTGGCCTCTCTTGAGTTACACTCTAGATTCACGTTGCCGTGATCATGCCGTGACCAGAGTGCTAACTCTCTGGTTGACACCTCCGTGTCTCATGAGAGAACTATTTAATAGTTCCCCTTCCTATCACCTACCCTGCCCTCATGTAGGGGCACTGAGTTACCTCTAATCTACTGGAGGCAGACCACTCATTCAGGGTGGTCTTCCTCCTCTATACTTGAGTCTTTGACAGGCCCCGTTAACCGAACCCCTGAAGAAAGGATCGACAGATCCTATAGTCTGGACCTCGAGCTGTGAAGAAGCGTATGAGAAGCTGAAACAGGCTTTGGTGGATAGACCAGTCCTGCAACTCCCAAATTTGGAGAAAACGTTTGTTCTAAGAACCGACGCGAGTAACATAGGGATTGGGGCAATTCTGTTGCAGGAAGGGCGAGTTGATCCTACGGTGCTATGTCCGGTGGCGTATGCAAGTAGAAAACTGGTACCCGCGGAACGGAATTATTCCACCGTCGAACGGGAATGTCTAGCTCTCGTGTGGGCAGTACAGAAATTTCAACCTTATGTGTATGGAGTACCGTTTAAAGTGCAATCCGACCATCAACCTCTGATGTTTTTGGCAACTTCTAAGAAACTGAACGCGAGGTTAATGAGATGGTCATTGCTCCTACAACCGTACCAGTTCACGGTCGAATAAATCCCCGGAAGGGAAAATGTGGGAGCTGATTTTCTTTCACGGCATCCTATGGTTGAATGTGAGGGTGGGGCCATTCGAACAGAACCTCTGGTAGTCGAAAGTTCGTAGGGTTCGACTTTCTTAAGAGGGGGCCTATGTGGCGAAACGCCAGGGGCTCATGTCCTCATGCCTTCTTTGGGTTTGGGTAAACAGGGGGAAACAGCTTTCGGGAACCCTCAGTTCTCTTATTCGTTCAATCACTATGGAAGATAGTTCTCTGGGATACTTTAACAACACGATCTTTGTAATAGAATAATTAGATATATGTCTTTTCTTTGGGGAAAACCCGCTAGGGCACCTTGCACCAAATACACACGGGTTCAACTTCGGGGGAAAACAATGTCCGTTTAAACAAGTATGATGTGTAGACTGCCTCATGTCTATGTGACACTTCAAAGAGTGCGACAAATGAAGCGCAGCATGCTGATGGTTGAATGAAAAGGTAATAATTGGGTTTTATTGAATACTGCTAGACCTTGGTTTATAAAGATAACTGGTTGTCTCGACTGGTGAGACGAATTGGCGAGACGGCAGTCTTGCAATATTGGGAGTAGATTGACCGTTGGCCAATCTAGCTAAGCGTCTTGTTCTTGGCATCGCCGGGGAGTGAATCTGAACAATATATCTCCCCAGAGGATTTCATTTGTTCTTGGCGGCAGATGAGCTGTTGCTATCTTTCCTTCTACGGCCTGAACTGGGCATACTGTCATCTTTCTTTAGAATATAATCATTGGATAGCTACGGTATGCCGGAAGGAGGGAAGGGCTCCGTGGGGATGGGGTCCACCAATCTATGATCTATCTTCTTGAGCCGGAAGAGGGTATCCACTGGGTTATCTTTTTCATCTTTTGGCGGATAGGGTGGCCAGGTGAACTGAATAGTTACTGGTCGATAAGATCATCGAGTTCTACGTGTAAGGTGAGGCACGGCCGGTACATTGCGGCGACAGCTCATACAAGAGCAGCCGCCCGAAGGAGTAGTATCTTCTTTCCTATTCTTGCTGGGGATGGGGAACTACACTGAGTGCCATACATCCTCACTACTATAATATTAGTTAAGGGGGAGAAACACATATCCTTAAGCCCACCACACCACAAGAGCTTTGTCGTGAGAAAGGCATGGTTTGCAAGGGAGAGAGAAGCCGGGAAACGAATGTGCCCAATAATAATAAAGGCAGGGTATGAGTGTGGAGAGTGAGTCTTGTATGCAAAAGGGTGCATAGGGTAGCCGACAGGACGTCTACAAGATGGAGGTCTACTCAATCCAGGACGTAGCCAATCCAGGGGCTACCTGACATGTCAGACCCATTCAAGCAGGCCACTTATCTAATTGATTCGGTAAGCCAAAATGCATAACTAATTTATTAACTGAGGCCCAATTGGACCTCAGGATTGTGGTGCATGAGTCAGCCCTGGTCGCTCACTAATCTTTGTCATCTACAGGGTCCTTCTTTTGACCGTAAAGTGAGTTGAAAGACTCGACAGGGCTTCTATGCCTAAAGCTATATGCAACTGATGAAGCCAGGTCAAGTCATTGGCCATACCAGGTAGAATGTTTCTAACTATGAGGGAGAATCAGGACTAAAATTAAACGAGTGACAATACCGCAACTCAAGTCTTCTCATCGACTTAGGGTCGAGTGTTTGCTTATGATTCTGGTTGGACCTACGCCTAATTCCCATCCTTGTCCGGGACAGCGAAAGACTCTGACCCATTCCCCATACACAAACTGTTCTCATGATATTATTTCCCAACCAAAATTGTGCCAAGTGATCCCATGGCACTTTCCCAGACCAGATGAGTGACTATATCGTGTTGGCCACGGAAACCTGAAAGCTGTTGTTCGAACAACCTACGCTGGAAAGAGAGACCTGAAACTTTGTCCGGTGAGGTGGATGTGAACTAACAGGACAATATTGAGATCTGTGGTCTATGATGTTCAGAGTTTTCTTGCTTCATGTCTGGACTAGAGTTATCTCCTCAGTTTGTTTTTTAGACTTTTATAGGTTCATCTGTCTTGATGTTTTTCTGTGTTGTCCTTTATTACGGTATTAAATTCTAATTATAGTTACTGGGACGATCGTCATGTTATGTTTGTGTCAGCAAGAAATACACTGCAGGAAATAGACCCCGAGGTCGAAAGAGAGAGTGACAGTGAGTCCGGGGAACGGAGGAGGGTTGGCAGCTAAGACCTATCCTAGCCAGGGCGAAAGAATAGTTTTGAAACATTGTATCATAGTTATTTGGACCCTCCACGTAGCTTGTTACACGACTGATGTTGTATTTACCAAGGCACACTGACCATGAACTCGAGTCCATGCCCACACGAGCATTGAAATCACCGAGCATATAAATGCAGTTGTAATTTGGGACTGACTTTATCACAGAGTCTGTCTCCTCATAGAACGAATCCTTCACATCATCAGAGGAAGTGAGTGATGGTGCATATGCAGTGATAATAGTGGCAAAACCACAAGAGGTTGCCAAGCACAGTGATAATAGTCTTTTATTACCTCCAGTTGAAATTTCAATCATTCCCAGTAGCAAATTCTTCACTGCAAAGTCCACACCATGTTGCCTTTTTTTCTGCCTGTCTTCTACCCTTCCAAAAAAAGGTGTATTTGTTTTCCCTGCGTGATCCTTCCTCGGCGAGGCGAGTCTCCTGCAGGCCAGCAATAACAATGTTAAGACGATTGAGTTCGACATCAATCACAGCCGTTTTTCTCACATCGTCAATATTCGTCAGGTCAGTGGAAAATCCTGGACACATGGTTCTTACGTTCCAGGTTGCAAGCCGTAGCTTGAGGTTTCTTTTTTCTTTTTAGTAGTACCTGGTGCATTGGTTTTATAGCCTGCGATTCAGATCAGTTGAAGTAGGCAGGCTGTGGCGGATCAGCACTCAATTGGCCGGGGGCTGCGCAGCTTGAGGCGGGCGGCAGCTGATCAGTGACACCTGTAGGTGTCAACATTCAGCGCTAATAGAAAGCAGGTAGTACCGTCTACTGTCATACGGTAGCACATACCTGACTAAGACCTGACACTGCTACATAACTTTTTTATTTTATTTTTTTTTTTTGCATATCCTTTACAGGACATCGCTGTCAACACCAGCATCTTTCAGCTGTATGTTGATTTCTTGGCAAGATTACGCTCAGTAGTTTGCCATTGCTTTCTGAGCGGCTGGCTCAGTTATCCCGCAAGTCACCAGCGGGGATCGAACCGTTCCCAGCTCTCGCCCCGCTACGAGACTCTGCGTGATAAACGGGATTACGGAGAAAGTGTTGTAATCCCTCGGCCAGAGAGACCGGCGCTACATAACTACTAATTATTAAATAGGCGAAAACATTCATAGAAGCCTTGGAGATGTGGTTTTATAGAAGAATGCTGAATATTAATTGGACAGCCAAAATGAGCAATCATGACGTTTTAAGGGAAGCTGAGTCACAAAGACAAATTATCATAAACATCAGAAAGAGGCAGTCATCATTGTTTACGTTATGAGAAGACAAAAACTGGAACAAATTGTAACAACCTTAACGATTTGTGGAAAGAGAGATAGAGGAAGACAACGTGAGAAGATTCTTGACAGTCTCGTGTCATGGCACGGAAAGGAGTCACCACACGAATTGATCCATGCCGCCGGAGATCTCAATCTGTTGAGAGGTATGATCGCCCACGCCAGCCGGCAAGACACTGGATGATGATGACACCTTGCATGTAGAACAGCTGTTTGTTAAAGAGTATGATTTTCCTTCTGCAAGACTTGAAACATACTCTCCAACAAACAGCAAAACACCCTGTACTGCAACTGGTGCCTTTTTTTGTTTTTCTTCGCTCGCTCGCTTAGAACTCAAGCATAGTTCATGTGCTACTACTTTTAGTGCACTGGACTGATTTTTGCGTGTGGATTAACTGTCCCTATTACCAGTGACCTTCGCCATCAGGCGAACAAACTCCGACTTCTGGGGTACTTTTAATTTATGTCAAAAAGTTAAGGACGAGCGCATAAATGCCTTTGAAAATAAATGCTATAGACGGGTTTTAAGAATATCTTGGATACAGAAGGAGAATAAAAACAAACAAATGCATCCATACGATAAGAAATTAAAATATTTTGGTCACTTGAAACGTCATAAAAGTTTGGAGAGGACAGTAATGGAGGAGAGTTATATGTCCGGGAAGAGAGAAAAAGGAAGGCCAAAGAGTAGATGGGTGCAGGATGTGGCAGATGATCTCCAGACGGGTGTATCGGATGCGGGACTGCCATGTGTCAAAGGGCCCTAGTAAAATAATAGTCAAGCAAAATATATTAATCATGTTGTATTGTTAAATTAAATCGTTTCCATTTTTATTATATGCTTTGCTTGTTTAAATGCTATTATTGTTAGCAATTTTGATTTTAATGCTATGTTTTCTTTTTGTGAAAAAAATGTTTCTTTATAGTAGTTGTGTTTAAGTGGTATCTTTTAGTTCAGGTTATAATGTGTTTATTTTTCCTATGTAATTTGTGGCATTCACCTTATGACTGTTCATTTTGTTGTATTCTTTATGGGGCTATGTCAAATTTGATGACTTCTTTTCTTTATTTCTATTATGGCCCTTTGACAAATGGCATTATCTTGCTCATGGCCGCGACGTTTTCTGGAAGGTTGTTAGGGAAGCGAGGTTCTGCAAAGGACACACTACTGAATGAATGAATACAAAGTCAAGAATGAAAAGTAAACATGTTGGTCCAACTGAACGGTGTTGGGGTTGAACCCTCTACCTCGGTATCATTACATTGGCAATGAATGAATTGACACACAAAAAAAAACGAGAAGTAGATTGTGAGCTTTACTGAAACACGATTACAAGAAACAAATTGGACGTTGCGGCCAAAGCCTTTGTCAGCACAGAACAAACAAACACAAACTGACACACAACTACATGAAACACGCTACATGACAATATTAAGGGTACTTAATCTGAATCTGTATCCTTGCTTGGAACGTCTGACACGTTAGACGACTATCAGTGTATTGTATGAACCGGATGTATGGTCAACGGGTCAAAGGTCAACACTATCAGAAGCTCAGGTATTGGCTAATCCACCTGGTGGGGGGGGGGGGGGGTGGGGGTGGAGAGCGGAAGGTGAAAATTGGGATTGGCGAAGATGTCACGGACGCAGTTCGCAATTTATCGTTCCTCGCTCGAAACACAGCTGTGGGCGGCCAAGATGCAGACCGCCATTGCATTGGTCCTCACCGAGTGGCACGAGTGCCGGTCGCTCAGAAAACAATTACAAACCTCCGAACGCAAACCTGCCAAGAAATCCCAAACAGCAAAGATAATGCTGGGATTGACTGCGACGTCAATGGAGACTGTACAACAAGGGGGTGAGAGGGAGTAGAGTTTAAACAACGAGAGCTCTTGTCCACTCATCCATGCTGAATTCACAGCATCGGCCTTGAAAAAGAAGAGATACATGATTTTAGTATGTGGAAATCAACAGGACGGATGCATAGTAGGCAAGTACTGACTAGGAGAACAGAATGAAAGAACTTGCAGAGTAGTACAGTGGGCAAAAGAGTAAGATTTGATTATTGCAAACACCTGGTTATCAACAGCAACCAAGGAGATTATGGACATGGAGGAGTCCTGATAATAAGATCAGAAATCAGATTGATTACATCCTCATCAACAGAAGATTTCGAAATGCCTTAAAAGTCGCAAAAACTATACCAAGCGCAGACTGCTACAGCGACCATAGATTAATCTTAAGCAATTTACATATAAAATTAAAGAAAGTCAAATATTCACCAAGAAACACAAAATTTGATCTACAGGCACTGAAGAGTGAGGAAATAAAAGATAAATTCAACGTAGAGGTAAAGAACAGATTCGATGCATTGTCCGATATGGAAATATTATTTCAAGACGTCAGTGACCAATGGGAAATATTAAAGAAATCAGTCAACCAAGCTGCAGAAACAACCATCCCAAAAATAAAGATAATAGGACGCAAGAAATGGATGACGGAAGACATCTTAAAACTCATGGAAGTAAGAAGAAATAACAAAAATAACAAGGAAAAATATGAAGAGATTCACAGGAAAATTAGGAAGCTATGCAAAGAGGCAAAAGAAACATGGCTTGAGGAAAATTGCAAGGAAATTGAAAACCAACACAACACCCGGAATACCAAATTAATGCACAAAAGAATTAATGACATCACTAACAAAAGAACACACACATCAACGGGTTGCCTAAAAACCAAAGATGGCAAAATCATAATAGAAAAAGATCAGATTTTACATGCGTGGTCAGATTATGTGAAAGACCTTTATGATGATACAAGAGAAGAACAATATGATCATCGGAATAATAATGAAGGACCATCAATTTTGAAGATAGGAAGTTCAGAATGCTCTTAACCATATGAAAACTGGCAAGACCCCGGGTACAGATAACATCACAATAGAAATGATCAATGCCTTAGAAGAATATGGAATAGACCAAGTCACCAGACTGCTGAACGCAATATACGATACTGGAGATATACCTCCTGAATTATGTAATTCTATATTTATTGCAATCCCGAAGAAATCAGGAGCCATTGGAATGCGATCAACATAGAACAATTAGTATAATGAGCCACATCACGAAGATTCTGCTGAGAATTATCATGCAAAGAGTTAGGAAGAAAATACAACCCGAAATAGGAGAAGAACAATGTGGGATTGTAGAAGTCAAGGGCACAGTAAATGATGTGTATATACTGAGAACAGTAATTGAGCGTTCTATAGAAGTAAACAAAGATCTATATCTTTGCTTTATTGACTACACAAAGGCTTTCGATAAAGTGAGACATGTCGACATGATAAGGATGCTGTAAGATCTACAAATTGATGGAAAAGACCTTAGACTTGTAAAAAACATATATTGGAAACAACAAGCTGCCATCAGAATTGATAACGATGTAGGTCAATATCAGCCTATTAAAAGAGGTGTGAGACAGGGATGTGTAATGTCTCCAGATCTTTTTTCCCTGTACAGTGAAAATATATTCAGAAATATAGAAGATATGGAAGGAATCAACATTGGGGGACGATACATCAATAACATTAGATATGCAGATGATACAGTCTTGATTGCAGACAATGAACAGGACCTGCAAAATTTAGTAGATGCGGTTGTTGCACACAGTGAACAACTAGGGTTAGAACTGAATATTAAGAAGACACAGATTATGGTCGTCACTGGGAAGAAGGAAATACCACAATGTGATATACGAGTAAATGGGCATATTCTTAAGCAAGTGAATCGATACAGTTATCTCGGCACAGTCATAACATCTGATGGGAGATGCCTTGAAGAGATTAGAACAAGAATTGCCATTGCGAAGGTAGCCTTTTGCAAGATGAAAAACATACTGACCAATAAAAAGATATCAATTGAAACGAGAAAAAGAGTGTTGAGGTGCTACATAGAACCTATACTTTTGTATGGATGTGAAGCGTGGACAATAAGCAGTCAAGCTGAAAAACAGCTGATGGCTGTGGAAATGTGGTTTCTGAGGAAAATGCAAAGAATACCATGGACAGACAGAAAAACCAATGAACAAGTCCTTCAAGAAACAAATGAAGATCGTAAACTGATTAGAGACATTAGACGTAGACAGTCAAAATTGTTTGGGCATGTTATGAGAAGAAATGACTTGGAGAACTTGGTGACAACTGGCAAGATCGAAGGGAAGAGACCAAGGGGAAGACCGAGAAGTAAATACCTGGATGTTTGGCCACGTGGCATGGTCGAGACAGGAACACGGAGCTGATCCACGACTCTGGTGATCGATTGAGATGGCAGAACAGGACGTCCACGCTTACCGACACGGCACATGATGGATGGATGTCTTTTCTATTTCATAAAGAATCCATACCTCACTAAAACCGGCTTAAGTGACTTGTTTTGTTTGGACTGAATATTCTGTCTCTTCGAATGAACCCTGCATGCGAGAAGCTGTAGCCCCAACATGATCCATGCACATATGTTTGTGATTATTGTTAATCGTTACATTCCTGTCATCGCTGACGTGTATTAATAAATCTCTTGTAGCAGCTGCTATTTACGTATTAAAACTGTCTATAAATTAACAGACTTGTCTCTCTCTCGCTATACAGTTTGCAGTGTGACACGTCTGTAAGTTTGTCTTTGTCGTCAGCATTATATCTGTAATTATACTTGCCAATAACCATTCATTATTTCTCTATGTTCTATGTTATATCTAGAATTATACGTGATCATCATAATCATCATGTACCATGTCCATAAGCATGAGTGGTCATGTTTCTCCATCTCACACGATCACCAGAGTCGTGGATCAGCTCTGTGTTCTTGTCTCGACCATACCTCGTGGTTAAACCATCCAGGTATTTACTTCGCTGTCTTCTACTTGTTCTTTTTCGCTCGATCTAGCCAAGTTCTCTAATTTATTTATTTTTTTTTTCGTAACATGTCCAAAAAGCAGACAATTTCTTAAATCAGTTTAAGGTGTTCGAGTCTTTCCTGTAGCACTTGGTCATTGGTTTTTATGTCTGTCTATGGTATTTTTTGCATTTTCCTCAGAAACCACATTTTCACGGTCATCAGATATTTTTTTCAGCTTGTCTGCTCATTGTCTACGCTTCACATCCTTACAAAAGTATAGATTCTATGTCGTACTTGAATACTCTTTTTCTCGTTGCATTTGATATTTTTTTTATTGGTCAGTATGTTTTCCATATTGCAAAAGGCTATCTTCGCCATGGCGAAATTTCTTCTAATCTCTTGAAGCCAACTCCGATCAGATGTTATGACTGTTCCGAGATAATTGTACCCATTCACTTGTTTAAGAATATTCCAATTTCTTGTATATTACATGGTGGTATTCCCAAGACTCTTCACATAGACGACCGGACAGTATTACCAAAAATTGGATAGATTATATTTTAATACAAAGAAGATGGAGATCAAGCATAACATCTGCAAAAATCCCTACGAAGTGCAGACTGTGATACGGATCATCAGTTATTAGATGCAGATCTGAAATTAAAACTCAAAAAGCTTACCCGAGGAACAAGGCCACTTCGTTTTGATCTCACAAAAATACCAGATACATACACTGTAGAAGTTAGGAATCGTTTTGGGGTCTTAATGTTTGTACAAGAGGAAATGACACCTGATGAACTGGCAGTACAAGCTAGAGATATCTTGATAACTGCAGCCAAAGATTTAATTCCGACCACGAAAAAGCAACTTAAGCCATGGATTACATCAGACACGTTAGAATTAATAAAACAACGAAGGGAACTGAAACATAAAGGAGGTGAATCCGATAACAGCAGGACGAAGTATAAATCTTTAACTCGAGAAATAAGAAAGAACACAAGAAAGAACAAAAAGCAATGTATACAAGATTGCTGTACCAGAATAGTGCAATATCATAAGACTGGAAGAGATTACGAAATATTCAAAGAAATTAAGTTGTTGACAAGAAATGTTCAACCTCAATTGAATGTTATATGTGACAAGATGGGAAATACCTTAACAGAATCTAGACAAACTCTAGAAAGATGGCAGGAGTATTGCAATGGAATGTATGATATGAGTGAAAGTGAGGATATGAATGATATACATGAGCCAACGACAGCAGAGACAGAACCTGAACCCTCATTAGATGAAATTGCATGGGCAATAAAGAACCTGAAGAATGGTAAATCACCTGGATGTGATGAGATACCAGATGAGCTAATTAAAGCGGGAGGAGAAGAAAGCATACAAATCTATCACGCATTATGTAAAAAGATATGGAAATATGGTATATGGCCAAAAGATTGGAAGAGAACTATCTTCATTCCAATACCAAAAAGGGCAACCTGAAATTATGCACCAACTATAGAACTGTTGCCCTGATCAGTCATGCAAGTAAAATTCTACTAAAAATCATAATGGGAAGACTTCGTAAGAAAATGGAAGAAGAAATTAACGTGGTTCAAGCTGGATTTAGACAAGGAAGAGGAACAAGAGATCACATTCCCAATATGCATTTGATAATAGAGAAGTGCAGAGAATTTAATGTAAACCTGTTCTCATGTTTTGTGGATTATTCAAAGGCACTTGACTGTGTACAACATCAGAAACTTTGGGAAATCATGAGGAATATGGGCTTTCCACCACATGTAATACAACTCATAAGAATGCTCTATCTAGACCAACAAGCAGCGGTTAGAATAGATGGCGAGACATCAGATTGGTTTGACATCAAGCAAGGAGTCCGTCAAGGATGTGTGCTGTCCCCCTATTTGTTTAACCTGTACGCCGAAAATATAATGAGAAATGTAAGAGATGATATAAATAGGGAGCTATATGATGCCCTAAATATCGGTGGTCTTGACATACCAGAGATTCGGTATGCTGATGATACAGTATTGCTATCCACAACACAGACTGGTATAGAAAACCTAATAGCCTCAACCCAATTGAATAGTGAAAATCACAACTTGTATCTCAACATTGCAAAAACAAAGATAATGCATACAGATAAAACCACTATGGAGAAAGAAATATATGTTAATGAGGAAAAATTGGAGGTGGTGGAAAATTTTGAATATCTTGGGTCATTGATTACCAACAACGGTGACACAATGAAAGAAATTAAACGACGACTATCAATTGCTCTTCAAAGACTAAAACAACTGAATAAATTATGGAATGGGACAGACAGAACTACAAAAATTAGATTTTTAAGAGCATGCATCTTTCCCATTGCAACATACGCCTGTGAGACCTGGACACTTACTAAACAAGCTGAGCAGCGCATAAATGCCTTTGAATATAAATGTTATAGACGAGTTCTAAGAATATCTTGGGTAAAGAAAAGAACAAATGCATCAATACTTCAAGAGTTGAATATTGAAGAAGGTTGGCTATTAAAAACGATAAAACAAAGAAAATTGAAATATTTTAGTCACTTGAAACGTCACGATAGTTTGGAGAGAACAATAATGGAGGGGTTTATGCCTGGGAAGAGAGGAAGAGGAAGGCCAAAGAGAAGATGGGTGCAGGATGTGGCGGATGACCTCCAGATGGGTGTATCGGACGCGGGACATCTTGCTTATGATCGAGAGGTTTTCCGGAAGTTTGTTATGGGAGCGAGGTTCTGCAAAGGACATGCTACTGAATGAATGAATGAATGAACAACGTCTCTGTTATATCTAGAAGTATAATTTGTGCCACAATTTAGCCTCTCTATATCTTCTGTGGTATATCCTAGAATTATATTTCTTTTTTGCAACAATTGGGTCTCTCTTTATCTTCTGTGTTATGTCTAGAATTACACTTTCTGCTACAACTTAGCCTCTTTATATCTTCTGTGTTATATCCACAACTATACTTTCTGCAACAATTTAACTTCTCTACATCGTCTGTGTTATATGTAGATGATGTTGTGAATGCATTGATTGCTCCTGCGTTCACAAATTATCCAGATTTTCCCAGCAGGATAACGCACCTGCGCAGACCGCATGTATTTCGCAGGAATATCTACAGCAGCAGAACTTTTGACTATTGATTGGCCTGCACTATCACCAGACATGTCCCCTATAGAACATCTGTGGGACGACCTTGGACACAGAGTCTACAAGCAAGGTTCTGCAGCTAATCTTCAACAGCTTAAGTCTGCTCTTACATCGTGAATGGAACTTGATTCCCCGGAATTTACTTCAGAGATGTATGCGTTCCATGCGGAGCCGCTGCCAAGCTTGTTTGCAAGCACACGGTGCACATACCAGATACAGAGGATAGTGTGAATGAATTTTTTTATTGGTTGAATTTTTGGTTGCCTACCTTGCCTGCACATAATGCAAAGAATTTCTAAACAAGGAAATGCACAAATTAATTACTAGCATAGATTCATAGGAAAATGAATAAAGATTCCAAATATGTAAACTTGTAAACTCTTATATTTACATTTCACACTCTGTTCGTGGATTATGCATGTGATGCGTGCTTAGTATGCTTCGGTTATAATGTGTGTCTATTATGTCCCTTCTCAGACAACTGCTGCAACTATGAGCTCCTACATGATCTCCCTTTCTGTGATCTGCGCCCTCTTGTTCTATGTGCACGGCGCGGCTTATTTTGCGGAAAGTAAGTATTATTTGCCATTCTCCCTGGCGAAGGGATTAAGGACGCAGTTCGTAATGCCGTACACCCACGTATGAAACAGAACTGTGCAAGATTCGGCAGCGGATCGCGTCGCGTTGGTTTCTTACGGAAAGGTATGTCAGCCGGTCGTTCAGAAAGCATTGGCAAACTACTGAACGTAAAACTTGCCAAGACATCACCAGCAGCTGACAATGCTGCTGATGACTGGAATGTCCCGTAAATAGGATACGCAAAATAGTATTATTTACCATCATTATCATGTGCCATACCGATAAGAGTGGGCGGTCATGTTTTGCCATCTTACACGATCACCAGAGTCTGGATCAGCTCTGTGTTCCTGTTTCGACCATACCACGTGACAAAGCCATCCAGTTTTCAATTCTATGTCTTCCCATTGTTCTCGTCCCCTCGATCTTGCCAGCTGTCACCAAGTTCTCCAATTTATTTCTTCTCATAACGTGGCCAAAACATTGTGATTGTCTGCTTCTAATGTCTCTAATCAGTTTACGATTTTCATTTGTTTCTTGTAGGACTTGGTCATTGGTTTTTCTGTTTGTCTATAGGTATTCTTTGAATTCTCCTCAGAGACCATATTTCCACAGCCATCAGATGTTTTTCAGCTGTCTGCTCAGTGTCTACGCTGCACACCCATACAAAAGCATAGGTTCTATGTAGCATCTTCAACATTCTTTTTCTCATTGCAAATGATATCTTGTTATTGGTCACTATGTTTTTCCACCATGCAAAAGGCTACCTTCATCATGGTGATTCTTGTTCTAATCTCTTCAAGGCATCTCCCATCAGATGTTGCGACTGTTCCGTGATAATTGTACAGATTAACTTGTTTAAAATTACTCCCATTTACTTGTATATTACATTGTGGTATGTCCTTCTTCGCAGTGACGACCATAATCTGTGTTTTCGTATAATTTAATTATAATCCTAGATGTTCATTGTGTACAACAACCGCATCTACAAAATGTTGCAGATCCTGAGCTAGTTATATAATTAATTAGTTAGGTAGTTAGTTATATAGTTAGTTTGTTGGATTGTTAGTTAACAGGTTAACAATAATTAATTTCATACACCCACGCACTCACGTACGCACGCACACACACATACACACAAATATATATATATATATATATATATATATATATATATATATATATATATATATATATATATATATATATATATATATTTGTGTGTGTATGTGCGCGTGCGTGCATGGATGTGTGTGTGTATGTGTATGTGTGTGTGTGTGTGGTGTGACATATAACCAACATTGTAATACGGCATACAGAGATGTTATAAATATATTCAACATTGTAATACGGCATATACAGTTGGTATAAATGTATTCATCATTGTAATACGACATACAGAGATGTTATAAATATATTCAACATTGTAATACGATATACAGAGATGTTATAAATATATGCAACATTGTAATACGATATACAGAGATGTTATAAATATATGCAACATTGTAATACGACATATACAGATGTTATAAATATATTCAACATTGTAATATGACATATACATATGTTTTAGATATATGCGAGGCAGACATGCAACACAATGTTTCAGCTTTCTCATATGCCTGTACCAACTTTGGGCTCAATATCAACTTGGAGAAGACTGTAGTTATGTACCAGTCAGCTCCAGAGAATAATCACACCGTGCCGAATATTAAGGTGAATGGGCATAGACTAAGTGTTGTGGACAAATTCACCAATCTTGGCAGCACTGTGTCACAAGCTGCCACAATTGATGACGAAGTGAATGCAAGAATCTCCAAGGCCAGTGCGGCCTTTGACATACTGTACAAGAATGTTAGGGACAGAAATAGAATAAGCCTGCAAACAAAGCTGAAAGTCTACAAAGCAGTTGTATTGTCCACACAGCTATATGCTTGTGAAACCTGGACTGTTTATCAGCGACACACTAGGAAATTAAACCACTTCCACATAGTCTGCCTTAGGAAGCTATTGAAGATTAAATGGCAAGACACGATCCCAGACACTGAAGTTCTAGAAAGAGCGTCCATACCCAGTATCCACACTCTACTAATGAAGAATCAGATTCGCTGGGCTGGTCACTTAACTCGCATGCTAGATTACAGGCTCCCTAAACGATTTTTTACGGCGAGCTGCGTTGTGGTAAACGCTCCCAAGGCGGCCAGAGGAAACGCTTTAAAGACACTGAAAATCTCACTGAACGCTCTTGGAATTCATCCTGACACTTGGGAGACTGCTGCCAAAGACCGAAATTCGTGGCGTACATCATTACATAAGGGTGCAGTCACTTGTGAAGCAACCAGGACTGCAAGAGTTGTGAAGAAAAGGCTGGACAGAAAAACCACTGCAGGAAATCCTCCTCTTAGAGTCAAGCATTCTTTGCCCACATTGTCAAAGAACATTTCGAGCCACAATAGGCCTTATCAGGCATCTTAGAACTCACGGCTCCGTACTTTCAACCCCACTGGATGAAATGAATGGTCATCATCATTCTTGATGGACAAACAACAGATATATGCGACAATATACTACGAAGACACACGACAGTGTTTATGAGAGTCTTTCTAACACAACATATAAATAGACAAACATCCGAAACGGACGGACGGACGGACGGACGGAAAGACGAAGGTACGGGCAGGTAGGTTATCAGGCATGCAGGTAGGCAAGCAGCAGACATACAGACAAACAGTTATACAGACAAACATTTAGACAGACAGACAGATAAACATGTCATCTGTACCATGTTGACTCCAACAGAGTGTGATGAAGGCAAGAACCCGGGAGAAGAGTGGAGCTTCGGAGACTGTGGGAAGTGCAGCTGTTCCATTTACGGCATGCAGTGCGTGACGTACGTATACCTGTATTTTCTAGCGAATCGTATTCTATGAGGGGGGGAGGGGGGAGGGCTGTGTGGTCTCGAGGTATGGTGTCCGCCTCTGATGCTGGAGGTCCCGGGTTCAAGCCCTGGGGAGGGCCGGGATATTTTCACGTGAACTACTAGTAACAAAGTTTCCCGTGGTCTCTGGGTAGTGAGATCGGACGCCCGTGTGTATTGTTGCATCACGTAAAACATTCCTTGGCAGTTGGACATCGAAAAAGAGTAGCCTAACCGTGCCGCCCGGGCAAAATTTCGAGGCAAAAATCTATCCAAAGTATTAAAGTATTTCAGGATCCTCGCCGGTGCTACGGAGTTCGTGCACTGAGCTAAGATTCTCCGGACTCAGAGTTGAGTTAGGAGTAGAATTGAACACTTATGGGTTACACCCGTGTCCCGTGATGTTGATCGGTCGACTAAAACTAAACTAAACTAAACTAAACATTCTTCGAGAGGTGTTCACAGTGAAAACGTGAAACGAAAACGTGATAGACAGACATTACAGTAAACATGCCAGTGTCTTGTAACCTGTCAATACTGTTGTTAAGGATGTCAAGAGTGTTATGCGTGTGACATCATTGTGCAGACGAACACGAAGACGTCAAAAGAACAGTTTAAAGATGGCCACCCTACTACTGACATGACACCAAAGAGGAGCAGCTTTCTGTTATCCTATAGAAGCTCATCGGCGAATGAAGGTCCAGTATGGTGATGCATGCTTGTCAATCCAGGAAGTATATGAATGGAGTAGGAAGTTTCAAAAACGGCGTGACTTCTGTGACAGACTGTTCACGACCGGGTTAGGCACACCGAGTAGTGACACCAGAGTCGATTGTTTTTACAGGAACCCAAGCACTTTATCGGCGCTGGAGGATTGGCATTGAACGCAGTGGTGACTACATCGAACATTTATACATTTGTTCTTTACTTTTTCAGAATACATTCACAACAACAACAAACATGTGAAGGTGTTCATTTGATTTCCCCCCTCGTGGATATGTTCTAATGTCTCAGTCTCACTGCCTGGAAAACAGGAAGTAGACATCTAGTTGTCAACTGCTGACCCTAATGTCCGCTGTCTGTCCCCACCAAGTCTAGGTAGCTCAGTGGCTGGCAGTCTTACTTTCCGGCTGGACTGTGCAGTGCGTTCGAGTCTCCCTTCGTTTTTATTTAATTTTAGTGTGATTGATTTAATAATACTTTTCTGTTCATGTGATACCGTACTTTTGTATGAATGCAAGGCGTGGACAATGAGCAAACAGGCTGAAAAACGTCTGATGGCTGTGGAAATGTGGTTTCTGAGAAAAATTAAAAGAATACCATGGACAGGCAGAAAGAAAGAATAATAACAACAACAAAAAACAATGACCACGTCCTACAAGAGACAAATGAAAATCGTAAATTGATTAGAGAAATTAGACGGAGACAGTCAAAATTTTCTGGTCACTTTTTGAGAAAAAATAAATTGGAGAACTTGGTGACAACTGGCAAGATTTGGATAAAAGAACAAAGGGAATGCAGAGAAGTAAAACCATAGATGGCTTAGTCACGTGGTATCGTCGAGACAGGAACACAGAGCTAATCCACGACTTTGATGATGGAATGAGATGGCGAAACATGACTGCCACGCTCAACGGCATGGCTCACGGCGATGATGATAATGATACCCAGTGTCAAGGATTTGACTATACGTATCTGTTCATGTTCTACCTTGTATCATAGACTTCATTATACGTTTATGTTCATGTGATACCTGGAATCAAGGACTTGACTATACGTTTCTGTTCATGTGATACATTGAATCAGGGAATTTACTATACGTTTCTGTTCATACGGGACCTAGTGATATTACCTTGACTTCACGTTTCTGTTCCCGTGATATCCAATGTCATGGATTTAACTATATGTTTCCGTTGATGTGATAAACTAGATTACATGATTATGTTCATATGATAAACTTTACTATATGGTTCTGACACGTGATACACTTGACTATACGTTTCTGTTCCTGTTATACACTCGACTATACGTGTATATTAATGTGATACATCTGACTATACGTTTCTGATCATGTGATATCTAGCGTCATAAATTTGACTATAAATTTCTATTCACGTGATACCTAGTGTTATGGACTTTACTATACGTTTCTGTTCATGTCATGGTATGATTGATTTAATTATACGTTTCTGTTCATATGATAGCTAGTGCAATGTATTTGAATATAACTGGTGGACAAATTGTTGGGCACGAGACATGGTTCAGTAGTTCACTATAAAACATTGTATGTGTTCGTGTGTATGTGTGCGAGCGTGCGTCTGTGAGTTCATGCGTGTATGCGTATGAATGTATGCGTGGGCGTGTGTGTGTGTGTGTTCGCGCGCGCGCGTGTGTGTGTGTGTGTGTGTGTGTGTGTGTGTGTGTGTGTGTGTGTGCATGAGCGTGTCAGTGCAACATAAGATATTTGAATCGTCAACTGCTGAATACGTTATTTAAGATCATCTCTTGCAGATGTGGCGTGGTAGAAGTTCCCGACGGCTGTACATTTGAGCGCTACATCGGAGCCCCATACCCAAGATGCTGCGATGGTGAAACAGTGTGTCCAGAGACGTGATCCGTCTACAACCACAAGGAGAGGCAAGACAATAGAACCGCCTTGTCGACCCTGAGACTTGTGTTGAAGACCAATTGTAGTAGTGTGGATACATATTTGATGTTATTTCTGGTGTCAAAATAAAGTGCTGATGACAATGCGGAGTGTGTTGTTTTTCTGATTTGATTCTTGTGTGTGGTGTTTCTTTATGTTGATTCTCTCGTGTGGTGTTTCTCAGTTTTGTGGTGAAACTCGTGTGGGGTGTTTCTCTGTGTTGATTCTCGAGTGTGGTGTTTTTCTGTGTGGTGTTGATTCTCGTGTGTGGTGTGTCTCTATATTGATTCTCTCGTGTGGTATTTCACTATGTTGATTCTCTCGTGTGGTGTTTCTCCGTTTTGATTCTCTTGTGTGGTGTTTCTCTGTGTTGATTCCTGTGTGTGGTATTTCATTGTGTTGATTCTAATGTGTGGTATTTCTCTGTGTTGATTAAAGTGTGTGGTGTTTCTCTGTGTTGATTAAAGTGTGTGGTGTTTATTTGTGGTTGTGTGATGGGAGATGCCTTGAAGAAATTATAACAAGAATTGTCATTGCGAAGGTAGCCTTTTGCAAGATGAAAAACATACTGACCAATAAAAAGATATCAATTGAAACGAGAAAAAGAGTGTTGAGGTGCTACATAGAACCTATACTTTTGTATGGATGTGAAGAGTGGACAATAAGCAGTCAAGCTGAAAAACAGCTGATGGCTGTGGAAATGTGGTTTCTGAGGAAAATGCAAAGAATACCATGGACAGACAGAAAAAACAATGAACAAGTCCTTCAAGAAACAAATGCAGATCGTAAACTGATTAGAGGCATTAGACGTAGACAGTCAATATTTTTTGGGCATGTTATGAGAAGAAATGAATTGGAGAACTTGGTGACGACTGGCAAGATCGAAGGGAAGAGACCAAGGGGAAGACCGAGAAGTAAATACCTGGATGGCTTGGCCAAGTGGCATGGTCGAGACAGGAACACAGAGCTGATCCACGACTCTGGTGATCGAGTGACATGGCAGAACATGACCGCCCACGCTTATCGGCATGGCACATGATGGATGGATGGTGTTTCTCTGTTTTTATTCTCATGTGTGGTGTTTCTCTGTGTTGAATCTCATGTGTGGTGTTTCTCTGTGTTGAATCTCATGTGTTGTGTTTCTTTGTGTTGATTCTGCTGTGTGGTATTTCTCTGTGTTGATACTAATTTGTGGTGTTTCTCTGTGTTGATTAAAGTGTGTGGTGTTTCTTTGTGTTGATACTCTCGTGTCGTTTTTCCCTGTGTTGATTAAAGTGTGTGGTGTTTCTCTGTGTTTATTACAGTGTGTGGTGTGTCTTTGTGTTGATTCTCATGTGTGGTGTTTCTCTGTGTTAATTCTCTCGTGTGGTGTTTCTCTGTGTTGATTTTCATGAATTGTGTTTCTCTGTGTTGATTCTAATGTGTGGTGTTTCTCAGTGTATATTGTCTCTTGTGATGTTTCTATGTGTTGTGGTGATCATTGTGTGGGGTGTTTCTCTATGTTGATTTTTGTGTGTGGCGTTTTTCTGTGTTGTGTTGATTCTCGTGTGTGGTGTGTCTCTGTACTGATTCTCTCGTGCGGTGTTTCTCTGTGTTGGTTCTCTCGTGTGGTGTTTCTCTGTGTTGATTCTCATGTGCGGTGTTTCTCTTTTATGATTCCTGTGTGGTGTTTCTTTGTGTGGATTCTGATGTGTGGTATTTCTCTGGGATGATACTGATGTGTGATGTTTCTCGGTGTTGATTCTCATGTGTGGTGTTTCTTTGTGTTGATTCTGGTGTGTGGTGGTCCTTCGTGTTGATTGAAGTGTGTGGTGTTTCTCTGTGCTGTGTTGATTCTCGTGTATAGTGTTTTTTGTGTTGATTCTCTCGTTTGGTGTTTCTTTGTGTTGATTATCTCGTGTGGTTTTTCTCTATGTTGTATTGATTCTGATGTGTGATGTTTCTCTGTGTTGGTTCTGATAAGTGGTTTTTCTCTGTGTTGATTCTCTCATGTAGTTTCTTTATGTTGTATTGATTCGCGTATGTGGTGTTTCTCTGTGTTGATTCTCTTGTGTGGTTTTTCTCTGTGTTGTGTTGATTCTCGTGTGGTGTTTCTCTGTGTTTATTCGTATGTGTGGTGTTTCTCTGTGTTGTGTTGATCCTCTTGTGTTGTGTTTCTCTCTGTTGTGTTGATTCCAGTGAGTGGTGTTTCTCTGTGCTGATTCTCGTGTGAGGGTGTCTCTGTGGTGTGGTTATCCACGTGTGTGGGGTTTCTCTGTGTTGTGGAGATCCTCGTGTGTTGTGTATCTTGATGTTGATTTCCGTGAATCTACAGATAGTCTATCACAGGCATCTGTATTTGCTTACAAATCCCTTGTTCACAAACCTGTCAAGCAGACGATCGAGCGGAATGTGGCTCGAATGCTGCAATCAAGGCGGAGACGGAAGAGACACTGAAACAAGTTTCGGAAGAAAGAGAACAGATGAAACAACGCAAGAAACAGACCAAAAATGAAACACTCCATAAAGACACCATCAACAGCAAGACCCAGACAGCAGATGAAGCAACAGAAGAGGTGACAGAAAGTGAAAACGAAAGCTACCGAGAACGTACGGTGACCAGGAGAAGGGACCACACTTCACCAAGATTAAGAGTCCAAGACACAAGATTTGAAAGAAGTGATAGAGCACTAAAATTCAACGACATAGCAAGCCACAAGAGAGACAGATGGGGTCACCAACGGTTCGATTACCGATGAATCACTCCTTGTAACAAGAACACCACGAGGCCGGGTGGGAACCTCTCCCTGTAACATAAACACCACGAGATGGGGCGGGAACCTCTCCCTGTAACATAAACACCACGAGACGGGGCGGGAACCTCTGCCTGTGATAAGAACACCGCGAGATAGGACGGAAACCTCTCTCTGTATCAAGAACACCGCGAGATAGGACGGGAACCTCTCTCTGTATCAAGAACACCGCGAGATAGGACGGAAACCTCTCCCTGTAACATAAACACCACGAGACGGGGCGGGAACCTCTGCTTGTGATAAGAACACCACGAGATAGGACCGGAACCTCTCTATGTAACAAGAACACCGCGAGATAGGACGGGAACCTCTCTCTGTATCAAGAACGGCACAGATAGGACCGGAACCTCTCTCTGTAACAAGAACACCGCGAGATAGGACGGGAACCTCTCCCTGTAACAAGAACACCGCGAGATAGGACGGGAACCTCTCCCTGTAACAAGAACACAATGAGAAGGGTGGGAACATTACAACCCCAGACCTTACAAGTGTGCGAACCTCATCAGACATGTTAAACAGCAAGCAGGATGTAATCACCACCAGGCCAGAAATGCTCAGAAATCAGGAAGCAAAACACGCAGCTCTATTTCCACAAATTGAAAATAAACGCCATAAGGGCCCCAATTATAACACATAAACTAACCGTCAGTTGAACAGAGCCTCAGCATGTTTTTTTCTTCATAGCCAGCCAGCCAGCTAACCTGCCAGCCAGTCAGCCAGCCAGCCAGCTAACCTGCCAGCCAGTCAGTCAGCCAGCCAGCCAGCTAACCTACCAGCTAGTCAGCCAGCCAGTCAGCCAACCCGCCAGCCGACCTCTCAACTTATATATCCCCTCTGCTTCTGCTGGCTCGCAGAGGTTCAGAAGCGTATAGTCAATGGTTGCACGTTCATCAGTTTGTGTCAATTAACGTATATTCCATATTGATCTATTTTGTTGTTTCGGGAGTTTAAAGATTTAGCACAACCCATAACTGGTAATGCTGTTCGTATTCTGGTACGAACCTTGGGCCGTGTCCGGGTGAGATTGGAAGCACTAGACTCGAGTTTCGCTCTCGTTTGAGTTCGTCAGTAGTGCATATCCCTGACTGGACCTGGGATCGAACTCCGGATCACTGGCGTAAGATGGTGTGTGTATATTCCATACATGAAACACCTATCATCAGTTTGTGTCACCTAACGTATATTCCATACATGAAACACACATCATCAGTTTGTGTCACCTGTGGGGTGTGGATTTTAATCTAAGAGAATATTTTGTTAAAAGTGTCTAGGGAATTTAGTTGATTCTCTGGTCACTGTTAGAATGCAAGGTGATCAGGGATATTTACCACAAACCCCAGGAGAAAACACTTCAATCCTTGAAACAATGGTATCTGTGTGCAGGTTTCCCTTCCCACTTCATCACCCTGTAAAGATTATATAGTGCTAGAAGACATTGATGGTTTACAACATCTAAACACCCACAGTTGAACAAATATCAACACTGGACTTTACGTAAACATCAACACTTTTGGACAAACAGTTCAGGCATTAAATCAAGATCTGTAGTAACAAATAGACACATGTATTTACCACTGTAAGCTTCTTGAATATGTCTCATTTGACTTATGTATACATTTACATGAAATATGACAGCAGTCTACAATCACAAACATATATTGATCATACTGAAATACTGGAACAGGCATGGGATGAAATATGACAGATCATAGACACATTAAAGTGAAATCTCCTGTTCCTCCAAAATTCAACAATCTTCAAAAACCCACCAATACATAGTTGGTTCCCAACACCATTGACCCTTAATGATTTAAAAAAAAATATTGGCATGTGTTCAACAAAATTAAACACTACATTCATTACATAATATTAAACTAATTAATTAGTTGTTTACTGTCCTTTACTCTCTTTTTGTACGATTCAGTGTTCATCTCCCATGTATATTAGATCCTATTCCCATTATCTGGGTACCGAAATAAATGCACTCAGTTGTGTTCATAATAAGTATATCCACTGGTAATTGGCTGGTGAAAATCATACTTATAATCCAAGAAATGAAATTACACACAAGCACGTATCCCCTCCGTGGGGTTAGATTCACGAATATTCTGTTGCACGTTAGGCTCGGTGCCTTTGTGAAATTAGGGCCTCAGGTTGGTCGTACTTAAGCTCTGCAGAAGGTAATTCCATTTATCATCATGTCTGATGAAAAGTCGACGTCCTGTCAGCTTTTCGGCTTTACCTATCCAAATCCTAATTATGTTCACGAAGAGGTTACACCCACCCAGTCACGAGTCTATAACCCATTCCACATTTGATGATGGTATTTAGGTTGACATGGGACCAGCAAAGAGTCATTCGTTAGGATCTAGTCCAGTGTAGGAAAATATCTGGCTGAGAGGCATCTAATGGTAGTATCTGTGACTATGTCCAGAATTGATTTATACATACATGTATCTGAAGATGAATAATTCCAGTACACAAACAGAGTCGTAAACAGTCCAATGATTTTTCTTTCTGCTGCATGTGTATACATATTTACTCCACTAGCTGCATTCGGTGTCTTTGGGTTGGTATTCAGGTGTAGGACCTGTTTTGAACTTGTTGTTAGGATCTTAATTTGGTATTCAGTTGGTACCTTGGTTGTACTGGCTTATGTTGTTTCAGTGTCTCTTCCCATTTGTTTGAGTTGGTGTTCGTATCTAGAACTTGGTGTTGAGTGTCTTGAACCTTATGTTTGACTTTTGCTGCTATGAGACTTTCTTTCGAAGACTTATCCATTGTTGGATATCAACTTGGTAATCCAACCGACAGTTGAAGGGTTCTCACTGTTGCTAGTTTTATTAACTGGTAGGATTGTCCCATAGTTTCACTGATGTTGCTGAGTGATAAGGCTTCAGGTGGTACTTCTCAGAAGTAAAGCAGACGATACCTGTTGTCAGTTACTCTGTAGATCTTTATCTTTGTCGATTGTTAGATACTGAAGTCCATCCTGGATATTCCTACTGAAGTAGGACATCATCAATAACGTTGTCAGTCGCCTTCGAAATTGTCTTTTGCTGGCTTTTGCAGCTAATGAGTGCAGCAGTAAACATTGAGGTATCGGTCCAGACTATGTTTAGGACAGGTTGCCATTTATCACTTACACCAGGCTGTTGATCCAGGATCCTGTTTCAGTGATATAGTCCAACAAAATCCAAACCACCACTTGTCCTGTCTATAGAAATGGATGACAAAGATTACAACCCAGGCATTAATCTACTGTGTTATGTTAACATGGTTATAACACAATTACAAACAAAAAAGGGAGAAGGAGAAAGGAGTGGGTTTCCAAGTTCCGTGTCCCTCCTTGCTTGTTGTAGAGCCATTCTGACTCTAAATGTGAGTAAGGTATTTTCTCACTCTGTATTCCTTCTGATGTTGTTACTGAGACTTTCTGATGTGTGAAGCCATCCTTTCTATCCAACACTTTGCTAGTGCATCTGTCATACCTTGAAGAGAATAGTCCAGACATAGGCTCTTTTGTTTCCGATTCCTCATCTCCATTCTTTCGCAATAATCAGTATTAGCAGGCCATAAGCCATACGTTCACATTGTCTTCTTATGTACTGACATGCACAAGGATTCTTACATCAACATCATCATGTCCCCAGGGGTAACATTAAAATGTATATTCCACAGTAAAGAGTAACAATCAGGACAGAATATAATTCTCATAACAGAGAAAAACAAACATGTACATTTCTCTGATATTACGTACATGATAATCATACATAATAATTAAAGAATGATAATGCAAGGAGCCTATGTTTTTGGATTTCCTCATTAATTAATCCATAACTAAAACATAAATTGTTTCCCCCACTGCTTATAGCAGCATGAGGTTAGTGAACGCTGTGATATATTTTGCCAAGTGCTGCTATTTGTAAGAAAATTTCTTATTTATTAGAAATGATTTATGCAGCCTGACAAGTGTTCGGAACATATGATATTATTCCAGTTGTCCACCCACTTTGTACGGTGTGGCTAAAGGTTTGGTTATATCATGCGATTTCTTTCTTTGTTCTTGATCAAACATCAAACATGGCATTTCCCTAGCAATATTTTATGAAATGATTACATGTCCATCACACCTATGGTGTGGTTACTAATCTGTTAATAAGAAGATTGTACCAAAATTTGGCACGATAGCTCGTTACAGATCAGCAATTAGGAACAAATTTATCCAAAATGAACTGAGTCCATGATATGCGTGATCCATAGTATGTTTCCGCATGGACACAAAGTCTCCTGAAATGTCCTTAACAAAGAATTTACACTACATAGGATATTTACAGATCAAAGGCGTTGATCGTGATATATAGTTTCACAATGCCTAGAAGAAGTTTTAACATAGGAATTAGAAATTGGCAGAAACGAGTTCTCTACTGTGAAGTATGAATCAGGAGTCTGCTCCCATATTGAGAAGAGTTTCTGAAATATGCTTCTGAAATGAGTTGAATACTCTACAGTACACATAATATTTATAGATTATAAGCATTGCTAGTAAGATATAGGTTCACAATGCCTATAAGGGATGTTACCATAGGAATATGAAATTGTAAAAGCATAGGAAATATTTTGACAGCGTGGTACATGGCGCTCAGTCTAAAAATCATTCAGATTCTGGTTTAAAAGAATTGTTGATTTATCATTTTAACTAATTCTTAATTAAACACAATGGTATATGTACCTTATCAAAATACATAAAAACGTATTAATGATGTAGATTTAACATACCAATTGCTGCAGAGAATGATGTTTTTAGGGCTAAAATCGCCTATCCCCGATGGGAAAGGCTGACGTCTGCTTCCTTTGTTCGCTTCAACAAAAATGGATACTTTGATCCCTTTGTCTTAAAATTAGTACCGGTCTTGCCAGGTACGTGAACCAAACTAAGGCCAAAATTTAAACTAATGCCAAATAAATTTGGCTGTGCCACGGTCAGTCTATCGATGTTTTTATTCCCCCAAATTAAGGTATTTAAACAGTAATTATTCGGGATTTGTATTATTAAGGCGTCACTAGAAGGATGTTGGTAGAGACGTTCTAGTATATCACATCACCTAACGTATATTCCATACATTGACAGATTGATTGATTGATTGATTGATTTAGAAACCGACATCACAGCATTCGGGGCATTCCCATAAGCTCTCCGTCCCCATCCTCAGCAGCCAGCGAAGAGTTCCAACACCAATAGTTCCAGAAGCAATCTGATTATATGTCCGTCTCGCCTTTCCTCTGAGCGTCGAGCGTCGGCCAGATCCCCTCGTGACACCTCGCTGCTTCATTCTTGCCAGACTATGGTGATCCATTTGCTCCTCCGGGGTGTACACGTGCTCCCACAAGGCCGCAACCACGTCTGCCTTGTCATGCATCAATACTCCATCAAGTTTTGCCGAGCCAGCTAATATGTCCGCTTGTTCACTTCCCAGCACACCGGCATGCCCCAGAGAAAAGGTCCAGGTGACGCTTGCCACCCGTGACCTCCGAAGCGAAGCAAGCTACTCTTCACGAAGCCTGCCTGTCCTCAACCTCCTCAGCATGCTTTCTGAGTCAGTTACAATTACGATGTGTATTATCATATTCTGTTTGTTTGTTGTTTGTCCATCAAGAATGATGATGACCATTCATTTCATCCAGTGGGGTTGAAGGTATGGAGCCGTGGGTTCTAAGATGGCCGATAAAGCCTATTTTGGCTCGGAATGTTCTTTGACAATGTGGGCAAAGAATGCTTGACGTCTATGGAGGAAGATTTCCTGCAGTGGTTTTTCTGTCCTGCCTTTTCTTTACAGCTCTTGCAGTCCTGGTTGCCTCACATATGACTGCACCTTTGCGTATTGATGCACACCACGAATTTCGGTCTCTGGCTGCAGCCTCCCAGGTGTCGTGATGAATTCCAAAAGCATTCATTGAAATTTTCAGTGTCTTTAAAACGTTTCCTCTGGCCACCTTGGGAGCGTTTGCCACAACGCAGTTCGCTGTAAAAAATTCGTTTAGGGAGCCTGTGATCTGGCATGCGAGTCAAGTGACCAGCCCAACGAATCTGATTCTTCATCAGTATAGTGTGGATACTGGGCATGGATGCCCTTTCTAGGACTTCAGTGTCTGGAATCTTGTCTTGCCATTTAATCTTCAGTAGCTTCCTTAGGCGGACTGTGTGGAAGTGGTTTAATTTCCTATCGTGTCACTGATAAACAGTCCAGGTTTCACAAGCATATAGCAGTGTGGATAATACAACTGCTTTGTAGACTTTTAGCTTTGTTTGCAGGCTTATTCCAGTTCTGTCCCATACATTCTTGTACAGTGTATCGTGTTCTACATCCAGCGGAAAGCTGCACTGACCGCCTCCACCTCCATTCTTAAGCTAGATGTTGTGGTATCATATGCCTGGCTCTATGCTAAGAATCCCCAGGCACTTCTCCTACCTCTCAACACCGATCCATCTGTGTAGATAATCACATCACCCGGTCGAGCATTATCCTGAATTAGCTGCTCGATTTCCACTTCCGTGGCCCCTGCTAGCCATTCCCTGCACTCCTGGCCCAATGTGATTATAACTCTACACAAGTCTCACTGCTCCGCTGGCACTCTGACCCACTCCTCTCCTCGCCTAATGTTCTCCAAGATGCACACCTGTCTGATCGTATCCGCCGCCTAAGCCATCCATGTTTTCCCTCTTATCAGTCTCTGACCCTTATCTGCGTCCACCGCCTCATGCAACAGGTGATCTGTGTCTGCAGCTACTCTGAGGTATAGCCTTCGCCTGCATCACCTTGTGCCTACCAGCAACAGTCGGCAGACCAAGGATGTAACGCATACACACTGTCAGAGTCCTACTTGGACATACTTCTGGCTCGCTTTTCAAGACAGAGGTGAAACAAATACACGCGTTCAAGAATTACACTTTCACACACGGCACCAACAGTTTTAGACGTTTTATTTACAACACAATACGCATGAGCAAACTCACAGAAGTTGCGCTCTTGGCAACTCGCAACTTGTACATCATCATTATCACAGGGTAATAATCATTCATAAGAAATAGTATAATATAATAGCATAACATAGCTCTCACACTGTCTCAGCTTAAACACAGCTCGCTTCACAACTCAACCACGCCATCAATATTACAATCATATCTCAACGCTCACAAAAACACTATCACTGCCCTATGTCTGTCCGTCTCGCTGTCCTGAACCCGTCTGACCAACACAGGTACGTTTGGCCAGTTCACGGCTGCTCACAGTTCGTGAGACCCGTGCGGTGTGGTGTGGTGCGGTGACCACGGGCCTTAGCCTGCTTGTAAGTTGACTCGCACTCGTCGACCCGGCTGCAGGATGTCAGACTATCTGACCTGTTTTCCTGTCTCCTGTTTGTCACTGTCATACAGGGTATTGAGTTCCTGACACTCTCCCCCTGTCTCCTATGAAAGGGACACCCTTTCATTATGTGTGGATAATTATACACTGTACGTGTTTAAGGTTTAAACTCCTGTCAGGACCCAATGGTGCTGTTCTTTGTCCCAGACTGATAGATCATATTATTATATAATTGGAAGGTGCTTTCTGTTGGGATATGATGCATGATCTATAATTAATTCATTGTTGCCATCTGGCTTACTTGTATCAAGTATAGTCCCCTGGTTGGGCTGGTACTTAGTTTGAATAATGGACTCAGCACAGACCGGAAGTTAACAACGATTGACTCTATCTTTCAAGCTACGTCCTCCCTCTCAACAAAAATCATGTTAGGCGTCAAGTCATCACTATATGTGATAACTTCAGGAACAGTATACTAGCCCCTATGGCCAGATATTCTACTCCTGGTCCTGTACAAATTTCAGTACCCAACGCCCATCTCTAGGCTGACGCAACCTGGTACTCAGCAGTCATTTGACTTCTTTGAAAGGAAAATATCATGTACCAATTTACCCTAATCAGATTTATTCCCTTGGATGTAATCATAAATAGTTATGCACAGTACTCTTTAGAAAATTTCAAAAAAAAAACAATAACGTTTTACATTCGTAGTTCGGTCTAAGTGTCAAACGTTGCCTCAAGTTATTCTAAATTGTGACACGTATGGCACAATTGAATGTTGGAGTCAATCGATGAATCTTAGATTACAAATATGTAAATCCTTTCTCTCAAATTCTTGCATGCAAATTTAAGTGTCGCATATTTCATTCACTCGCTCAGTCATACTTAATTAATATGTTAATTAATGAATTCGTCTGCTATCGCAGAAAATTTGGAACAAATAAGAGATGTCTCTAGACTACGCACACTGTTATAGTAGGCTGCTACGGGAAACGGTGTCGTTCAACAAACACAGTTCATATTTGATATTGAAATCGTTGCACACTTTAGTGCAGTATGTACACAGGATTCTCAAATGCCGAAAAGTTGTTAACTCTCGCTAGTTCTATAATATGCATCGTAAGGCACTTGAGAAATATTGTAACTGACATTGTCTTTGTACACTACTTTCATTTATTCACCACATTCACTATTTAAAAATGTATTTTACAAATAAAACACGAAACAGTCCATATCACATTAACTTAAGTAATGTAAGCGCTATCATTTGACGGGGTGATGTAGTGCGCTAATATGTGATCTTGCCTTATGAGCGATAACAACACTGTCTTATACTTTGAGCTCAGGCGTATTTGGACCGTTGGTGGACTCGTCGAGAGGAATTCTAGACAGGAGGTCAGCGATCGTGTTTTCTGTGCCGCTGATGTGGTGTATGTCGAAGCTGTAGTTCTGTAGTAGCAGTGCCCATCTAGCTATGCGATGATTTGATGGTGTCCCTTGCTTGATAACTTTTAGTGGGCTGTTATCGGATTCCACCGTGAAGTGTTTGCCCAATAAATATCTGGATAATCTCCACAATGAATACACCAGAGCTAAACACTCAAGTTCCGGTGCACTGTATTTACGTTCACATGATGTTAACTTACGGACTGACATATAGCCACTGGATGTAGAATGTTGTCGTAATTCTGTTGGAGGACACCAGCAAGGCCCACGCTCTTGAATCAATCCTAACTGTGAAAGGAAGGTTCACGTTTGGTAATTTAAGTATTGGTGGAGATGAGAAATATTGCTGTATTTTTGTAAGAAGCATTTTTCAGGTCTAGACTGTTTAAAATTTTTGAAGGTTGACATTTCGCCAATAGATTTGTAAAAACCTCTGTTAGGTCTGCAAACTTTGGTATGAACTTCCTGTAATAGTTCACCAAACCTAACATGCTTCTTACTTCCATTTTCGTTGTTGGAATAGAATACAATCAAAATTCTAAGATACAATTTTATCATCACTTGTAATATTACCATAACAAATATTATAACCCAAAAAAACATATTTCTTGGAAAGCAATTTCAATTTTTGCAGGTTTCACAGTCAGGCCGTGTTGCCTGATACGGTAAAATGTTTGTCGTAATGTTGCTATGTGTTCTGTCATACTGTTGGTATGTATGCAAATGTCGTTTATGTATATTAGTACATGAGGTACGTCTTTTAAGAGCAGTCTTGTCATTGTCATATGAGATGAATATATTTTGGGTGAAGTCAGTGTACTACACCGTCTTTGATGGAACTTCCGTGGTATTGTAGATGGTATTGACTTTATCGAGTTATCTATAGTCCCTGATGGCCTGTCATTATTTGTTGTGATTTGTTCTAATGGTGACGTGTCTGTAATGTGTCTACCGCTGTTGTTACAGTCTGTTGTTGATTATGTGGGTAGTATGATACTGCACTGTCGTGTAGACTGGTTTCCTCCCTTTTGGGTTAGTGTGTTGTGGTGTTTAATGTTTGTTGTACTCTGTGTTGCGTCAGTGTCTGTCTGATGGATTGTTGTCTTTTCGTGTGTAGTTTGTTCAGTAATAGAGCATGAATTCATCGTTATGTCGTGGAGATTGGGTGCTTTCTTTGTGTTAAATCGTTGTAAATATGAATTTGGACATTGATTATTGTTAGGCATACATTTGCAATAACACGGTGTCCAGGCAATAAGGCAGGATACTCCTAGCATCGTTAAGCAACAAAGGAATGCTGTTAAATATATTGCAGTGGATTGATTTGCATTACATGGTTTTCGTTCCTGTTTGGTTTGTGATGTTGAATTTACTTCACTGGTTTTGTGGTTTAGTTTCTGTTCATTAGGTTTGAGAAGTTGATGAACGGCTATGTTAGCTTTTTCTGTTTCAGTGACACTCTTTTTCCCTGTGTTAGGACCATCTGTAATAGTGATTTCTTGATGTTGAGTGTTAGTTTCAGAGTCATTTTCTGTCGTAGATCTGGTAATTGTATTAGCTGGTAAGAATTGTTCATACCAGGTGGTAATCTGCTCTTGTGTAATGTCTGTAACTTGAGGAAGATTTCCAATGATCAAATCGCAAAATGGGTCTTGTAACGCGGCACATTTTATTTTGCCTGTTAGAAAAGGTGTTTGGATATGTGCCCATGCAAGCGGATAATTTCCGATGTTTCCTGAAATTTTTTTACAGGTAACAAATTTCCCTGTATAGTCTGAGGGCTGTAGAAACTCTTTTCTTAAACCAATGAGGGTACATCCACTATCCCTCAGGACACTAGCTAGTTTACCATTTACATAACCTTGATGGATATCAAGTTTCCCTTCTGAATTGCAAACTGCGTTTGCTTCGTAGTTTGTTATTTGCATGTGACGACCACAGGATAACACCCCATCATTATGAAAGCGATTGCATGTAGTGCATTTGTCTAAATGAAAAATATCAATATTTTCAATGGCGTTTGCTTCTTGTTGTTTTTTTTCTTGTTCTTCTTCAGAAGATGAACTGTCAAACACTGCTGCGTTTGCTTCTTTTGCCATTTGTCTGCCTTTACAAGAATGGCGCCAATGTCCATAGGCCTTACCAAAAAAAAAAATTTGGTCAATCTGTTACAATTTTGCTTTCCTTTTCTTGTCTGTCTATACAATTTTGTAAGTAACTGTTATATGCTGGGTTCTTGTCTCACATATCATTTTCATTATGACTGTAATTATAATGTTTACATTGGTAATTTATGTACTTTCCATAAGGTCTGGTTTTACTGTAGGTGTTTGATTTAGGGTCTGTTATAATGTAGCGGCTGCTACAAATTTCAGTACACTAGCAAAACAATCTTTATTGGCTGTGTAATAAGCAGAACCTCTTTTTTCTATCTGCTTTACTGATTCACATTCACTTTCTTGCAAAAAAACGTGAAAAGGGTAATGGTAATGATGATATAATCTTATCTCTAAGAATGAGATCTTTTCATCATCATCAAGTGCCGTGCCGGCTGGCGTAGGCGTTCATGGCTCTCCATAGATCTCGGTCTTTTGTTTTCTGGATCAACTCTGCTGCTGATATTCCTCCATGCCACCGTCTCAATCCATCCAGCATCACTTCTCTTGGTCTACCTCTGCCTCTCTTCCCCTCAATCTTTCCAGTTGTTACGATGTTCTCCAATGCCTCTCTTCTCATCACATGACCGAGGAAAGCTGTTTGTCTCTGTCTTATTGTTGTATATAATGTTCTAGTTTCATTAGCCTGTTTCAGGCAGTCGTCGTTAGTTACTCTGGCAGTCCAAGGAATTCGCAACATTCGTCTCAGGAACCACATCTCTGTTGCTTCTAATTTCTTCTTAATTTGTTCATTTACATTCCAAGATTCACTGCCATACAGCAAAACTGGTTCTACATAGCATTTCAGCACTCTCTTTCTTACATTCAGTGACAGTGACTTATTGCATAAGATACTCTTCATTTTCTGAAATGCAGCTTTTGCCTGCCCTATTCTGCTCCTAATCTCTGTTGTACATCTTCCATCTGATGTTATAAATGCCCCTAAGTATCTAAAATTATCAACTTGGTTAAGGATTTTCCCTTCTATTTCTATGTCACATTTTGGTGTCACCATTTTCTTTGATATTACCATTGTTACTGTTTTCTTGATATTCAAGTTGAGTCCTTTCCTTGCACTCTCTGTTACTACAACGTCTAATAATTGTTGTAGGTCTGTTGAATTATCCGCCACCAATACTGTGTCATCTGCATAGCGTATATTATTTATATTATAACCTCCAACTAGTATTCCTGGCATCTCTTTGATCTCTCTCATGATTACTTCGCTATACAGGGAGAAAAGATATGGTGACAAGACACACCCTTGTCGTACTCCTAGCTTTATCTGTTCGTAACTACCCTCTTTATTTCCCATTTTAATTGCTGCTACTTGGTTCCAGTAAATATTCTTTATTATTCTTAAATCTTTTCCATCAGTGTTGATATCTTCCAACATTTTAATCAGTTCATCATGTTTTACTTTATCAAATGCCTTAGTATAATCTATGAAGCACAAATATATGTCCCTCTGTTTCTCTATTGACCTTTCTATTAGTGTCCGCAATGTATAAATTGCATTGTTTGTGCCCTTTCCTTCCACAAATCCATACTGTTCTTCACTAATTTCCATTTTTATTTTCTTTTTGGTTCTTCTCATTATGATTCTGAGTAGAAGCTTAGTGATATGGTTTATAAGGTTAATTGTACGAAAATCTTCACAATCAATTGCTCCTGGTCTTTTTGGTATAGCTATAAATACAGATTTCAGCATATAACTGGGTAAATATCCACTGCTGTAAATATCATTCAACATTTTGGTTAATATATCTACTCCAAATTCTCCCAATACTTCTAATTCTTCTATTGTGATTTCATCTGGCCCAGCTGTTTTTCCTTTCTTCATACGTTTCATAGCGTCAGCGACTTCTTCTTTCAGAATAGGTGGACCTTCTAAGTTACTATCTTCTGTTAATTCTGCCCTTTCTTCTTCATATAATTCTCTTATATACTCATTCCACCTCTTCATTATAGCATCTTCCTCTAATATTATCTTTCCTGTTTTTGATTTCAAACACCCTGTATTTATTCTTATTTTTTTTCCTGTAAGCTCACTGATTTGTCTGTGCATATTTTTTGTATCTTTAATGGAATTTAATTCAATTTTTTTGCATTGCTCGTTTAACCAACTTTCTTTAGCCTTCCCACATTTATCTTTTATTTCTTTATTTATCTTAGCGTATTCTTGTTTGTCATTTTTATACTGTTTTCTTTTGTCCATCAGGTTTAAGATATCTTCATTCATCCATTTTTTCTTAGCTATTTTGCCTCTCTCTGGTAATACTTCTTTGCTAGTTTGATGAATGGAGTCCCTTAACATTTCCCATTGTTCATCTATACTCTGTATTTTAGTTATTGCATTGTACCTATTTTTCACCTGTAATTACCTGTAATTTCTACTGTCAGTGGTCGCAGATCAGTCGAATAATATAGATATTTTCTACTTTCTTCTTCTCAAACACTCTCTTTTCTATCTCTATTAGTAATAACGTCAGAGATAACTTTCTTACACAGAGCTGCTTTCGTTCAATCTTTATCTGCTCTGCATACAACTCACAATCGCATGAGCGACACATGTTCATGCTCTATTTTACATATAGTTTAAATTATCGTGATGAGCATGTTACATTTATTCCTTATCCCTCTGCGGTTCAAATCACCGCCCACGTTCACCCCTATTATAGATATGGTTCAAATCGCCGTTACGAGAGCCCACGTCCACGCCCTGTCAGAGTCCTACTTGAACATACTTCTGGCTCGCTTTTCAAGGCAGAGGTGAAACAAATACACGCGTTCAAGAATTACACTTTCACACACGGCACCAACAGTTTCAGACGTTTTATTTACAACATAATACGCATGAGCAAACTCACAGAAGTTGCGCTCTTGACAACTAGCAACTTGTACATCATCATTATCACAGGGTAATAATCATTCATAAGAAATAATATAATATAATAGCAACATAGCTCTCACACTGTCTCAGGTTAAACACAGCTCGCTTCACAACTCAACCACGCCATCAATATTACAATCATATCTCAACGCTCACAAAACACTATTGTCAGTAACTTGCTTGCGACAGGTCTTTCAGGACTCCCCTACTTTTGCACCGCACGAAATAACAACTCGTGTCATTTGCAAAAGGAATGCAATTTATTTAGAGCTGGTCATTTATAAGCTCTGCGAGCGGCATGCTTCATTGACATTAAACAACATGAATGTAATGAAGTGGTGAGAAATGATACTAGTAATCACAATCTAACTCTAAAGCCTAATATTAACTAATGTCTAGAAACTTATAGCATTTGTCAAGAACACGTCTACTCTCTAATCGTCTCCAGTCAGGTCTGTACTCACGCTACACATTGCGTGGTCAAGCACGGACGCTGTATCCTCCGTGCATTAGCGAGTCTTGCGTGCATAGCATCCCAGCACGCTGGCTCGTGAACTTGAGTAACCGGGTACTCCACGGTTACTCGTAAGGCCAAGCTTCCCAATGGCTTGGGGAAGCCCTCGCTCCACTGTCCTTAGTGCTCCCTTGGTTGACACAAATGTGTCCCCTGGTGAAGCTATTTATAGCGCTGGTGTCTCTCCTGTCTGGTGTCTCCCTACTAGACTTGTCTTAACTCTTATAAACTCTCTAAACCCTTATTGGAGATCTTGACAACTATCACTGCCCTATGTCTGTCCGTCTCGCTGTCCTGAACCCGCCTGACCAACACAGGTACGTTTGGCCAGTTCACGGCTGCTCACAGTTCGTGAGACCCGTGCGTAGTGGTGTGGTGCGGTGACCACGGGACTTAGCTTGCTTGTAAGTTGACTCGCATTCGGCGACCCGGCTGCAGGATGTCAGACTATCTGACCTGTTTTCCTGTCTCCTGTTTGTCACTGTCATACAGGGTATTGGGTTTCTGACACACACTACTAGTGTGTCTCTAGTGCATCCCAGAATGACCCGCATAGCTTAGTTCTGTATGCGCTCTAATTTCACCAGCTGACTCTTTGAGACAGTGAGCAGTCTTAATCCATAATCAATCACTGAGAGGATCAAGTGCTAGTATAGTGTGAATAGCAGTCCCTGCTCTGTGACCATTGCAGCCATAGTTTTAAGTGCATTAAGTCCCTTTTGAGATCTTGTCACAACCGTCTCCACGTGGTCCTTGAAGGATAGACTCCTGTCAAATATGATTCCCAGATGCTTCAATTTATTCTCTCTGTTGACGCTTCTACCATCTATCGTGAGGCTTGGGACATCTCTCACAATCCTATTGTCCAGAGAGCACCACAAAACAGCCGCCTTTTCCGGGTGGATGACAGCACTCATTTCAGTGCATCTATCAATCACTTTGTCTGTTGTTGCCTGCAGCCCCTGGGCTGTTTGCTCCCTATCTCTCTCCTGCCTATATGCAAGAACATCATCTGCAAATGTTAATATACTTCCAACCCCTGGTGCTTCTAGGTTTGCAATCTTGCTCGTATACACATTAAAGAGCACCGGTGAGATTGCAGATCCATGTGGCAGTCCCGGGATTAAAATATGTGGCTCTGAGGTCCATGCACCCAGATGGAGAGCGACCCGACGAGAATGCAGGACGGCTGCTATCCAGTTCACCAACCAGAGATTGACCCCGCTTCTCCATCAGTACGGTCAACAAAATATAGCGAACTCTGTTGTACGCATCCTCGAGATCAAACGCTGCCGCCATCGTTTCCTGTCTACTCTGGAACCACTCATAAACATCAAAGGCAAAAGTGACTGCATTTGACCAGGTATTTTTTCCTGGCCTGTAGCTCCCCAGGCCTGTTGGAAGAAGCTTCCTCCTTTCCAAAAATCTCTTGCAGCTTGACAGCGACTATCTTCTCTAAAACCTTCCCAAATGTATTTTGAAGGATGATGATCCTAAAGCCGCTAAGCTTTGAATGATTATTGAATGGTTTTTGGAGAGGGACGAGATAGCTATGTAATCAATCCTGCGGCACTGATGCTGTCCTAATGCTCTGGTTAAAGCAGTCGGTCATCTACTTCAGGTCTACATCGCTCAAAACCTTCATGTGGCCATACCTAACACCATTGGACCCTGGTGCCGTGTCTTTTGCCTTTTTCAAAATATGTTTAACATCTTGATATCTTCATGATATCTTCATAATGCATATTCTCCATTGTGCCAGATAACTCCTCTCTAACTGCATCCCTGGTATCCGCATCATTATGATTGGTCTGCTCTAAAAATCTCTGGGATAAACGCCTCCCCTTTCTCTTTGTTGTCACGCGCACACCATCCTCTCTATAAATTGTTCCCACTGTCATAGGCCGATCTTTTCTTTGCATTTGTCTGTGCAGTTTCCAGAATTTTCGCAGTGTTTTATCACCTCCAATCTCCTTCATAAAACATTCCCATTTTACTTTCTTGGCCTCTGCAGCACAGCGCTTGAAAGCCTCCACCTTGTCTTTCTTGACATTTTCCGCTGTGTCCACTTCCTCTCGTGAGCTTCGGGGTGTCTGTCGCACTTTCCCTAGCTGCTTCACTGCAGCTCTCTTTGCTTTCCAAGCATTGTCTACTTCTGGGGTCCACCATGGGGGATGCAAAAAAGGAGTTTTAACAGTCCTGTTGCATGCCCCCTGTCTGAGGCGTCCAAGAAGGCTGTCGGTCCACTCATACCGGAAAGTCTTGCGCGCTCTCCCAGCCTTAACTTTCCTGGATTTAGAGATCAGGACTGAGCATGGCATGTGATCACTCCCATGGTCATTCAAAACAGTCCACTTTACATCAAGGACTGATGACTGGGAGACAAGTGCCAAGTCAATAGCAGTGTCTGCATCGCCAGGCCTCATTGCCATTCTAGTCGGCCTACCATCATTTATGCAGACCACATCGGAGTCCACCATGGCATCCGCAAGGGCAATTCCCTGTCGGTTTTCTCCACTACTGTCCCAATCTCTGTTCCTCGCATTGAAGTCTCCACATATGAGTAGCCTATCACCTGGTAATTCCTCCAATTCCGTAAGCCAGTCCCATTGTTCCTTTTTGACAAAACAGTCCACTGTGGCATATACATTTATGATGTCCCAGCTTAAGCCACCAATCTCCATTTGTATACCTGGACCTCTCTTGCACTGTGATTCCACTGGCTCAAGTCAAGTACCACATGCTTCACTCCTTTCTTCACCAGCAGACCTTGCCCATGTCTCTTCTGCCCAGTGGGGTTTATATAACTGGCGTACCCAGGGCAATGGTATTTGTCTGTATTTAACTCCTGAAGCATGAGGACATCAAAATCATATATTAGCCTCTCCAATACAGGACCTCTCTGCCTGGCACTACGACAGTTCCAGTATCCCACTCTTACATGGTTGAAACCTAGTCTCTCCACTTTTCGTCTTGTTCTCCTGGCGCCTGCCCTCCCATTTCTATGCCTTCTTCTCACACCATTTCCTCGCCTTCTCCTCCTCACTCTTTCTTCGCTAGCCTCTGAAAGATGTGTCAAGCGCAGAGCACGTGCTCCGTAGCTCCGGCGACGATTCCCGTGTTTAATTAAATCCATAAGCAAAGTTTGGATATTGCAGGAAATAACCGGTCACCCTAGCATTGCCTGCTTACTAGGGAAGGGGCAGGGGATGTCCCTCAGGAGTCCATACGCCTGGCGCCGCCCCGCCCGCATACCAGACGTTCCACGTTCACGACCAGCTCACCCGTGGCCATTCAGTCCTCGGCACGTCGGTCCACCTTAAACTTGGGGGTTTATAATCGGAGTTTTCCATCTCCTAGATTGGCCGCTGTAATAGCTAACGGGCCCAATCTACCCGGGGGCAAGAGGTTCCAGCGCCTCATTCCTGGCGAACACAGTAGATACATGTATACAGGGAACAAAACCAATGTCATACAATATCTATCAAATAGTACATAGTTAAAGTCACTACACAATGGAAACATAACTCTCGCCGGTAGATAGTTGAGCACCAAACAAAGCAGTGATGACATCAGTAATCTGGTTAACTTACATACGTTGAGCTCTGCAGTACAACATGCTGACGGTACAGCAGTGACCAGATCACACACTGACACAACCAGGACAACACACATGACTTCTGCCGTATGTCAATAGACGAGGTGGAATTTATAAATTAGCCTTGTGTTTTTAAAGCCAAATATTCTAGCTAAAGTGCATTTAGATTTTGTAACCGGCAGCTTGGGTGCATTGGAGGTTCGCTTGGAAGTTGTAACCAGAGTTTGATTCAGAATGTCCAGATGTTGTATCATGGACTTGTCATCGAACATGCTCGTCTCTCGGATGGCGCCCAGGACTTTCCCAAAGGAGTAGATTCTGAACATTGGCAGGATTTTATATCCAGGCTCTTACATAGATCGGAATATCGCTGGCAGTCCACTGCCGCAAATTGATCGCTGTCTTGATGCCTTGTCGCCTTTTTGAAATTGGCTTTGGGTGCGTCAGTTTGGGGTCGAGTGGATCGTAAAACATAATCATTGTCAGATCCTTGTATTTGACAAAGGCATGAAAGTTATCATCATCCATCCCAAACACTTTCTGACCGTCAAAGAAAACATCATAGGATAGAACCGGATCTTTATCTTCTAGAGTTGAGTGACCTAGAATTGATTGTTGACCTGGGCGTAAAGGTTCATCGTAGACAAATTGTTCATCAACACTTTTATTGTGTCTAGAGCAGGAGTGGCCATCCTTTTCAGCAGGCGGGCCAAATTTCAGAAATAATATTTCCTGCCGGGTCACACACCTAATTTGTGTGTGTGTGTGTGTGTTTGTGTGTGTGTGTGTGTGTGTGTGTGTGTGTGTGTGTGTGTGTGTGCGTGTGTGTTAATTAAAGTAAACAAGCAAGCGTGCTACAGCTTCGACCACATCGTCATTTCCCACGGGCCGCAACATGACTCCCGGCGGGCCGCAACATGACTCCCGGCGGGCCGCAACAAGGCTCCCGGTGAGCCGCATGCGGGCCGCGGGCCTCGTGTTGGCCACCCCTGCTCTAGATCTTGGAGGAGTTGAAGGAGTGGCTATAGCGTCGTATGCGTTTTCATCGGCCGGTACAGTGCCACTCAAGTTCCCATGTGTCGAGCTACTTTCTGGGACTAGTTGTCAGAAGAGTGGTAAATCCACATGTACGCTGCCTCGTAATTCTGGAGCCGAGGTCCATGTGCCGGGATAGTTCGAGTAAATATACTCTCGTCAGGGTCTGGCTTAGGGGTCTCGGGGGAGGCATATGTGGGTATGTGACTAGCGTCTGCTTGAGAGTTTCTGGTGGTTATTTCAGGGGGAAACTTCTCACAGATGTGGTGTTGTTGTGACTAAATTTCGACACGTAATTGTTCAACACGTAATTGAGGAGACCCAGGAGCTCGTGGGGAGTCTAGCAGCTCGTCGTGAATGTGTGGTGGCTTTAACTACTTGTTTCACGCAGGATGGCATACGTCTGGCCACAACTGACCGACCAAAGGAGTAGAAGGTGGGCGTTCTATGAAAACTCTGGAATACATGAAACACTCATCCTCAGTTTGTGTTAGTTAAGGTAGTTTAGTTTAGTTTAGTCCAGAGGTGGGCAAACTACGGCCCGCGGGCCGCATGCGGCCCGCCAAGTGATTTTATGCTGCTCGCGAGGGCATGTAGAAATAAAACATTTTAATTCATTTTTAAGTTATTTTGTTGAATTTTACAGAATTCCATGTACCGTTATGATGAGTGTCAATAACAAACGTAAGATTGAAGATGAATGCCGTGTTTTTAATGATGAATAGACAACTAAACACTGTTTTATAAAAGTTGGCAGCAAATCAGTTTGCTTGTTGTGTCGTGAGTCAGTGGCTGTCTTCAAGGAGTACAATTTTAAAAGACATTATCAAACAAAACATTCCGATTTCGGATACAATATAACGACCGAAGAGAAGGAAAGGAAATGCCTTGAGTTGGTAAAAAATTTGAAGAAATAGCAAACTGTTTTCACTAAACAGTCTTCAATTCAAGATGCTGCAACTGAAGCTAGTCTTGTGCTGTCACACAGAATTGTAAAACAGAACAAACCATTTTCTGATGGCGAGTTCATCAAGGAATGTTTGCTAGATGCAGCAAACATTATGTTTCCAGAACAAACAAACAAAAAACAGATTTGACAACATTACTTTATCAAGGAGAACTGTGGTCATGCGTGTTGACAAGATCAGTGACCATTTGATGCATAAACTTCAAAATGCAAGTAAACAATTTTTGTGGTACTCTCTTGCATTGGATGAGAGTACCGATGTACATGTTACTGCCCAATAATTGATATTTATACGTGGAATAAACACTTCTTTCAAACTCACTGAAGAGTTACTGAGTGTTGAGTCACTCAAAGACATAACCACAGGCCATGATATATTCAATGCTGTTACTAACTGTATTGAAAGAACTGGGTTAGTTTGGAACAAGATGGAAAGTGTTACAACTGACGGAGCTAGTGCTTTGACTGGAAAAACTGTAGGTCTGGTAAAGCTGATAAGTGATAAGATTAAAGCAGAATGTCCAGACCACACATTATTACCACTTCACTGTGTGATTCATCAAGAAAGTCTGTGTAAACTGTTTTGAATATCAAGCATGTTATTGACCCAGTTGTCAGTGTCATCAACCTCATCAGATCAAGAGGGCTTTATCACAGACAGTTCAAGTCATTACTTGACGATTTGAAAACTGAACATTCCGATGTCCTGTACCACACCAATGTTCGATGGATGAGTCTCGGCAAGGTGTTGAGGTGAGTGTGGGAGCTCAGAGAAGAAATAGTGATGTTCCTAGAGATGAAGGGCATTGCATGTGACTTTAATACTAACATGTCAATAAAGAGTGGATGTTAGACTTTATGTTTGCCATTGAAATTATGGAAACGTTAAATGAACTAAATGTCAAACTTCGGGACAATGGTGTGTTTGCACATGAATTGTATGTATATGTGAAATCATTTCAGGCAAAACTCTCACTGTTCTCCAGACAAGCAAGTGAAAAAAGAATTTTGTCACTTCCCTTTGCTGAAACAAGAAACCATTTCTGGTGAAATGACTGAAAAATACAAAGCCGAATGATATGCATTGATTGAAGAATTTGGATGGAGATTCCAAGATTTCAAGAAATTAGAGCCATAGTTCAATATTCTCAGTTTACCTTTTAGCGCAGAAGCTGATACAGCCACAGAGGACAAACAGTTGGAGCTGCTTGACTTACAAGCAGATAATGACCTGAAAGAGAAATTCAAGACAGATGGTTTGCTGGATTTCTATGGATCTTTATCACAAGAATCATTTCCCAACTTGAAAACCTTTGCAGCTAAACTTTTATCATTGTTTGGATCAACATACATTTGCGAACAAGCATTCTCTTGCTTGAAGATCAACAAATCTAAGAATAGGTTTTTATTGTCGGACTGCAACTTGCATGCCGTCATGCGAATTTCAACAAGTAAACTTGCTCCAGATTTCAAGAATATTATTAAAAATTGCAAGCAGTTACATACATCTCATTAGAAATCAACATCTGTAAAGACAATGTAGTCGCTGTGTGTCTAAATTAAAGCCATTGATAGATAATAAAGAATATTTGTTATAATAACAAGTTGTAAAATCGTGTTAACAAATTAGTAAAAGTTTTTCTTCATAATGTCAAATATAATGTATAAGTGTATAAGTAAAATACAATTGCAATAATTAGTTATTTATACTGCTAATAACCTATAAATAATAAATATACATATAAGTGCGGCCCGCCAATAGCTTTACATTTGTCAATGCGGCCCTCCGCACGAAAAGTTTTCCAACCCCTGGTTTAGTCGATGGATCAACATCACGGCACACGGGTGTAACCCATAAGTGCAACTCGAAATTTTGCCCTGGCAGCGCTTGAACCCGGTACCTCCAGCTCTCGAGGCGTACACCCTACCTCGAGACCACGCAGCCCCCCCCCCCCCCCCCCCCCCCCGTTAGTTAAGGTATATTCCATGCATGAAACACACATCATCAGTTAGTGTTAATTAAGGTATATTCCTGGGGATCACATTTGACAGGAGCCTATCCTTCAAGGACCATGTGGAGACGGTCGTGACAAGAACTCAAAAGGGACTCAATGCACATAAGACTATGGCTGCAATGGACATAGATCAGAGAATGCTTTTCACACTATACCAGCACTTGATCCTCTCAGTAATTGATTATGGATTAGGTCTGCTCACTGTCTTAGAGAGTCAGCTGGTGAAGTTAGAGCGCATACAGAACGAAGCTATGCGGGTCATTCTGGGATGCACTAGAGACACCCCAGTAGTGTGTATGCGTTACATCGTTGGTCTGCCGACTGTTGCTGGTAGGCTCAAGGTGATGCAGGCGAAGGCATACCTCAGAGTAGCTGCAGACACAGACCACCCACTGCATGAGGCGCTGGACGCAGTTAAGGGTCAGCGACTGATAAGAGGGAAATCATGGATGGCTCAGGCGGAGGATACGATCAGACAGGTGTGCCCCTTGGAGAACATTAGGCGTGGAGAGGAGTGGGTCAGAGTGCCAGCGGAGCAGTCAGACTTGTGCAGAGTTATAATCACATTAAGCTGGGAGTGCAGGGAGTGGCCAGCAGGGGCCACGGAAGTGGAAATCCAGCAACTAATTCAGGACAATGCTCACTCGAGTGATGTGATTATCTACACAGATGGTTCGGTGTCAAGAGGTGAGAGAAGTGGCTGGAGGTTCATAGCCAAAGCTAATGGTCGATGTTTGGGGCAGGAGAGCCTGGCATATGATACCACAACATCCAGCTTAAGAATGGAAGTGGAGGCAGTCACTGCGGCTCTCCGCTGGATGGAGAATACGACACACACACACACATCGTGATTGTAACTGACTCAGAAAGCATGCTGACGAGGGTGAGGACGGGCAGACTTCGTGCGGAGTGGCTTGCTTCGCTTCGGAGGTCACGGGTGACAAGCATCGCCTGGATCTTTTCTCCGGGGCATGCCGGTGTGCTGGGAAATGAACAGGCGGACAGATTGGCTGGCTCTGCAGAACTTGGTGGAGTATTGATACATGATAAGGCAGACGTGGTTGCGGCCTTGTGGGAGCACTTGCACGCCTCGGAGGAGCAAATGGATTACCATGGTCTGGCAAGAATGAGACAACGAGGAGTGACGAAGGGATCTGGCCGACGCTCAACGCTCAAAGGAAAGGCGAGACGGACTTATAATCAGATTGCTACTGGTACTATTAGTGTTGGAACTCTTCGCTGGCTGCTGAGGATGGGGACGGAGCACTTATGGGAATGCCTCGAATGCTGTGATGTCGATTCCTAAATCAATCAATCAATTAATCAAAGGTATATTCCATACATGGAACACACATCATCAGTTTGTATCTGGGTCTATTCACGTATATTCCATACATGAAACACTTACCATCATCATCATCCAGCGCCTTGCCGGCTGACGTTGGCGATCTTGCTTCTCTGAAGATTGTGATCTGGAACGGCATGGATCAATTCGTGTGTTGACTCCCTTCCGTGAATATCTGTAAGCACTTGCATCAGTGTCTGTTTGCTGTGTTTGTGCTGACGAAGGCTCCAGCAGCAACTCTCATTCTGTCACTTATGATTGTGTTTCAGTAAAGCTAGCCAATTCCACTTTTGGTGGATTTACTCACAGTATACCCCTCAATGAATGTGTGCGTGTGTATGTGAGCTATGTGATAGGCAATATCTATTCTGAGTCGAAACTTAATCCCCATCACAGAAATATTAAACAACACTCGATCTATGGTTATATAAATTGATCCACAGCAATTCGCCACTGAGTTCCCGGATTTATTCCACGCAGGGAACATGAATATGTAGCTATTGTTGCATCCCTTTAGTGTGTTTAAAAGTTTCTTTTTGGACATGCAGGCTGATACATGTATATCGATTGGGCGATCTATTCAGCTTTGATTGCATATTGGTGATGTAACAGCTTAGTTATGATTCACAATCTGACTTCGACTAGCTTAGTTATGAAAATATGAGATGAAAATATCACAAACACAGACATAGTTGAGTTAAGTTACAACCGACAGCATAACACTTGGGACATTCTCATACGTGCTCCGTCCACATCTGCAACAGCCAGCGAAGAGCCCCAATAATAAAGCTATCAAAAGCAGTCTGATTATGCGTTCTTTGACCTTTCCTGGGAGTTCTGAGTGTGGGTCAGATCCTGGTCACTCCTTGCGTTCTCTCCAGGCCGTGATGATCTACCCGTTCCTCGAGTATACAGCCTTTAACCCCGTGTACACAGAGAGACCTGCACTCGGTACACCATAAAAGCAACTTTGTGGCGTGAGCAAGTTTATTGATTCAATGGCAAGCAAAATTAAATGTGGACCAAACAAAAATGGACGGCGGAAAATGTCAAGCAGAGGTGTGTCACAGCTATGACTTAAACGTTGTTAATATGGTAGCAGACATGTTATATTATATATCAAATTAAACGGGTTGTAAATGGTAAAAATACTGTATATAAGCCCATGGCAGATAGGGGAAATCGCTTCAGGTGATCAATCATCCCACGACACTGAATCAACTGAACACCAGAACTAGCCGTATAACAGAACAAGAGTGTCAGTTAACAGCGAGTGAGTCGTAATTGCCGCAAACTGACACTAGAACTAGCCGTATAACAGAACAAGAATGCGGAGATTACGACTCACTCGCTGTTAACAGTACTTCTGTCCAACACACGTAGGTTTTGATTTCATGTACTCGATTGTACCGGGTGTTTGTAAAGTCTCACTACACTTTATATGTTGAACAAATTTGAAAAATGAAGTACCTGATGTCATCAAACAATGTGCTAAAAAAATTGATTACATTAGTTACAATAGTTATTGCTATGGTTTAAAGCTGTTTTGGGGGAAGCTGGAAAATACCAATGAAGTATTCATTACAACAGGTGTTGGAAATGTCCTCCACGGGCTTCAAGACATGACTGTACACGTCTCTTCATATTCTTTGAACAACCATCTATGTGTATCGACCGACATTTCGAAACACTTGTTCAATCAATCAAATATGTTCTTCTGTTGATAACAGCATTCTGTTTGGAGTGCAAAGAATTACTCCACCAGACGACATCCATTCGCTGCATATTGCTTCACGATGGACTGTGGAGCACATTGTTTGATGACATCATGTATTTCTTTTTTCAAATGTGTTCAACATACAAAGTTTAGTGAGATCTTACAAACACACGGTAGTTGTGTAATACGCAGAACAGTTCAGTCGTGCTTGTTTGTGGCGGCTCGCATGAGACATAGAACAAAACTCTACAAGAAGCAGGGCATTGGTTGCAGTACCTACATTTCAACAGCCATTCTTGCTGCCTCAATGCAACTGCAACATGTCAGACATGATTATGGAAAAGATAACACATCGGTGGATATACTGACAGACAAAAGCTGTATATCAGATTTAAGTAAAACAGGTATAGCAACTACTTGCACGTAAGGCTACGGTGGAGGACGGGCGAGCCCTGGACCAGGCTGATATACTGAATGCTCTAGGAGAAGTAAGATTTTTGCGAGAACCAAGCGATGACTGTGAATCTGCAACCATTGTAGACTACGAGAACAGCAAGTTAAAAGAGGGGTGGCCAAACAAGAACACTATGCAGAAAGGCAAAGACGATTAATAAACTAGCAAATAACTGGTGTCGTGAGTCGCTACACGCTGAGGAGGGGATCCGAGCACTTATGGACTGAATGGTTCGATGTGCAATGAGGATGATCTGTCGACTAACTAACTAACTAACTAACTAACTAACTAACTAACAAACTAACTAACTAACTAACAAATAAACTAACTAACTAACCAACCAACTAACTAACTAATTAACTAAGTAATACAAATTTCTAAATTCTGCAGGACTATAATGTCGTTTGAATAGAATAAAATAATGTAAGGTAAGATTTGTATAAAATGGCAGTAACGTTTCTCCACTGTTTCATTTGAGGTAAAACATATATGTTTACTAGAACTAAATCTGGGAAAGGTTCCACGCAGTAGCGACGATAGCCTTTCCACACGAAACATTCCTTTCTCCACCTTACTAAGCATACTGAGGTGCTATATAGAACCTGTTTTGCTGTGTGGCTGTGAATCTTGGAATTCTTTGGCAAAGCCTTTGTCAAGCCTACTCATCTTGCTTATAATCTAATAGTGCAGCTCTAGTCATCATGTACAGAACCGTACCGATCCCAGTCCCAGCAGTAAAAGAACCTGTAGCTGTGTACGCCAAATCAAATTGTATTTACCAATTTACATGCAGATGCGAGGCCATCTACATAGGCAGAACTGAGCGACAGTTACATTGCAGGGTTTCGGAACATATTCCGAATTGGGTGGACAAGATACTACACACAGAAGATGGTAGCCTAGGCAGGCCAACACACCAGAAAAGTCTGGCTTCATCGGTCGGGAGACATGTGCTCGAGAGCGGTCACGTGGTTGAAAGAAACAGTGCCTTCCGGGTGTTGTTCAACACGCAAAGTAGTCGATTAGTTAAAGTTTGCTGAAGCTATACTAATCAACCTTCGTAAGCCGTCCTTGTGCAAGCAGAAAGACATGTTAGTCAGTTTAAAATTACCGTGGCAGACAATCGACATTACTGTGCGAACATGTGTATATTTAAGTTTGAAGGATTTATCTAATTAATTCACGTAAGTTGTGTGATTTCTGCAGTATGTACCTGACGAGATGCAGCGAAATATGCCAGGCAATAAATCGTGCAATCTATTGTTTGTGTCTTCGTTATTCAAATATAATCTAATATTTATTAGAAATATGCTTACATTAATGTTACGTTTACTTAGTATGTATTTGTTTATATTTACGTACTAATTACGTTTGGCTTACTTATCCTGGCCAACTACAAGCCAACAGACAACTGGGCCCGGAAATGGCCACTTGTTAATCCTAGTTCCACCAATCGGTCTCACTCTTCCGCGAGAAATTGCAGACAACGGTGGGGGACAATTGCGGTGTTCGAAAGTAGATTACTTAAAACAGTAATAGTTCTCACAAAACGTTGAGTCCATTGAACAAGCGCCCGACCGGTAGTAGTCAGAATCTGATTCTGGAACTAGATAATGCCAAATGATTATTATTCCTGTTATGTTCGTAACATGTTTGTCTGTCGAAGCCCGTTTGGGGAGAAACGTGGGGAGAAAAGCCTAAAATTTCCAGTCAGGAGGACTAGTAAAGAATCAATTAATCAGTCAATCATGTGCCACGCCGGAAAGTGTGGGCAGTCATGACTCGCCATTTCACTCGATCACCAATGTCGTGGATCAGCTCAGTGTTTCTGTCTCGACCATGCCATGTGGCCAAGCCATCCAGGTATTTACGTCTCGGTCTTCCCCTTGGTCTGTTCCCTTCGATCTTGCCAGTTGTCACTAAGTTCTCCAATCCATTTCTTCTCATAACATGTCCAAAAAAAATGTGACTGTCTAGTCTAATTTCTCTAATCAATTTACGATTTTCATTTGTTTCCTGTAGTACTTGGTAATAGGGGAAATTCTCAACCAAGTGGATAATTTTAAATACCTAGGGGCACTTATAACATCAGATGGAAGATGTACAACAGAGATTAAGAGCAGAATAGGGCAGGCAAAAGCCGCATTTCAGAAAACGAAGAGCATCTTATGCAGTAAGTCGCTATCAATGAATGTAAGAAAGAGAGTGCTAAAATGCTATATAGAACCAGTTTTGCTGTGTGGCAGCGAATCTTGGAATGTAAATGAACAAATTAAGAAGAACTTAGAAGCAACAGAGATGTGGTTCCTGAGACGAATGTTGCAAATTCCTTGGACTGCCAGAGTAACTAACCACGATTGCCTGAAAGAGGCTAATGAAACTAGAACACTATATACAACAATAAGAAAGAGACAAAAAGCTTTCGTTGGTCATGTGATGAGAAGAGAGGCATTGGAGAACATCGTGACAACTGGAAAGATAGAGGGGAAGAGAGGAAGAGGCAGATCAAGAGAAATTATGCTGGATGGATTGAGACGGTGGCATGGAGGAATATCATCGGCAGAGTTGATCCAGAACACCAAGGACCGAGATCGGTGGAGAGCCATGAACGCCTACGCCAGCCGGCACGGCACTTGATGATGATATGGGAAACTTTTTAACCAAACTGATAAAAATGTATAGCAAAGAAAGAACATTGTTCTCACAATTTGCCGAATTGTCCTAGCAACTTCCCCATTTGCTCTCACAACTTATAGAATCGACCTATCAACTTGATCAATTAACCTAATAAATTAACTACTGACTCTCGCAATTTGTCCACATGATATTACAACTTGGCTGCCTCTCACAAATTATATATCCATATATAATTATATATATAAGCGCTGTCACAGTCATGAGAATAACTGGGATATAAGCCTGTTTTTATTCATCTTTATTTTATTTGCAGTCAAAGTATAGAAATTCTGCCAACCACATTGTTGTCGAAATATTCAAGTATTTAGTTTATCAGCCAAGTATTCGTCTACAGATTTAGCGGAGCTCTCTTCCAGGTCTTAGACATTCACATCTGCATTGTAAGAATTATGAACCAGATGCTTGGCCAGACGCATGCCAAATATAAACAGCATAATTATTATCCCATGGTTGATGACGTTATTGCCAAAGAGTTCATCACCGACTGAAAGAAAGACTTGGAAAAGACTTCGGGTTTGATACAGCATACTAGTCCCGTGAACAGCAGATCGTGTTTTTGCACTATTTGACTTACTAAACTGGATAACGTCGAGTTATTTGAATGTGTGGAATTGTAGCAACTAATAATAGTCAACGCCATATTCACAATATCGCTGTGAACATGTTTCAAGTCGACCGTTGCTTGTGTCATCATTTTACTGCTAGCTAACGTACCAACTAACTAACTATCTAACTAACTATGTAACTAACTATCTAACTAACACACTAACTAACCAACTAACTATCTATCCAACTAACTATCTACCTAACCAATTAACTAACTAACCAACTAACTAACTAACTATCCAACTAACCAACTAACTAACCAATTAACTAACTAACTAACCAACTACCTATCTAACCAATCGACTAACTAACCAACTAATTAATTAACTATCTATTTATCTAACTAACCACCTAACTAACCAACTTACTAACCAACTAATTAATCAACTAACTAACCAAATATCTAACTAACTAACTAACTATCTAACGAACCAACTAATTAACAAACTTACTGACTAGCTAACTAACTAACTAACCAGCTAACTAACTAGCTAACTAATTAACTATCTAACCAACTATCTAACTAACCAACTAACTAACCAACTTTATAACTAACTAGCTAAGTGTTGTTTGGCCATCAAGAATGATGATGACCATTCATTTCATCAAGTAAGGTTGAAAGTATAGAGCCGTGAGTTCTAAGATGGCTGATAAGGCCTATTTTGTCTCAAAATTTTCTTTACAGTGTGGGCAAAGAATGCTTGACCAACTAACTAACCAACTTTATAACTAACTAGCTAAGTGTTGTTTGGCCATCAAGAATGATGATGACCATTCATTTCATCAAGTAGGGTTGAAAGTATAGAGCCGTGAGTTCTAAGATGGCTGATAAGGCCTATTTTGTCTCAAAATTTTCTTTACAGTGTGGGCAAAGAATGCTTGACTTTCCAGGAGGAGGATCTCCTGCAGAGATTTTTCTGTCCAGCCTTTTCTTCACAACTCTTGCTTTACAACTCAAAGCACTTTATGTAATGATGTAAGCCACGAATTACGGGATTTAGCAGCAGTCTCCCGGGTGTCAAGGTAAATTCCAAAAGCTTTTAGTAAGATTTTCAGAGTGTCTTTAAAGCGTTTCCTCTGGTCGCCTTGGGAGCGTTTACCACAACACACCTCGCCGTAAAAAAAATTGTTTACGGAACCTGTGATCTGATCTGACATGCGAGTCAAGTGACCAGCCCAGCGAATCTGAATCTTCATTAGTATAGTGTGGATACTGGGCATTGACGCTCTTTCTAGGACTTCAGTGTCTGAGATTTTGTCTTGCCATTTAATCTTCAGTAGCTCCCTAAGGCAGGCTTGTGGAAGTGGTTTAATTTCCTAGCGTGTCGCTGATAAACAGTCCAGGTTTCACAAGCATATAGCAGTGTGGATAATACAACTTCTTTGTAGACTATTAGCTTTGTTTGCAGGCTTATTACATTTCTGTCCCATACATTCTTGTACAGTCTGACAAAGGTCGCGCTGGCCTTGGAGATTCTTGCATTCACTTTGTCATCAATTGTGGCAGCTTGTGACACAGTGCTGACAATATATGTGGATTTGTCCACAACACTTAGTCAATGACCGTTCACCTTGATATTCGGCGCGGTAAGATTATTCCCTGGAGCTGGCTGGTACATAACTACAGGCTTCTCCAAGTTGCAATTTTATCGATTCTAGGCACTCCTCCAAGGTAGACCCCGGGGTTTCTCCGTGCCGACGTCAGTGTGCTCATCTCGGTTTTCTTCCGATGTCTGGCGAGATATTGGTTTCCACTTGTCGGCCTCGGGCGTTGCGGTTGGGCTGCTGGCTATAGCTTGCGATTCAGGCTCGGTCTCTCGGTTTTCGTCTTGCGGTTTCTCTGTGGTTTCTTGTATGGCTTCTGTTGGTTTGTTTTGGAAAAGTTCCATTTCAGCTTTTTGTAGTTCTCGCTCTGATTTTATGGTTTGTAGGATTTCTTCGTTCTCTTTCTTTATCAGTGCCATCTGTTTCACCTCTTGTTTGATGTTTTGTTGGATCTCCCTTATTTCCGCTAGTAGTTTTTCGTTGCCGCTGGTCGGAGTCGGCGTCAGCAGTGTCTTGACTTGTTTCTTCAACTCGTCTATCTGTTTTTGCAGGTGTTCTCTTTCAGCTTGTGATATACTCGTGGCTGTCTCGCATTACTTCCTTGAATGGTGTCTTTGTGGTAATTGCGATCTTTAGGGCGTCTCTGTGTCGTTACAGGTACGGACAGCCAAAGTATCTTGCTCCATGCTTGCCCAGGCAGTTGGCGCACTTTAGTTTGTTGTTGGGTGCTCGGAAGTCCGTGTCCAGCTTGGCCAGCGGACACTCCTTGAAGGCCTGGTGATCGGCGAAGTACCGGCAAATTTCCGTCTTACTGCGACATGCTGCTCTGATGTGGCCTGCCTTCTGACATCTGGAACATTGGGTGATCCTAGGGATGAATCTCTCTGGCTGCTGCATTCTCTTATTGATTGATACTGTGGTCGGCATCCTGCTGCCCTCTGTCGTCACCACCGTCAAGGTTGTAGGTATCTTGGAGTAGGTGAGGAGCCGCTTCGCCTTCATGAATCGGATGTGATGATTCTCTTCTCGTAGCTGCTTCAGTATTTCTTCGTCTCATAGCACCACTTGTATACGCTTGACAACCCACTTGCTTGTCGGTGAGTCGGTGTTTCCGACTCTGGTGTCTTTCTCCTCCCTCTGCTTCTCAGTAGGTTTGGCTCTTGTCTGTGGTGGGCTGTCGGTCTTCTCCCTCGTGGTAGCTTCAGTAATAGCTGTAGTTTCAGGTTCTTGATGCAGCTAGCAGGTATGCTCTCCACGTTTGTCTGCTTGACGGCTCCCACGCTGCACATCTTGGATACCGCGTGTTTCTTGGTGTTCTTGCCACGTGCAATTTTCCCCCGAATCAGGCTGCTTGACTTGTTCAGGTGACTTGTCTTATTAGCGCTCGCAGTGCAAATCGACGCGCGAACACGGGATTGGCGGTTTCCTTTACGTTTATGAAGGTGGACTATTGACGCGTCCTTGAAATCTTTTGGCAGGTCTCGTTCACCGATGTGTTTGTAAAGACTTGGTGAAGCTGCTCTATTAGAACCGGCCCACCTGCCTTGTATATCTCTGCTGGGATTGAGTCAGGACCAGGCGCCTTTCCACTGGCAAGTTGCTGGATGGCTTTGTTTAGTTCCACTATAGTCGGCAGGTCATCAAGTGTATCATTAGTGGGAACATGAGGAAGGCAGTCGATGGTTTCATCAGCGATGGAGGAGGTTGCATTTAAGATGTTGCTGAAATGCTCTGCCCAGCATTGAAGTACTTCTTAGTTATCGGTGACCAATATTCCCCCATCTGCACTGAGAGGAATTGTGCCTGGTGACGGAGGACAGTAGACCACTTTCAGTGAGTAACTAGCTAGCTAACTAACTAAATAACTAACTAACTAACTAACTAACTAACTAACCAAGTAACTAACTAACTAAATATCTAATCAACTATCTAACTAACCACATAACTAAATATTTAACTATATTACTAACCAACTATCTAGCCAACTAACTAACTAACTATCTAACTAACCAACCAACTATCTAACTAACTAACTAACTAACTAACTAACTAACCAACCAACCAACCATCCATCCATCTATCTATCTATTTATCTATCTATCTATCTATCTATCTATCTATCTATCTATCTATCTATGTATCTATCTATCTATCTATCCATCCATCCATCCATCCGTCTGTCTATCTGTCTGTCTGTCTGTCTGTCTGTCTGTCTGTCTGTCTGTCTGTCTATCTGTCTGTCTGTTTGTCTGTCTGTCTGTCTGGAAGGGCAGAATGTTAGACGGGCCTGCGTGCCCAATTCTTAACCCTTTGAAAATAAAGTTTGTTCGTTCGTTCGTTCGTTCGGTGTGTCTGTCTGTCTGTCTGTCTGTCTATCTAGTTTCGGTGATTCTTGTATGTGTCTAGATGTGAGGATGTGTGTGTGTGGGTGTGTATATGAGGGATGTGTGTGTGTGGGGGGGGGATGTATGTGTGGAAGGGTTGTGTGTGGGGGATGTGTATGGGTTTATGGGTGATGTGTGGATGGGCGAAGGGATGTGTAGTCGGTGGGGGATGTATGTGTGTGTGTGTGTGTGGGGTGTGTGTTTGTGTGGGGATATTTGGGAGGATGGTTGGAAGTATGTGGGTGTTAGTGGGTTGGGAGGTGTGGGTAGGGAATGTGTATTTGGGTGGGTGAATGGGTGTGTAGGAGATTGTGTGGGTTGGGGGATGGGTGTGTAATGGGTGTGGGGAGGGGTGTCTGTGAATGGGATATGTCTGTGTGGGTGGGAGTGTGTGAATGTGGATGGGGTAAATGTGAGTGGGTGGAGGATGTATGTGTGGGTGGTGAGGATGTTTGTAGGTGGGGGATGTGTGGGTGGGTGGGGAGATGTGTGTGTGGGTGAGAGATGTGTGGGCGGGGATGTGTATGGGGAATGCATGTGGGGGATGTGTGTGTGTGGGGGGATGTGTTTATGGGTGGAGTTTTGTGTGGGAGGGGAGATGTGTGAGAGGTGGGGGAGGTGTGGGATGTGCAGGTGGATGAAGGATGTATGTGAGGATGGGGGATGTGTGTTTGGCTGGGTGGTTGGGGTGTGTGTGGGTGGGAGGGTAGATGAGAGATGCATGTGTTGATGGGCGGGTGGGTGATGTGTGGGTGTGAGTAGTTGATGGATGAGTACGTGAGTGGGTGGATGTGTGTGAGAGATGAGTGTGTGGGTGGGGGATGTGTGTGTTTGTGGGAAGATGTGTGTGAGCGGCGGATGTGTGTGGTGGGGTATATGTGGGTGGTGGGGTGTGTGTGGGTGGGAGGTGTGTGTTTTTGGGTGTTTATGGGTGGGGGATATGTGTGGGCAGGTGGGGAGATGTGTTTGTGGGTGGGGATGTGTGTATAGGTGGGGATGTATAGTTGAGAGGTGGCGGATATTGGGTGAGTGAGTGGGTGTAGGTTGGCTGATGTGTGTGTGGGTGGGTGGGGAAATTGTGAGGGTGCGGGATGTGTGTGTGAATAGATGCGGGATGTGTGGGTTGGTGGGGGTATGTGTGTGTGGTTTTGTGATGTGTGTTTTGCTGGGTGGTTGCGGGTGTGTGGGTGGGTGGTGGAGAATATGTGGGTGTGTGCGTGTCGGTTATGGGATGGGTGGGGATGTGTTTGTGGGTGGGGGATCAGTGGGTGGGTGGTGGCATGTATTTTTGCATGGGTCTGTGTGAATGCGTGGAAGTATGTGTGGGTGGGTGGGGAAGGTGTGGTGGGTGGGGAATGTGTGGGTGGCTGCGGGATGTGTGGGTGGCTGCAGGATGTATGGGTGGCTGCAGGATGTGAGGGTGGATTGGGGATGTGTCTCACAACATTGCAATATGCACTGTTTATGTTTACAACTTTCATTTGACAATATTTTTTCCCCATGTGAAGGGAAGGTATCATGCGTAATATGCATTGTTTATGCTTACAAAATCCATTTGACAATGTTTTTTCCCTATGTAAATGTATCATGCCATTTGATGATTGAAAGATGAGTGATTGAAAGGGCCGAATTAAGACGGGCCTGCGTGCCCAATTTGGGAGAGAGAGAAAAAAGAGAGAGTTGAATTGCATCACTAATTTTTACGCTACATAATGTATATGTACAATTTTTTCTCCACTTCTTGCAATTGCGAGAATTCTCACGACAATCGTCAGTGTCTCAATTGTGTGTAAAGTGTGGGAGTTTGTTCTTATTAGTTTCAGTGATAGTGAGGCATCATGTATGTGTCTAGATGTGAGGATGTGTATATGGGTGTGTATGTGAGGGATATGTGTGTGTGGGGGGGGCGGTGGGGGGAATGTATGTGGGGAGGGGTTGTGTGTGGGGGATGTGTATGGGTTAATGGATGATGTGTGGATGTGTGAAGGGATGTGTAGTCGGTGGTGGATGTATGTGTGTGTGAGGGATATATGTGTGTGTGTGTGGGGGGGGGGGGGGGGGATATTTGAGAGGATAGTTGAAAGTATGTGAGGTGTTGGTGGGTTGGGAGGGGGTGTGGATAGGGAGTGTGTGTTTGGGTGGGTGAATGGGTGTGTAGGATATTGTGTGGGTTGGAGGATGGGTGTGTAATGGGTGTGGGGGATGAGTGTGGGGGTGTCTGTGAATGGGATATGTCTGTGTGGATGGGAGTGTGTGAGTGTGGATGGGGTAAATGTGAGTGGGTGGAGGATGTATGTGTGGGTGGTGAGGATGTTTGTAGGTGGAGGATGTGTGAGTGGGTGGGGAGATGTGTGGGCGGGGATGTGTATGGGGAATGTATTTGGGGGATGTGTGTGTGGGGGGAATGTGTTTATGGGTGGAGTTTTGTGTGGGAGGGGAGATGTGTGAGAGGGGGAGGTGTGGGATGTGCAGGTGATTGAAGGATGTATGCGAGGATGGGGGATGTGTGTTTGGCTGGGTGGTTGTGGTGTGTGTGGGTGGGAGGGTAGATGAGAGATGCATGTGTTGATGGGCGCGTGGGTGATGTGTGGGTGTGAGTGGTTGATGAATGAGTACGTGAGTGGGTGGATGTGTATGAGAGATGAGTGTATGGGTGGGGGGAGGTGTGTAGTTGTGAGAAGATGTGTGTGAGCGGCGGATGTGTGTGGGTGGGGTATATGTGGGTGGCGGGGTGTGTGTGGGTGGGAGGTGTGTGTTTTGTTGGTTATGGGTGGGGGATATGTGTGGGGAGATGTGTTTATGGGTGGGGATGTGTGTATAGGTGGGGATGTGTAGTTAAGAGGTGGCGAATATTGGGTGGGTGAGTGAGTGTAGGTTGGCTGATGTGTGTTTGGGTGGGTGGGGAAAATTGTGAGAGTGCGCGATATGTATGTGGATAGGTGCGGGATATGTGGGTTGGCGGGGGTATGTGTGTGTGGTTTCTTTTTCTTCTTCTTCTTCTTCTTCTTCTTCTTCTTCTTCTTCTTCTTCTTCTTCTTCTTCTTCTTCTTCTTCTTCTTCTTTCTTCTTGGGGAAATGTGTGTGGGTGGCGGATCAGTGGGTGTGTGGCGGCATGTATGTTCGCCTGGTTCTGTGTGAGTGCGTGGAGGTATGTGTGGGTGGGTGGGGAGGTTTGGTGGGTGGGGGATGTGTTGGTGGCTACGGGATATGAGGGTGGATGGGGGATGTGCCTCACAACATTGCAATATGCACTGTTTATGTTTACAACTTTCATTTGATAATGTTTTATTTTGTTTTCTCATGTTGTGACGGGACAGCCCCGGCAGCATCATAATTACCCAAGTTTTCAAGGAATTACAGAGCCCACAATATTTTTCTAAAATTCTCTAAAAGAATAAACGTTCCCCAGAAGAGGATAAAAACGTAAGAGAAAAATACAGAGTCACTTAGAGCCCGCACTATCATTTTTACTACATTAGTAGATCAAAGCAATGTCTGGTCTCTACATCTAAGAGATTTTCCCTTTGATGTTCTGATCAACCAGACATCGCGGAGCCAGTCAGTTGAGATTGACGTGTTAGTTTACAAGCCTGCGGTTGGAATAGGGACTAACACCTTACGTTCAACAGGACCTAACGTGTGAACCAGCCACGGCAGAATGGGAGATAAGAGGGTCAGCCAGACCCGTCTGAAATAATACATGGCAGTGCTACTCAGGGGAAAACCCCGTGTGATCCAAAGACGGCAATATAATGCAGGCCTAACACCTATCTATAAGTCCAGACATTGTGGAGACGGGACAACGTCTGAGTTGCCACCACAAAGGAGCAATTAGGACCAGATACTTGACACCTCACGGCAATACAGCGGCAAAGTAGGAACACATGGCTGACACACTATTGCCAGCAACCCAGGAAGGCGGGTGTTAATAGCCTATTGGAATGTAATGACGCAACTGCATTGCCGCCAAAGCATGTTTCATTGTTTCAGGCGTGGCGGGGCCTCGGTCAATTTGATTGACAGATGAAACTACCCTTCACAGGAAAGGAGGAGGGGGGAGAAGAGTTTAGGACTTAATCCATCCCGTCATCGTACATGGAAAAATAGGTGGAGTTAATTAATAGGGGAGATATTAATTAGCCAACGTGAAAACTAGCCAGGGCTGAAGAGAATAAAACTACATGCATGGCCAGCAAGACTTCAGACGCAAATTTACAATAGCATTCTTAGGATACCTACTGGAGAAATATTAACATTTCGTTCTGTTGGACTTCTGTACGAAGTCGTATGACAGGATTTCCTAGCTATAACCCAGATCTCTTAGGAGCAATGGACAGTCAACAATCCATATCCGGAAGTGTCTTAGCCTTGTGAAGGGACCAATTTGGACTCCTTCAATCTGACAGTGAACTGCGTCTCACTGGGGGAAGCATGACCTATGTGCTTCTGAGCTTTCAGCAGATGAGTTACGTATACCATAATATAATCATCATCATATGATCAACAATAGCAATAATAAACACAGTTGTTGTATTTTAAACTCAGTTGTCTGTATAATTCTAAATGTTTATAAATGTTTGTGTAGCGTAATCAAGTACACACATTATTGTATCATTTAGTGGGGGTTCGCACATATTGTCCAGAAGTGGGAATCTATGTCCGGGAGGTATCTTGCCTATGCAGTCATAAGTAACCAGATTACGTTGCATGTCTTAACTCCTCCTTTCTCACTTCTGGTGATACCAAGTACAGTCAAATCTATATAGATATATTCTATCTTCAACGAGCCACTTCTTGGCTGTTTTCTTGAGTATCAGGGACAGTGTCTTAAATCAGCATAACAGACATTTGTTCCACGTTTTCTCTCTGTGATCTGGGGTAGCAATTAGTTCCTTCTGACAGAGTTAGGGGATCTTAAACTGCATCCAGAACTAAACACCAGCAGAAGAAAATGATTTTGGCTGAGTGGTTGCCCAACCGGGAGCTACCTCAAGCCAGTTGGTGACATATTGGTCTGCTCGTCCGCTATAGAATCCGGGAGTACACCCTAGAAAACTTTGGTTCGCGTCCAAGATATTGGTCTGCTCGTCCGCTATAGAATCCGGGAGTACACCCTAGAAAATGTTGGTTCGCTTCCGACTTATTGGTCTGCTCGCCCGCTATAGAATCCGGGAGTAAACCCTAGAACACTTTGGTTCGCTCGCAAGGAACGAACCTATTTCAAATCTGTTAGTCTGGTATTATTCTGGTCTTGCCCATGGATAGAACCTAGGTCATTCTCACTTACATTCTTAGCAGCATTAGTTAGTTATAATTTATTTCTAATGTAATAGCTTGCTTGATTGTAGGCAAGATTTTGACACATTAGGACTTCTCATCCATGATAGAATCAGAGAATAAATTCTAGACTATTGATTTTCATAAACCATTCTTTCATTCTTCACCCATTACATTTGCTAAGTATTAACTTAGGAATTTGTTTCTAGGGAAGTCTGTAGAATTTAAATAACTTGTTAAAAAGTTAATAACGGATAATATATGAGTTAGTTTACATCATCCACAACTGTAGAATTAATAATCACATTAATTAGTGATATTAATTAGTTTATTGATGATTTTCTTGATGATTTTTGATTACATGCTTTATCATTTGATTTAATCATGAATAATTTGATAATGCTTAGTTAATTCAGTGTATGACGGACTGCTTTGCATCAACTTTCTCACTCTAATTCACTACTATCATTCTCATAGCAGTGTCTGTTCCTCTTGTCACTATCCTGCTCTAGTATAAATCTAACTAGCTCTCTGTAGGGTAATAATATAATTACTTGCCTGAGTTTAAGCTGAGAAGAGATCATGGATGCACGCACAGATTTCTTAGAGTCCGCTAGAGGATGGGGCATAAGGCTCAGCTTAATAGGAGAGAAGCTAGAACTATTTATCAGAGATGAAATGGATTGGTGGGACAAAGAAGATGAGCAGATGATGAAAAAACTTGCCGAATTAGAAGCAGATATGCGTCACAAAGCTGAAGAAGATGAGATTAAGAAGAAGCAAATTGAAATACTGAACGTGGAGGAATCTACCAGCTCGACTGAGGAAAAGCCAATCACTCAAGCCGAAACTCTGATAGAAAGCGGGGAAGCTGACCGTCACAAAGAAGAGGCACGCATTCCTTCGCAAATCCCCATGGCTCAGAAAAACAAAAACTTGCGCACAGAAAGGCAGATGCTTCCCTCAATTCCGAAAAATAAACGGAATATGAATAAATGTACCAAGCGTACGGTAAACAGTCACAAACGTGATAAATGTTTACACCGCAATGACAGCGGATTAGCTGGCTTGGCAACCCAGCAATCTCAGGAGCTTCCTAAGACTTCCCAAAGGAGAAAAATCCAGGAGGAGGAGGACCTGAGGAAAACTATTAAAGAGATCGAAGGCGAGACCTTACCCGATTCTCTTATTCCCTTCAGTTCAGATAAACTAGGAGTGGAAATGAATTCAGCTGAGACTGGAATGGATGTAAAACAGGATTCCAGTGTTTCTTTCTATGTGGCCACACAAGATGAAACAATTATCAGTATGAATTACTTATCTCAGGTGGGAGATGACATTGAAAATGACACCCCACAACATTCACTTCTATTGGATTTGGCACAAGAAAACCAGACCAGGGAGAGAATACCTCAATTGGACTTGGCACAAGAGAGCCCAGCCATGGAGGACAAACAAGACACGGAGGAGAATTCTTACGATGTCCGTATCTTGGAGTCTTTCGAAAAGGAAACTCAAGATACACAAAGCATTCATGTAGGTTATACCACGGACTCTGATTCAGGGACGATAAACATGTCTGCTAACAACAAAGAAGAAAATACTTCTTTGGACAGGATGAAGGTAATACCTATCATCAACACAGCTGAAGCTAACAGGGGATCACAAATGATGGACTCTGCAGCGGAACAAAACCGGAGCGGTTGGTATACTCAACACTCAGGACCTTGTTTACCTTTCACTTCAACCAATGTTGGATGGGGAGAACAGCTGTTTATGTATACTTCTACAAGGAGTGATACCAATTCACAGTTCTTGGGGAACATCATGATTTCTCAAAGCTGGACAACTTCTACTAGCCTTAGACTTTCAAACACAGATTCAAAATGGAACTCTGTTGAAGAGGAACGCACCTGGATAAATAATTATCGAGGGAAGAAAACTCTTAAATCAGGAGGGAGTAAACGGACGCCCTACCAAGAAAGAGGCAAGTATGAGTTGAATGCACATCATAAAATTATGATGTTTAGCAAATTTCCTGCCAAAAGGAGGAGATTAAAGGATTTTATTATGATCTTTGGCCGATGGAGGAAAAGAAAATGGAGCAACATTACTGCGACCAATTCTTTTAAGAAAACACTGATGGCACTTCCTCTGCTTATAGGACAAGGGCCAGAAATAAAGTGGATAATAACAGTCTCTCTGCGGCGCAGGAGAATCTTGTTATACATTTTGCAATTTCCCGGCTGGGAAAAAGTAAAACCTCCAGAGGACAGGACATTACCGAGCAATAGCCCGGAAATCCGACACAACACCAGAAGCAAAGATTTGCAAGATTTATCATGGGAGGATGGACATGGGATATTTCTTTTGACTCATAGAACATCCCACTGCCACAAAGAATATTGGAAACCCAGACTTGGAGGCAGTTGGAGAACGGAGAGAACTTAGATACATTCTTGAATGCTGCCGAGGCTCTGTTATAGGCTTCATTAATGAACCTACTTAAATTGGAGAGCTATGTGACGGGACAGCCCCGGCAGCATCATAATTACCCAAGTTTTCAAGGAATTACAGAGCCCACAATATTTTTCTAAAATTCTCTAAAAGAATAAACGTTCCCCAGAAGAGGATAAAAACGTAAGAGAAAAATACAGAGTCACTTAGAGCCCGCACTATCATTTTTACTACATTAGTAGATCAAAGCAACGTCTGGTCTCTACATCTAAGAGATTTTCCCTTTGATGTTCTGATCAACCAGACATCGCGGAGCCAGTCAGTTGAGATTGACGTGTTAGTTTACAAGCCTGCGGTTGGAATAGGGACTAACACCTTACGTTCAACAGGACCTAACGTGTGAACCAGCCACGGCAGAATGGGAGATAAGAGGGTCAGCCAGACCCGTCTGAAATAATACATGGCAGTGCTACTCAGGGGAAAACCCCGTGTGATCCAAAGACGGCAATATAATGCAGGCCTAACACCTATCTATAAGTCCAGACATTGGGGAGACGGGACAACGTCTGAGTTGCCACCACAAAGGAGCAATTAGGACCAGATACTTGACACCTCACGGCAATACAGCGGCAAAGTAGGAACACATGGCTGACACACTATTGCCAGCAACCCAGGAAGGCGGGTGTTAATAGCCTATTGGAATGTAATGACGCAACTGCATTGCCGCCAAAGCATGTTTCATTGTTTCAGGCGTGGCGGGGCCTCGGTCCATTTGATTGACAGATGAAACTACCCTTCACAGGAAAGGAGGAGGGGGGAGAAGAGTTTAGGACTTAATCCATCCCGTCATCGTACATGGAAAAATAGGTGGAGTTAATTAATAGGGGAGATATTAATTAGCCAACGTGAAAACTAGCCAGGGCTGAAGAGAATAAAACTACATGCATGGCCAGCAAGACTTCAGACGCAAATTTACAATAGCATTCTTAGGATACCTACTGGAGAAATATTAACATTTCGTTCTGTTGGACTTCTGTACGAAGTCGTATGACAGGATTTCCTAGCTATAACCCAGATCTCTTAGGAGCAATGGACAGTCAACAATCCATATCAGGAAGTGACTTAGCCTTGTGAAGGGACCAATTTGGACTCCTTCAATCTGACAGTGAACTGCGTCTCACTGGGGGAAGCATGACCTATGTGACCTTCTAAGTTACGTATACCAGATGAGTTACGTATACCATAATATAATCATCATCATCATATGATCATCAATAGCAATAATAAACACAGTTGTTGTATTTTAAACTCAGTTGTCTGTATAATTCTAAATGTTTATAAATGTTTGTGTAGCGTAATCAAGTACACACATTATTATCATTTAGTGGGGGTTCGCACATATTGTCCAGAAGTGGGAATCTATGTCCGGGAGGTATCTTGCCTATGCAGTCATAAGTAACCAGATTACGTTGCATGTCTTAACTCCTCCTTTCTCACTTCTGGTGATACCAAGTACAGCCAAATCTATATAGATATATTCTATCTTCAACGAGCCACTTCTTGGCTGTTTTCTTGAGTATCAGGGACAGTGTCTTAAATCAGCATAACAGACATTTGTTCCACGTTTTCTCTCTGGGATCTGGGGTAGCAATTAGTTCCTTCTGACAGAGTTAGGGGATCTTAAACTGCATCCAGAACTAAACACCAGTAGAAGAAAATGATTTTGGCTGAGTGGTTGCCCACCGGGAGCTACCTCAGCCAGTTGGTGACATATTGGTCTGCTCGTCCGCTATAGAATCCGGGAGTACACCCTAGAAAATTTGGTTCGCGTCCAGACTTATTGGTCTGCTCGTCCGCTATAGAATCTGGGAGTACACCCTAGAAAATTTGGTTCGCTTCCAGACTTATTGGTCTGCTCGTCCGCTATAGAATCCGGGAGTACACCCTAGAAAATTTTGGTTCGCTTCCGACTTATTGGTCTGCTCGCCCGCTATAGAATCCGGGAGTAAACCCTAGAACACTTTGGTTCGCTCGCAAGGAACGAACCTATTTCAAATCTGTTAGTCTGGTATTATTCTGGTCTTGCCATGGATAGAACCTAGGTCATTCTCACTTACATTCTTAGCAGCATTAGTTAGTTATAATTTATTTCTAATGTAATAGCTTGCTTGATTGTAGGCAAGATTTTGACACATTAGGACTTCTCATCCATGATAGAATCAGAGAATAAATTCTAGACTATTGATTTTCATAAACCATTCTTTCATTCTTCACCCATTACATTTGCTAAGTATTAACTTAGGAATTTGTTTCTAGGGAAGTCTGTAGAATTTAAATAACTTGTTAAAAAGTTAATAACGGATAATATATGAGTTAATTTACATCATTCACCACTGTAGAATTAATAATCACATTAATTAGTGATATTAATTAGTTTATTGATGATTTACTTGATGATTTTTTGATTACATGCTTTATCATTTGATTTAATCATGAATAATTTGATAATGCATAATTACTTCAGTGTATGACGGACTGCTTTGCATCAACTTTCTCACTCAAATTCACTACTATCATTCTCATAGCAGTGTCAGTTCCTCTTGTCACTATCCTGCTCTAGCATAAATCTAACTAGCTCTCTGTAGGGTAATAATATAATTACTTACCTGAGTTTAAGCTGAGAAGAGATCATGGATGCACGCACAGATTTCTTAGAGTCCGCTAGAGGATGGGGCATAAGGCTCAGCTTAATAGGAGAGAAGCTAGAACTATTTATTAGAGATGAAATGGATTGGTGGGACAAAGAAGATGAACAGATGATGAAAAGACTTGCAGAATTAGAAGCAGATATGCGTCACAAAGCTGAAGAAGATGAGATTAAGAAGAAGCAAATTGAAATACTGAACAGTGGAGGAATCTACCAGCTCGACTGAGGAAAAGCCAATCACTCAAGCCGAAACTCTGATAGAAAGCGGGGAAGCTGACCGTCACAAAGAAGAGGCATGCATTCCTTCGCAAATCCCCATGGCTCAGAAAAACAAAAACTTAGGCACAGAAAGGCAGATGCTTCCCCTCAATTCCGAAAAATAAACGGAATAGGAATAAATGTACCAAGCGTACAGTAAACAGTCACAAACGTGATAAATGTTTACACCGCAATGAAAGCGGATTAGCTGGCTTGGCAACCCAGCAATCTCAGGAGCTTCCTAAGACTTCCCAAAGGAGAAAAATCCAGGAGGAGGAGGACCTGAGGAAAACTATTAAAGAGATCGAAGGCGAGACCTTACCCGACTCTTTTATTCCCTTCAGTTCAGAGAAACTAGGAGTGGAAATGAATTCAGCTGAGACTGGAATGGATGTAAAACAGGATTCCAGTGTTTCTTTCTGTGTGGCCACACAAGATGAAACAATTATCAGTATGAATTACTTATCTCAGGTGGGAGATGACATTGAAAATGACACCCCACAACATTCACTTCGATTGGATTTGGCACAAGAAAACCAGACCAGGGAGAGAATACCTCAATTGGACTTGGCACAAGAGAGCCCAGGCCATGGAGGACAAACAAGACACGGAGGAGAATTCTTACGATGTCAGTATCTTGGAGTCTTTCGAAAAGGAAACTCAAGATACACAAAGCATTCATGTAGGTTATACCACGGACTCTGATTCAGGGACGATAAACATGTCTGCTAACAACAAAGAAGAAAATACTTCTTTGGACAGGATGAAGGTAATACCTATCATCAACACAGCTGAAGCTAACAGGGGATCACAAATGATGGACTCTGCAGCGGAACAAAACCGGAGCGGTTGGTATACTCAACACTCAGGACCTTGTTTACCTTTCACTTCAACCAATGTTGGATGGGGAGAACAGCTGTTTATGTATACTTCTACAAGGAGTGATACAAATTCACAGTTCTTGGGGAACAACATGATTTCTCAAAGCTGGACAACTTCTACTAGCCTTATACTTTCAAACACAGATTCAAAATGGAACTCTGTTGAAGAGGAACGCACCTGGATAAAGAATTATCGAGGGAAGAAAACTCTTAAATCAGGAGGGAGTAAACGGACGCCCTACCAAGAAAGAGGCAAGTATGAGTTGAATGCACATCATAAAATTATGATGTTTAGCAAATTTCCTGCCAAAAGGAGGAGATTAAAGGATTTTATTATGATCTTTGGCCGACGGAGGAAAAGAAAATGGAGCAACATTACTGCGACCAATTCTTTTAAGAAAACACTGATGGCACTTCCTCTGCTTATAGGACAAGGGCCAGAAATAGAGTGGATAATAACAGTCTCTCTGCGGCGCAGGAGAATCTTGTTATACATTTTGCAATTTCCCGGCTGGGAAAAAGTAAAACCTCCAGAGGACAGGACATTACCGAGCAATAGCCCGGAAATCCGACACAACACCAGGAGCAAAGATTTGCAAGATTTATCCTGGGAGGATGGACATGGGATATTTCTTTTGACTCATAGAACATCCCACTGCCACAAAGAATATTGGGAAACCCAGACTTGGAGGCAGTTGGAGAACGGAGAGAACTTAGATACATTCTTGAATGCTGCCGAGGCTCTGTTATAGGCTTCATTAATGAACCTACTTAAATTGGAGAGCTTATGTGACGGGACAGCCCCGGCAGCATCATAATTACCCAAGTTTTCAAGGAATTACAGAGCCCACAATATTTTTCTAAAATTCTCTAAAAGAATAAACGTTCCCCAGAAGAGGATAAAAACGTAAGAGAAAAATACAGAGTCACTTAGAGCCCGCACTATCATTTTTACTACATTAGTAGATCAAAGCAACGTCTGGTCTCTACATCTAAGAGATTTTCCCTTTGATGTTCTGATCAACCAGACATCGCGGAGCCAGTCAGTTGAGATTGACGTGTTAGTTTACAAGCCTGCGGTTGGAATAGGGACTAACACCTTACGTTCAACAGGACCTAACGTGTGAACCAGCCACGGCAGAATGGGAGATAAGAGGGTCAGCCAGACCCGTCTGAAATAATACATGGCAGTGCTACTCAGGGGAAAACCCCGTGTGATCCAAAGACGGCAATATAATGCAGGCCTAACACCTATCTATAAGTCCAGACATTGGGGAGACGGGACAACGTCTGAGTTGCCACCACAAAGGAGCAATTAGGACCAGATACTTGACACCTCACGGCAATACAGCGGCAAAGTAGGAACACATGGCTGACACACTATTGCCAGCAACCCAGGAAGGCGGGTGTTAATAGCCTATTGGAATGTAATGACGCAACTGCATTGCCGCCAAAGCATGTTTCATTGTTTCAGGACGTGGCGGGGCCTCGGTCCATTTGATTGACAGATGAAACTACCCTTCACAGGAAAGGAGGAGGGGGGAGAAGAGTTTAGGACTTAATCCATCCCGTCATCGTACATGGAAAAATAGGTGGAGTTAATTAATAGGGGAGATATTAATTAGCCAACGTGAAAACTAGCCAGGGCTGAAGAGAATAAAACTACATGCATGGCCAGCAAGACTTGCAGACGCAAATTTACAATAGCATTCTTAGGATACCTACTGGAGAAATATTAACATTTCGTTCTGTTGGACTTCTGTACGAAGTCGTATGACAGGATTTCCTAGCTATAACCCAGATCTCTTAGGAGCAATGGACAGTCAACAATCCATATCCGGAAGTGACTTAGCCTTGTGAAGGGACCAATTTGGACTCCTTCAATCTGACAGTGAACTGCGTCTCACTGGGGGAAGCATGATCCTATGTGACCTCATAAGTTACGTATACCATACCATAATCATAATCATCATCATCATATGATCATCAATAGCAATAATAAACACAGTTGTTGTATTTTAAACTCAGTTGTCTGTATAATTCTAAATGTTTATAAATGTTTGTGTAGCGTAATCAAGTACACACCTTATATCATTTAGTGGGGGTTCGCACATATTGTCCAGAAGTGGGAATCTATGTCCGGGAGGTATCTTGCCTATGCAGTCATAAGTAACCAGATTACGTTGCATGTCTTAACTCCTCCTTTCTCACTTCTGGTGATACCAAGTACAGCCACATCTATATATATAGATATATTCTATCTTCAACGAGCCACTTCTTGGCTGTTTTCTTGAGTATCAGGGACAGTGTCTTAAATCAGCATAACAGACATTTGTTCCACGTTTTCTCTCTGGGATCTGGGGTAGCAATTAGTTCCCTTCTGACAGAGTTAGGGGATCTTAAACTGCATCCAGAACTAAACACCAGTAGAAGAAAATGATTTTGGCTGAGTGGTTGCCCATCTGGGATCTAACCCCAGCCAGTTGGTGACACATGTGAATGTATCATGCGTAATATGCATTGTTTATGCTTACAAAATCCATTGACAATGTTTTTTCCTTATGCAAATGTAACATGCACATTTGATGAATGAAAGATGAGTGATTGAAAGGGTCGAATGTAAGACAGGCCTGCGTGCCCAATTTGTTACCCTTTTAAAATAAAGTTTATTCGTTCGTTCGTTCGTTCTGTCTATCTATCTATATCTGTCTGTCTGTCTGTCTGTCTGTCTGTCTGTCTGTCTGTCCATCTTATTAACTAACTAACCACCTAACTAACTACCTAAGTAACTAACTAACTATTTAACTAAGTATAGCAATCTTCTGCCGGACTAAAATGTCGTTTGAATAGAATAAAAATAATGTAAGGTAAGATTTATATAAAATGGGGTAAAGCAAATATGTAGACTATAGCTAAACCTAGAACGTTTTCACGTGGTAGTAGTTCAGTCGCACACAGTGTTACAACTAAATCAATCTGGGCCATTATACACTGACACATGACTGATAGTTGGTTGATTGACTGGTTGGGTGAGTGGTTGATTGACTGGTTGGGTGAGTAGTTGATTGACTGGTTGGGTGAGTGGTTGATTGACTGGTTGGGTGAGTGGTTGATTGACTGGTTGGGTGAGTGGTTGATTGACTGGTTGGGTGAGTGGTTGATTGACTGGTTGGGTGAGTGGTTGATTGACTGGTTGGGTGAGTGGTTGATTGACTGGTTGGGTGAGTGGTTGATTGACTGGTTGGGTGAGTGGTTGATTGACTGGTTGGGTGAGTGGTTGGTTCGGAGGGTAAGTGGATGGGTGGATTGGTTGGTTTTTTTTGGCTGGCTCGTTCGTTCGTTCCTTCGTTAGTTAGTTTTTAAAAAGTTATTGCAAATTCTTTACATGACGTAGCAGTCAATCTTTGGCTTTTTTGGCTGTTCGTGATTCCTGGTAACGAACGAACGAACGAACGTACGAACATACTTTATTTTCAAAGGGTAACAAATTGGGCACGCAGGCCAGTCTTACATTCGGCCCTTCCAATCACTAATCTTTCATCAACAGTGCATAGGAAAAAACATTGTCAAATAAATTTTGTACACATAAACAATGCATATTACTATTATATGAGACACATCCACCACCCATCCACACATCCCCCATTTACTCCAACTCCCCCACCCAACCACACACATAACCCACACACACATACATGCCCCCACCCATCCACCACAACCCTACACCTACACATCTCCCACCAACACACACACACACCCACCTACACACATCTCCCCACCCACTCACATATCCTCTACCCGTCCCATTACCCACAAACAATCACTCACCCACATAACCTCCTCCGCCCACCCAACCACCCAGCAAAACACACATTCCTCAGCTACACATCCCCCACGCACACACACATCTCCCCGCCAACTCACATATCCCGCACCTACCCACACACAAATTCCGCACCCACCCACATAATGTGAAAGTTTAATAGCTAGTTAGTTAGTTATTTAGTTAGTTAGTTAGATGTCCTCTAAAAGTACTGGAGAGTTTTGGTCAGAGACCACAACTTTATGAAGGGAAAATCCCAACTGCACCTCCCCGCGGTAGAGGATGGAAACACACTACGGTGTGGCTAACACAGCTCTGGGGACCGAGTATCCACCGGAATAAGTGGACAACTCTGCAGCTGAGCAGAGCAGGGCAATCACTTGTCCTTGCAGTCGGAAATGGCTGTCAAAGGCAGAGGTAAAAAGACCACCATGTGAATGTGGAAGGCAAGGGGAAACCACCACATTATCTTCCCAAGACTTCATGGCAAAACATATATCAAAGTTAGTGAAGGACGTTAATGGCTGTCTTAGGGCATCCTCGTCCGGTAGGGACAGTCATGAGCCACAGGTGACACCAGACCGTCATCCAGCTACTGATGGCAAAATCTTAACTAAAATAAATAAATTTAGAGTAGGAACATGGAATGTTAGGACATTAAATGAGCTAGGAAAGTTGACCAATGTTCTAAGAGAGATGGATAGCATGAAAATGAATATACTAGGCGTTAGTGAGATGAGATGGAAGGGATCGGGCAAAATTATAGCTGACAATCACACAATAATTTATTCTGGAGGGGATACACATGAAAAAGGTGTAGGAATAATATTAGACGAAAAAACAGCCAAGTCAATTAATGGATACTGGTGTATTTCAGATAGAGTTATTATGGTAAAAATCAAAGGCAAACCAATAGACATAAATATTATACAAGTATATGCACCAACAGCAAGCAGTAGTGATGAAGAAATACAACACTTTTACGACGAAATAGAAATGGCGATGGCTCAAATTGGATCACAAGAAATAAAGATAATACTTGGTGATTTTAATGCAAAAGTAGGAAAGGGAAAAATGGAGGATGTAGTGGGGAATTATGGTTTAGGTACAAGAAATGAAAGAGGGGAAAAGCTAATAGAATGGGCAAATATCAATGATATGATAATTGGAAACACATGGTTTAAACACCATAAAAGACGACTGTACACATGGATAAGCCCTGATAAGAAAATACGCAACCAAATTGACTACATACTAATTAATAAAAGATTTAGAAATGCTTTAATTAATGTAAAGACAATGCCTGGTGCTGACTGTAATAGTGATCATGTACCACTATGTGGACAAATAAAAGTAAGATTAAAGAGAGGGAAAAAATGGTTAAGAACATGAGACTTAATAAAGAGGTTCTGAAAATAGATAAAGAAATGCAAGAACAATACAGAGTGACTGTGAAAAATAGGTACAATGCAATAACTAAAATACAGAGTATAGATGAACAATGGGAAATGTTAAGGGACTCCATTCATCAAACTAGCAAAGAAGTATTACCGGAGAGAGGCAAAATAGCTAAGAAAAAATGGATGAATGAAGATATCTTAAAACTGATGGACAAAAGAAAACAGAGTAAAAATGACAAACAAGAATACGCTAAGATAAATAAAGAAATAAAAGATAAATGTGGGAAGGCTAAAGAAAGTTGGTTAAACGAGCAATGCAAAAAAATTGAATTAAATTCCATTAAAGATACAAAAAATATGCACAGACAAATCAGTGAGCTTACAGAAAGAAAAATAAGAATAAATACAGGGTGTTTGAAATCAAAAACAGGAAAGATAATATTAGAGGAAGATGCTATAATGAAGAGGTGGAATGAGTATATAAGAGAATTATATGAAGGAGAAAGGGAAGAATTAACAGAAGATAGTAACTTAGAAGGTCCACCTATTCTGAAAGAAGAAGTCGCTGACGCTATGAAACGTATGAAGAAAGGAAAAACAGCTGGGCCAGATGAAATCACAATAGAAGAATTAGAAGTATTGGGAGAATTTGGAGTAGATATATTAACCAAAATGTTGAATGATATTTACAGCAGTGGATATTTACCCAGTGATATGCTGAAATCTGTATTTATAGCTATACCAAAAAGACCAGGAGCAATTGATTGTGAAGATTTTCGTACAATTAACCTTATAAACCATATCACTAAGCTTCTACTCAGAATCATAATGAGAAGAACCAAAAAGAAAATAAAAATGGAAATTAGTGAAGAACAGTATGGATTTGTGGAAGGAAAGGGCACAAACAATGCAATTTATACATTACGGACACTAATAGAAAGGTCAATAGAGAAACAGAGAGACATATATTTGTGCTTCATAGATTATACTAAGGCATTTGATAAAGTAAAACATGATGAACTGATTAAAATGTTGGAAGATATCAACACTGATGGAAAAGATTTAAGAATAATAAAGAATATTTACTGGAACCAAGTAGCAGCAATTAAAATGGGAAATAAAGAGGGTAGTTACGAACAGATAAAGCTAGGAGTACGACAAGGGTGTGTCTTGTCACCAGATCTTTTCTCCCTGTATAGCGAAGTAATAATGAGAGAGATCAAAGAGATGCCAGGAATACTAGTTGGAGGTTATAATATAAATAATATACGCTATGCAGATGACACAGTATTGGTGGCGGATAATTCAACAGACCTACAACAATTATTAGACGTTGTAGTAACAGAGAGTGCAAGGTAAGGACTCTCCTTGAATATCAAGAAAACAGTAACAATGGTAATATCAAAGAAAATGGTGACACCAAAATGTGACATAGAAATAGAAGGGAAAATCCTTAACCAAGTTGATAATTTTAGATACCTAGGGGCATTTATAACATCAGATGGAAGATGTACAACAGAGATTAGGAGCAGAATAGGGCAGGCAAAAGCCGCATTTCAGAAAATGAAGAGTATCTTATGCAATAAGTCACTATCACTGAATGTAAGAAAGAGAATGCTGAAATGCTATGTAGAACCAGTTTTGCTGTATGGCAGTGAATTTTGGAATGTAAATGAACAAATTAAGAAGAAATTAGAAGCAACAGAGATGTGGTTCCTGAGACGAATGTTGCGAATTCCTTGGACTGCCAGAGTAACTAACGACGACTGCCTGAAACAGGCTAACGAAACTAGAACATTATATACAACAATAAGACAGAGACAAACAGCTTTCCTCGGTCATGTGATGAGAAGAGAGGCATTGGAGAACATCGTAACAACTGGAAAGATCGAGGGGAAGAGAGGCAGAGGTAGACCAAGAGAAGTGATGCTGGATGGATTAAGACGGTGGCATGGAGGTATATCAGCAGCAGAGTTGATCCAGAAAACCAAAGACCGAGATCTATGGAGAGCCATGAACGCCTACGCCAGCCGGCACGGCACTTGATGATGATGAGTTAGATAGTTAGTTAGTTAGTTAGTTAGTTAGTTAGTTAGTTATTTAGTTGGTTGGTTGGTTGGGTGGTTGGTTGGTTGGTTGTTAGTTGGTTGGTTGGTTGGTTGGTTAGTTAGTTAGTTAGTTAGTTAGTTAGTTAGTTAGTTAGTTATTTAGTTAGTTATTTAGTTAGTTAGTTGGGTTGTTGGTTGGTTGGTTGGCTGGTTAGTTAGTTAGTTAGTTGGTTAGTTAGTTAGTTTTTTAGTTAGTTATTTAGTTAGTTAGTTGGGTTGTTGGTTGGTTGGTTGGCTGGTTAGTTAGTTAGTTAGTTAGTTAGTTAGTTGGGTTGTTGGTTGGTCACTTGGCTGGTTAGTTAGTTAGTTAGTTAGTTAGTTAGTTAGTTAGTTAGTTAGTTAGTTAGTTAGTTTGGTGGTTAGTTAGTTGGGTTGTTGGTTGGTTGGTTGGCCGGTTAGTTAGTTAGTTAGTTAGTTAGTTAGTTAGTTAGTTGGGTTGTTGGTTGGTTGGCTAGTTAGTTAGTTAGTTAGTCAGTCAGTCAGTCAGTCAGTCAGTCAGTCAGTCAGTCAGTCAGTCAGTCAGTCGGTCGGTCGGTCGGTCGATCGGTCGGTCACCAGATCATTCCCAACGCAAAAGGAACTATCAATCACACAGAGAACTGGTTACTCGCATCAGTAGAAGACAGTCCACATGTTTGGAGCATTTCTTTAAAGGGGGAAAGCTGGAGTATGTCGTCACAACCTAAAGGCTGGATGGGAAGAGAAGCAGAGAGAAAATGCTGAACAGTTTGAGACCACAGCATTGAGAAAAATCGTTGTCAGAAATGACTGACGCACAAGAGACAGAAGACTGTGGACAGACATGGTAACCAACGACACACGGCATGGATTATAAGAAGAAGAAACAATCTTGTTCATTGGAAATCGTGTATGTACATTTTGTTGCCTGCCTGATCTTGTCTGGGGCACACTCTTACAGTTTTTAAAACGCCGGCGTCTCTGGCATCATATTATGACTTTCAGGTTTTGTAATGTCTAACGCAGGGGTCACCAAACTACGGCCCGGGGGACCGGATCCGACCCGAGACGTCATTTCATCCGGCCCGCCGATGGTGCTCGAACTTGCTTGATATAACGTATGAAACACGCGACGTTGTGATACAATTTAAATGTTAATATGTTTAGAATAATAGGGGAACTTCACACGTGCGGCTACCTTCTAGCTACTCTAGGCTGTTTATTTAGGCCAGAACTACTTATATATTTTGCATGTTTATTTAGGCCGGCCCTATTTATATATTTTGCACACCTTATTATGAGATATATTCTATTACCAAAGGAAGCCGCCTCCCGCGGCTCTAAAAGAGTATGGAGTATCATATATTAAGATAGGGGATTTAGTTTGTCGAGTGGGACAGATAGAACTACAAAATAATAGATTTTTAAGAGCATGCATCTGTCCCATTGCAACGTACGCATGTGAGACCTGGATACTTACTAAACAAGCTGAACAGCGCATAAATGCCTTTGAATATAAATGTTATAGACGAGTTCTAAGAATGTCTTGGATAAAGAAAATAACAAATGCATCCATACTTCAAGAGCTGAATATTGAAGACGGTTGGCTATTAAAGACGATAAAACAAAGAAAATTGAAATATTGTGGTTACGTGAAACGTCACGAAAGTTTGGAGAGAACAATAATGAAGGGGTATATGCCTGGGAAGAGAGGAAGAGGAAGGCCAAAGAGACGATAAGTGTAGGATGTGGCGGATTATCACCAGATGGGTGTATCTGAAGCGGGGCATCTTTCTTATGATCGAGGGGTTTTCCGGAATGTTGTTATGGGAGCGAGATTATGCAAAGGACATGCTACTGAATGAATGACCTATGTTCCATCTTACTGCCTGAAAATTGCTAGTATTGATTGATTGATTGATTGATTGATTTAGGAATCGACATCACAACATTCGGGGCATTCCCATAAGTGCTCCGTCCCCATCCTCAGCAGCCAGTGAAGAGTTCCAACACTAATAGTACCAGTAGCAATCTGATTATAAGTCCGTCTCGCCTTTCCTTTGAGCGTTGAGTGTCGGCCAGATCCCTTCGTCACTCCTCGTTGTCTCATTCTTGCCAGACCATGGTAATCCATTTGCTCCTCCGAGGTGTGCACGTGCTCCCACAAGGCCGCAACCACGTCTGCCTTGTCATGTATCAATACTCCACCAAGTTCTGCAGAGCCAGCCAATCTGTCCGCCTGTTCATTTCCCAGCACACCGGCATGCCCCGGAGAAAAGATCCAGGCGATGCTTGTCACCCGTGACCTCCGAAGCGAAGCAAGCCACTCCGCACGAAGTCTGCCCGTCCTCACCCTCGTCAGCATGCTTTCTGAGTCAGTTACAATCACGATGTGTGTGTGTGTCGTATTCTCCATCCAGCGGAGAGCCGCAGTGACTGCCTCCACTTCCATTCTTAAGCTGGATGTTGTGGTATCATATGCCAGGCTCTCCTGCCCCAAACATCGACCATTAGCTTTGGCTATGAACCCCCAGCCACTTCTCTCACCTCTTGACACCGAACCATCTGTGTAGATAATCACATCACTCGAGTGAGCATTGTCCTGAATTAGTTGCTGGATTTCCACTTCCGTGGCCCCTGCTGGCCACTCCCTGCACTCCCGGCTTAATGTGATTATAACTCTGCACAAGTCTGACTGCTCCGCTGGCACTCTGACCCACTCCTCTCCACGCCTAATGTTCTCCAAGGGGCACACCTGTCTGATCGTATCCTCCGCCTGAGCCATCCATGATTTCCCTCTTATCAGTCGCTGACCCTTAACTGCGTCCAGCGCCTCATGCAGTGGGTGGTCTGTGTCTGCAGCTACTCTGAGGTATGCCTTCGCCTGCATCACCTTGAGCCTACCAGCAACAGTCGGCAGACCAAGGATGTAACGCATACACACTACTGGGGTGTCTCTAGTCCATCCCAGAATGACCCGCATAGCTTCGTTCTGTATGCGCTCTAACTTCACCAGCTGACTCTCTGAGACAGTGAGCAGACCTAATCCATATTCAATTACTGAGAGGATCAAGTGCTGGTATAGTGTGAAAAGCATTCTCTGCTCTATGTCCATTGCAGCCATAGTTCTAAGTGCATTGAGTCCCTTTTGAGTTCTTGTCACGACCGTCTCCACATGGTCCTTGAAGGATAGGCTCCTGTCAAATGTGATCCCCAGATACTTCAGTTTGTTCTCTCTGCTGACATTTCTACCATCTATCGCGAGGCTTGGGACATCAGCTCTTACAATCCTGTTTTCCAGAGAGCACCACAAAACAGCCGCCTTTTCCGGGTGGATGACAGCACTCATTTCTGTGCACCAGTCAATCACTTTATCTACTGTCGCCTGTAACTCCTGGGCTGTTTGCTCCCTATCTCTCCCCTGCCTATATGCAAGAATGCTAGTATTATGTAGTAGACTACAGTTACAGTGTTGGATGATTACCCATGCTGTGATGGAAGATCACTATTACTGTGTTGGATGATTACCCCTGCTGGGATGGAAGATCACTGGTACTGAGTTGGATGATTACCCATACTGTGATGGAAGATCACTATTACTGTGTTGGATGATTACCCCTGCTGTGATGGATGATTACCCATGCTGTGATGGAAGATCACTATTACTGTGTTGGATGATTATCCATGCTGTGATGGAAAATCACTGGTACTAAGTTGGACGATTACCCATACTGTGATGGAAGATCACTATTACTGTGTTGGATGATTACCCCTGCTGTGATGGAAGATCACTGGTACTGTGTTGGATTATTACCCTTGCTGTGTATACGGGATTACGAACCGCGTCCGTAGGATCTTCGCCACGGATACCAGTGCAAGTATTGTATAGAATTACTATCCGGCCCGCGCTCGTCATTTTATCAGTTATCCGGCCCGCCGTGATTGACCCCTGGTCTAGCGTGTCATGTTATTCTATCTTCTACGCATGTAGTGAAAAATAAACAAATATTTCAGTATGAAGTTTGTGACATGCTTTCTTTCTTAGACATCGGTACACACACAACGTTCTGAACATTAAGGGGTTTGGCGGCATTTCTCCGACTTCCCCTCCTAGAGAAACTCAAACTATAGATCTCAACACTAAATCCTTCCTTCCTTCCTTCCATTTTGCGAAAAAAAAAAGAATAAAAAATAACAACTTTCCACCAAATGACACCAAATTGAACAGCTACGTTCTTGAAAAAGTCAACAGCTTTACATACCTAGGAAGCAAAATGACATCTACAGGGGACTCAACACCAGAAATATCATCTAGAATCGCACTGGCATCTAGTGCCTTCAATAAACTGTCAACATCTGGAAGTCAAAGACACTCAGCAAACACACAAAACTTAAAATCTTCAACTCTTGTGTGATTCCACTGTTAACGTATGGATGTGAAAGTTGGAAATCAACGGTAGCTTTAGATAAAAAATTAGACAATTTTGAGAACAAATGTCTTAGAAGACTTCTAAACATCCACTGGACAGACTTCAGAACAAATTCGCAAATAAGACAAGAGACTAAGCAAGATACAGTATCCAATTTCATAAGAAGACGCCGTTGGAACTACATCGGCCATGTACTCAGAATGGACAAGTCAAGACTCCCCTACCAAGCCCTCATATGGTCACCAGTAGGGAAAAGAAAAACGGGGAAGACCAAGAGAGACCCTGCGTAGAACCATCATTAGAGAAGGCTCATTCAATGGCCAAGTAAATATCCAAGATCTACAACAGGTAGCAGCGAACCGCCAGGCATGGAGAGACAGGACTTCTGCCCTATGCGCCGCCTTAGGCTCAAGACTAACTAACCAAATGTCAACCAGCCTCTGTGGCATCGGTTATAATAGTGGTGGTTCATGGTGCGGAATGAGTTTGTTAAGTTTTTCTGTGCCAGTGTTAGCTGGCTTATCGATTTGCAGACTTTGCGCCTGTGACGTCAGCTGAGGGATTGGTTGGCCGGCAACTAATGCTTCGAGTCTCGTCTCCTCTAGTTGTTTATATTGTCAGTATTGGCTACTTGTGCGTTTCGCTTGGTTGGGTACGATGCTTATAAGGGCTATTTTTGTTGAATTCCTTGGTGATTCTCTCAGCCAGTTTCGCATAGAGCATTATTTCATCTGCATCAGTTATATTTTGCCGTCTTTCTTGTTCTGTTGTTTTTTGTGTATTCCTCTGGACTTTCTTCGGGTGTTTGGCGAGATTCTGGTTTCCCTTTGAGATTCTTGGCCATCATGGCTGGACTACTGGCTTTGGCTTGCTGTTTCTAATTGGTCTTCAGCTTGCGTCAATTTGCCTCCTTTTTTGTGTATTGGTTTTAGAAGCTTTTCGATGTTTTCTTGTTGGGTTTGGTCTTGCGATTTCTCTGCGATGCTTTCCGTGGTGTCTGCTGGTTTGATTTTGGTTGGCTCAGTGTTTAGCATTTTTCTCTCCGCTTTGATGTCTCGTAGAATCTCTTCATTCTTCTTTGTCGTCTGCACCATGTGCTGCACCTCTTATTTGATGTTTTGCTGGATCTCCTTTATTTCAGCAAGCAGCTTCTCATTGTCGCTGGTCGGTGTTTGTAGTAGCTTGAATTGTTTCTTTAACTCGTCTATCTGGCTTTGTAGTTGAGATCTTTCCGCTTGACACTGTTTTCAGTGCGGATCACACGACCAGAGGGATTCCGCCCGCAGAAGATATTGCTCGTTTATATATATATATATACCTACAAGCACTTGGAATCAACGACTGGCAAGAGAAGGTCCACCAGAGAGACGAATGGAGACAGATTGTATTTGCAGCAAAGAACCTCAATGGCTCGGAATGCTGAAGAAGAAGAATATATATATATATTTAGAGAACAATTTAAACAGCTTTCATATGCGGTGTCTGCGAAGAATTCTTGGTATTAAGTGGCAAGACAAAATCACAAATACTGAAGTATTGGAAAGATCAGGTTGTGTGACAGTTTATTCCATGCTCAATCTTCGTAGACTTAGATGGATAGGACATCTTAGGAGGATGGATGATGGTAGAATACCAAAGGATATCTTTTTTGGTGAATTACAGATGGGTAAGAGATCTCAGGGTCGGGCCTCTACTACGATACAAAGATGTGTGTAAGCGGGACATGATTGATACAGGCATTGATAATGCACATTGGGAGCAAGTCGCCGCTGAACGTGTTGCATGGAGGGCAAATATCAGAAATGGAATAAAGTCAAAGGAGAAAATTATTGCAGAAAAGTCACACACCAAGCGTTTGAGACGTAAGATGGTGCATGATGGTGGAAATGACCACGTGTTCACATGCACCCACTGTGAACGGACATTTACAGCGCAAATTGGCCTTATCAGTCACACTCGCTACCGCCATAGTTAAAAGTTATTATGCCTTTTTAGAGCACAAACTATCGTCTGTCAAGACGGCAAGGTGCCAATGGATATATATATATATATATATATATATATATGTGTGTGTGTGTGTGTGTGTGTGTATGTGTGTGTGTTTGTGTTTGTGTGTGTGTATGTGTGTGTGTGTGTGTGAGAGAGAGAGAGAGAGAGAGAACGGGTGTAGAGGGAAAGGAGAGGAATAAATAAATAAGAGCATACTCATTCACCCAACTCATTTCCCAACCCACAGTGGTATAAAGATGGATAGATGCGCAATACTGCCTGCTTTAGGGCCAGAGAAGAAAAGGATAACAAGAAGAAAGAGATCACCACCACAATGTAGGCCACCTCACTGAAAAATACAGTTTATAGATATCAGAAGAAACTCATGATCTTTAGCAGAGAACTATAGTACATTGTACTTTCCAATCAATGGAATGTCTAGCTGGGCTGTACCATAACTAAGGGAGGAGAATAAACAGTAACTGACATACGTTGAACAACAAAGATTAAACAACACATCAATAACAACAAAAATTGATCTTTAATTTGTCTAGCTCTGCAGCTCATATACAACTTGCCCAGACATCATGGTGTTAGATCGAGAAGCAAAGACAAACGCCACCCATTATCAACATTGCTCATAATGGGTAGTCTGTAGCATATAGCCAGGCCCCTGCCATGTTCGGCTGAGCCTTTAGGGCATTCCTAGCACCCCACAAGGATACCCATACAGCCGGCTGACCAAAAGCAGACAACAGAAAGACCGTCATGTAAACAATAACAGACCTATAATCATAACACGAACATGGGTCTCACAGTATGGAGATGGGACCCACTGTATCGAGACACCTAGCGCAACACTATGGACCAGCGGAGATCAATGGATTGGATATTGTCAGATCCCTGTGACTCAGTCAAGTTCAACATTGTACCCAGTGCAACAAGAGAAAGTCACATCTCCAAACCGACTGGGACACATTACCATAATGAGATTACACCTTCAATGACATAAGCATAAACATAAGTGTGAAAAAATCGACCAATAAGTCAAACAAGAACCTTAGAATGCCTCCCCCGCAGCCACGGTTGGAGGTTATTTCGAACATAGTCGTGCCTACCATCTTCTGTGAGTCTACCCGACTCTGTTCTGTTTCCATACAGGTTTGAGCACCTGTTTGCATGGAATACAGAGGCCCCTATTGGGCCTACTCGAGGCATTTACGCCTATCTGTGGACGGATATAGTTTGAGAGGGCCAGTTTTAATCCTCCCCCGATCTCGGGATTGTATGACCCCTTCAACCGTGGCTGTTTTAGAATTGGAGAGGGCGGGAAATCTGATGGGAACCCCTGTCTTTAGCCTTGTGCAGCGTAGCTTTCAATCGTGCAGTGGGGTCGACCACAACATCATCATTTAGTGCCGCACTGGGCCGCTACACACACACATACACACACTCACTCACTCACTCACTCACTCACTTATATATATGTAAGTTAATATGTAAGTCATAAATGGCTGTAGAAAAATGAATAAAGATAACTTGAAGCCAATTTATTCTTGTACATACATTGTCCCTTTATTTCTCAACATAATTTCCACCAACATTGATGCACTTATCCCATCGTTTTATCAGTCCTCCCAAACCGGCTGTATAGAACTGCGTGCTTACTTATTGACTCACCCTCGTAAAGCTTTGGGCCGCTTTATGGGACAAAAATTTGTCAGCATAAACAAGAAACCCACCTTGGCGGGAGACATTTCGCGAATACCCCAAAGTTGAATATGAAGTGAAAACATGGTGTAGAAAACAGAGCACGCAGTTCTATGCAGCTGGTTTGGGAGGACTGATAAAACGATGGGATAAGTGCATCAATGTTGGTGGAATTTATGTTGAGAAATAAAGGGACAGTGTATCTAAAAAGCCAAAAATTCAAAAATGCATTATGGCCATTCAGTCTGTGATAACAAACTATTCACAACTGCTCTTCGACATGTTATGTCACATATGATGTCGGTGTCTGATCTGTGAGAAACAGTGAAATATATACCGCTTTATTGAGACCTGTGCAACTACCATCGTCACAAACAGCTTTGTGTGATATTCATTATCACCACATGAGAGTCAACACAACAGAGAGAAACACCACACACCAGAATCAACACAGAGAAACACCACACGAGATAATCAACACATATAAACACCAGATACGGGAATCAACACAAAGAAATACCACACACGAGAATCAACACAGAGAAACACCACACACGGGAATCAACACAGAGAAACACCACACGCTGCAGTGTCATCAGCACTTTATTTTGACACTAGACATAACATCAAATATGTATCCATGCTACAACAGTTGGTCTTCAACACAAGTCTCAGGGCCGACAATGATGTCCTATTGTCCTGCCTCTCCTTGTGGTTGTGTACGGATCACTTATTTGGACACACGAATTTTCCACTGCAGCATTCCGGGTATGGGGCTCCAGTGTTACGCACATATGTACAGCCGTCAGGACCTCCTATCGCGCCACATCTGCAAGAGATTAGCTTAAATAACGCATTTTAGCAACTGTTCTACAATTAAATTATCTTATGCTGCACAGACGCGCGCGTGCGCACGCATACACACGCATACATTCATACGCATACATGGAAGCACGCGCACAATCACACTAGCACACAAACATACATACAATGTTTTATATTGAAGTAGTGTACTATGTCACGTGTCCAATAATTTTCCCGCCAGCTGTATTCAAATTATTGGCAAACTACTGAACGTAAACTTGCCAAGAGATCACAAACAGAAATAAAATAGAATTTCTGGGGGTGACAGTGACGTCCTGTAAAAGGATATGCAACTAACTTATAACTTTTATATTCATATACATTACACTAGCTATCACATGGACAGAAGCGTATAATTAAATCAATCATACCATGACATGAACGGAAACGTATAGTCAAGTCCATAACATTAGGTATATGAATAGGAATGTATAGTCAAATTCATAACACTAGGTATCACATCAACAGAAACGTATAGTCAAGTGTATCACATGAACAGATACGTATAGTCAAGTGTATAACATGAACAGAAACATATAGTCAAGTGCATCACATGAAAAGAAACACACAGTAAAGTCCATGATATTGGATATCACGGCAACAGAAACGAAAGTCAAGATCATGTCACTAGGTAACACATGAGCAGATGCGTATAGTCAAGTCCTTGACTCCAGGTATCACATGAACAGAAATGAATAATCAAGTCAATGACTCGAGATATTACATGAACAGAAATGTATAGTCAAGTCCTTAACACTAAGAATCACATAAACAAAAGCGTATAATCAACTCTTTGATGCTAGGTATCACATGAATAGATAAGCATAGTTAAATCTATGACACTGGGTATAATTATCATCATCATCATCATCATCATCATCGCGTGGGCACTCATATTTTGCCATCTCACACGATCACCAGAGTCGTGGATCAGCTCTATGTTCTTGTCTCGACCATGTCACGTTGCAGTTGTCACAAAATTCTCCAATTTATTTCTTCTCATAACATGCCCAAAAATTCGTGACTGTCTATGTCTAATTTCTCTAAACAGTTTACTGTTTTCATTTGTTTATTGCAGGTCTAGGTCATTGGTTTTTCTGTCTGTCCATGGTATTCTTTGCATTTTCCTCAGAAACCATATTTCCACAGCCATCAGATGTTTTTTGTATCATTGTTCGATGTAGTCACCACTGCGGTCAATGCAAATCTTCCAGCGCCGATAAAGTGCTTGGATTCCTGTAGAAAAATCGACTCTGGTGTCACCGCTCGGTGTGCCTGACCCGGTCGTGAATAATCTGTCAAAGAATTCATGCAGTTTTGAAACTCCCTACTCCAATCATACACTTGCTGGGTTGACAGGCGTGCATCGCCATACTGGACCTTCATTCGCCAATGAATTTCTATAGGTTTTACCCCTTCACTGATAAAAACATGGTTAGCAGAACGCAGCTCCTCTTTGATGTATGTCAATAGATGGGCGGCCATCTTTAAACTGTCATTATGACGCCTCTGCGTTCGTTTGCACCATAATGTCACGTGCTGAACACTCTTGACATCCTTAAGAACAATACTGACATCCTTAAGAACAATACTGACAGATTACAAGACAACGGCATGATTATTGTAATTTATATCACACTTTTAAGGTTTTCAAGTGAATCCCCGTCGTAGAATACGATTCGCTAGAAAATAAAGGTATACGTACGTCATGCACTGCATGCCGTAACTGGAACAGCTGCACTGCCCGCACGGTTCGTCTTCGAAGGGCCACACGTCGCCCAGCTTCTTGCCTTCACCACACGCTGTTGGAGTCAACATGGTGATGATGTAAAGTCTGTCTGTCTGTCTGTCTGTATGTATGTCTGTCTGTCTCTCTGTCTTGGATGTTTGTCTATGTATTTGTTTTATTTTTAGAACGTCTTTCATAAACACGTTCGTGTGTCTTCGTAGTATATTGTTGCATATGTCTATAACATATGTATATGTTGAATTACAATGTTGAATATATTTATAACATCTCTATGTGTCGTATTACATTGTTGGTTATGTGTCTCACACACACACACATACACACAAACACACACGCACACGCACACACGCACGCATATATATATATATATATATATATATATATATATATATATATATATATATATATATATATAATTAACAAGTTAGCTAACTAACCAACTAACTATATAACTAACTACATAACTAACTAACTATGTAACTAGCCCAGGACCGGCAACATTTAGTAGATGTGGTTGTTGCACACAGTGAACAACTAGGGTTAGAAATGAATTGTAAGAAGCCGCCGATTATGGTCGTCACTACATTGTATAGCATTGGCACCATGCCGTCTTAACAGACGATAGTTTGTTACATTGTGCTTCAAACAGGCTCAATAACTACAACCCATGGCGGTAGCGAATGTGACTGATAAGGCCAATTCGCGCTGTAAATACTCGTCCACAGTGGGTGCATGTGAACACTAGGTCATTTTCACCATCATGCACCATCTTACGTCTCGCACGCTAGGTGTTTGAATTATTTGCAATTAATTTCTCCCTTGTATTTATTCCATTTCTTATAGCTGCACTCCATGCAACACGTTCAGCAGCGACTTGCTTCCCTT
>JACEFZ010008212.1:0-25558 GCA_014155875.1 Cepaea nemoralis
CACATACCGGTTTTTTTTCCACTGCTCTTCCTTACGGATCTGTGTACGTATTTTTATATATTTACAGAGATATTACTGTTTCTCTGTACTTTAGAGTGTGTTTTTGTAATAAGGGACGTAAGTTGTATTCACTTTGTGTGTGTGTGTTTTGCTTTTAAACTTGTGATTACGCATTGTTGAAATGTCTAATAAGTACGAACACTGGCTCAGGAATAATGGGCTCAGAATCGGGCATGTAAACATATGCCATCTATTAGGGAAGCTGCCCGAACTATCACTTATACTTAATCAAAATTTTCACATGTGTGGCGTTAGCGAAAGTCGATTAAATGGCAACATCTCAGATGATGACATCGCTATCAGAGGTTTTAATACCATTAGAAGAGATCCTTATCAGAAACAAGAGACGAGTATTGCAGTTTATATTTCCAACTCGCTTAACGCCCACCGCAGGCTAGACTTTGAAACCTGTGAGATTGAGTGTGTATGGATAGAGGTTAAACTTCAAAATTGCATACCGCTAGTAGTTGGCTATCTTTATCGAAACCCCAGTGCAGGAAATATCTGGTATGAAAAATTCACCACTATGATGGATGTAGTCTTTAGTAATGCTAGGGAAATAATATTGCTAGGTGACTTCAACATAGACGCTAACAAATCAAACAAAACATGGGAAAACATAATAGAGTCATATAATTTCCAACAGTTAGTCAAACAAGCCACTAGAATCACTAAATCATCTGCAACGCTTATCGATCATATTTATACTACGTGTGCTGATAACATCACAGAATGTAGTGTACCTATCAATGCAATGAGCGATCACTATCCAGTATGTTGCACGTGGTCGAAAAGGGGCACCAAAACTCCCAAACACAAACATATAAGCATAAAATATAGAAATTACAAAAATTTCAATCGAGACGTCTTCTTACAAGATTTGGTCAACTCATCTCTAGATTATGTTTACCAGCTTCCTGACCCAGACGATGCTCTGGACCACTGGCTAAAGACCTTTCTAAGTATATTTGATAAACATGTTCCATTTAAGGAAGTTCGTGTTAAACATCACACAAAGCCCCCGTGGATCACACAGGAGGTAGTTGAACTTATGAGAGATCGCGACAGGGCTCACAAAAATAGAGATCTAACTATGTACCGTAGTCTGAGAAACAAAGTTCAATATGTTATTCGGAAGGAAAAGAAAAACTATTTTAAGAATATAGTAATAGATAAAACCAACACTAAAGATATATGGAAAGCAATTAATACCTTGACAATCTAACACAAATCATCACAATCATTACCATCAAATCAGGTTACATGTGATCAATTTAGTAGATACTTTCAGTCCGACATAAACCAACTGAAGGCTGCAATACCAGATGCGCCTCATGTCATATCTTTATTATCATCATTCTGTGAGAACAAATGCTATGGACACATTTCCTCCAACATACCGCTAATGACGACAACTGAAGTATTTACTCATCTCCGTAATCTAAAAAACAATAACTCATCAGGACTAGATGGAATTAGTAGTCGGATTCTTCGCCATGCTGCACCGGCGATCTGCGAGTCACTAACTTTTATATATAATCAATGTCTAACCAGAGGTCACTTCCCATCAGCCTTTAAAATCGCTAAAGTGTATCCTCATTTAAAAGCTTGTCCTCTAGACGATCGTCTCATGAGTAATTATAGACCAATTTCCATATTATCCTCATTATCCAAACCGCTAGAAAAGCACATCCACAAAACAACACTAGATCACTTAGTTCGCCATAAACTGATAGTTGACAGTCAGTCAGGATTTCGGCCAAAATATTCTTGTCATACGTCACTAACAAACATGATAGAAAACTGGCATCAAAATATTAACAACAATACTCTATGTGGAGCGGTGTTTATAGACTTTAGGAAAGCATTCGATATGATAGATCATACTATTCTAATTAAAAAGCTAGAAACAATGAAAGTAAATTTTAATATAGTGACATTAATAAAATCATTCTTATTAGACAGAAAGCAAGTAGTATCACACAATAAAGTTTTATCTCAAGCCATTACCATTAATATTGGAGTACCTCAGGGGTCTATTCTTGGCCCTCTATTATTTGCCATTTATATAAATGATCTTCCATTAAATCTGTCGTCGTCCTGCGATCTATTTGCTGATGACTGCACAGTATATACAAACGCTGTTGATCGTAATGTGCTAGAATTATCCCTTGCAACAGGAAATAAATAGTGTAGTTAACTGGAGTCATGCAAAACGCATGCAAATTAACATTACTAAAACAAAGTCTATGTTAATAGGAACCAGGCAAAGACTTCACACTCTAAACTCGCAGAGAACTCTTCAGCTGCACATTGGCAGCACGCCTGTAGAAAGTGTCACCGAGCACAAGACACTGGGTGTTATCATAGATCAAAATCTAACTTTTAACTCACATGTTCATGCTCTAGTTAAACAAATAGCCAAAAAAGTATACCAACTTGCCAAAATTAAAAATTTCCTTGACGAAAACACAAGAAAGATATTCTATACTTCTCATATACAAACACATATTGATTACTGCTCCACAGTCTGGGATGGATGCTCCAAATCAATAACAAAACGCCTATATTCACTCCAGAAAAGGGCAGTGCGTTTAATTAATGGTGAAAAGCTTACCGACAATTCTAACCTATATAAACGTCTCCGGTTACTGCCACTCCACAAGCGCCTGCTTTTTAATAAGACCAAACTAATTCACAAAATCCTATTTCAAAATGCTCCAAGCTACCTTTGGCCATTGTTTAAATATAACGCTAGACATAGCGAACGACTAAATATACTTCATGTCCCTAAACCTAGGATAGACTTATATAAAACAAGCTTAGCATACTCTGCCGCTCAGTTGTGGAACAATCTTCCACAAGAAATCAAAGACACCACCAATCATGATACATACATTCGCAACCTGTTTGAACACTACCTTAGTACAGACTACATGCCCCCATAACAAACAACACAAAAAAGACAATAATGGTAACTTATCTCAAACGACAACTAGCCAAAAAACATTCCCTTATGTATGGCACGTTACACCCTCCTTAGGTATTTATAATGCCCATGTTAAACACTGCCTCAGTGAGTCATTTGTTATTGATTATTTTTCATGCGTTTTAATGTTCTTTTGTTGTCAAAAGTTGCTTCATAAGTGATGTTGAATGAAAGAATGTATGAGAGGAAATAGAGAAGAAGGGCAGAATGTCAGACGGGCCTGCGTGCCCAATTCTTAACCCTTTGAAAATAAAGACTTATTATTATTATTATTATTATTATTATTATTATTATGATTCAAATATGTGAAGTGTTGACACAATTTCACTGTAATGTCTTTTGCAAATTACACAAAGTGATATTGAGCCGAGACGTGGGCTATCTTGTTTCAGTTGGTGGTCATGCTTGTTTGTTGACCTTGGTCAATGTCATTCTCAGTGACCTTTAATTCTGATGTACACTATTTAATTGTTTGTCTTGGTGACATGGATTTTGACTTGTAGATCTTCATTTTGATAACACTGTTAATATTCACATAAAATCACTGTTGAAACATCACTCCTTGTTCACAGTTGGGTTCACCTACGGACGTCAGACCTCACTTTGCCACGGAGTTGTTGCAGTGGCTCGTTTAAATAACAACCCCAGGCAATTTACAGACAACTCAACGATAGACTTGACAGGAAACTTTTGCCTCCTCAGTTTGACAAATAACGTTTTTTGCATAACATCCTACAGCGTGGCTGCCACCCACTGCCGACCCACGGTCGTTATCGCATCCTGCAGGTGGGCCGCACACGCCCGCCTTGCATTATCATTGCACAAAATCTGATCGTCAAGAAAGTTCCTAAGCCTATCTAAGGTGTCTAAGTAGCTATCGGGTTTTGTAAACCTATGGAAATTGTCTACTTACTGCACCTTGCAAATCACCGCAACCTACGGTCACTAGTCACTGCGTCGACCTGATCGCCATTTCGGGAGTGTGTTGTCAAACCAGTGTTGAATGTCACAATGCCATTTGCCGGCGTTCACGGTCCCATCACCAGGCTTTGGCTTCAAAAAGGTGGCTTCATTATCACCAAATTTCACAACGATAATATCAATTAACTAGTGCATCTGTCTAGGATGCTGTTATCACGGACTGTATTTCACTTAGACGACTGTTCTCAACCACGTCCCGGCCTCTCAATCTCCAAAAGATGTCTGCCCGTTCTCTGCCGGACCGCAGTCATGTGTCTGTGTTAGCTCTGCCCACTCCCGTGACCACGTGTCTCCTCGTTTTCCCTCTCACCGTGTGTATGGGCGGCACTTGTCTAGTTTCTCAAATTACATATCTACGCTCTTACTTGTATCCAACTCATGGCAGCCATTGCTTTCTGATGGACCGGCACCCATATCATTTTATAAAAGAAAAACTTAAGGTGGTCTGCTGCTAAATCTCCCCCAGCTGTGTTTCGAACGCTGGTATGCAGGATTTCGAACTGCTTCAGTTATCCCTTCGCCACGCAGTCGGCATTCTGACAATACCAACCCGAAAAGTCGAAGGGGAAGTCTGAGAATTGGTACGTGGAACGCACACACCCCGTATCAAGTAGGGAAATTTGGCGAACTGATTTTGGAAGGAAAAGACATGCATTTAGATGTTTCATTTGTATCAGAAACCAGATGGACAGACTCTAGTTATATACGGAGAGGAGATTGTATATTAATTAACTCGGGAGATGTGTTTCCCATCCTCTACCACTGTGAGTTGCAGTTGGGATTTCCCATCCTAAATTTATGGGCCGTGATGGCCAACACTCCTTAGTATTTTTAGAGGACCTAATGAAATACCTGGGTACAATCTTCAACTGCTCCAACATCATAAGGGAAGAAATATAAACTAGAATCAATTCTGGAAATAAGATATACTATGCACTACAACATGTACTAAAATCAAAGGCGCTATCTCGTAACACCAAGATCACAATATACAAAAAACTGATCAGACCAGTTGTGCTATATGGCTCTGAAACCTGAAATGCAACGAAGGGAGATGAAGCCTTGTTACAAACCTTTGAGAACAAAGTTTTAAGACGCATCTTTGGACCCATTAGGGATACACAAAGTGGAGAGTGGAAAAGAAGAAGTAACAAAGACATGTATGATATGTTTAAGTCCCTGCTAATCACTGGTATCATGAAGGCTAATAGACTGCAATGGCTGGGGCATATAGAAAGAATGGAAGATAATAGGAAAACAAAACTCGCTTACACTCAGGAAATAAATGACCGTAGACCCCGAGGTAGACTAAGAAGACGGTGGAGAGATAATATATACACAGACCTGCAAGCACTTGGAATCAACGACTGGCAAGAGAAGGTCAACCAGAGAGACGAATGGAGACTGATTGTATCTGCAGCAAAGAACCTCAATGGCTCGGAACGCTGAAGAAGATGAATGATTAAATCTTCGTATTATCATCTGCACGTAACTATCAATTTTGGAGCCCCTTGAGGTCAGCAAGGCAGTTAATAAGTAAATACGCACGTATTTTTTGGCGCTCATAGAATTAGGCACAAGAATTAGAGAGTAGAGGACGCACTAGACAACATAAAAATTGAAAGCTTTAGTTACCGACCGGAATTCGAACCTGTCACCTCCAAATGACGACAGCGCCTAGTTGCAGGAACAAGTGTGCTTCGAGCCATGACCAACTAGACACCCCTAAAAAGATGTCTTCATTAGCCAGGTCTATCATCCACGTGAACCAACAACTATGGAATATGTACAGCTTTCTTATCCAATCGTTGAAATAGCACCATAGGTCTCATAAATTTATATTACACCAGCATATGCTGCTGCAGCGAGGCACTATCGTCATTTGGAGGTGACAGGTTCGAATACCGGTAGGTAACTATAGATTTCAATATTTATGTTCTCTAGTGCGTCCACTAGTCTCTAATTCTTATCCCAACTTCTATGAGCGCCAACCAATAGGTGTGTATTGATTTATCACATGCACGTAACTTTGTTACAGTTAATCGTTGCGTTAGAATTTATTTTCATATTTTAAAACTAGAAAATCGTATTGTTTTACATGGTATTGTATATACACACTAGACAGGATTTGTATGTGAACGATTATTTCTGAGCACAGGACGAGTAATTAAAATAAATTCCGGATAGTCCTAATATGGCTTACTTCGTTTTATGTGTGTGTGTGTGCGCACGCGCATGTGTGTGTGTACGTGTGTCTCATGCTATGACAATTATATGATTTGTATTCTTTTGCATCTATCTACCTATCTATCTGCATGTCTGTGTGTCTGTCTATGTGCCTGCAGATATATATATATATATATATATACTAGCTGACCCGGCCCGGCTTCGCCCAGGTCCTGGCGGGAATCTGTCTGTCTGTCTGTCTGTCTGTCTGTCTGTCTGATCCGGCCCGGCTTCACCCAGTCCCTGGTGGGGAGCATCTCATTTATTTAATTCATATAAGTAGTCATATAAGCTCCCGTTCCCGACTATCTGTCTGTCTATCTGTCTGTCTGTCTATCTGTCTGTCCGACCTGGCCCGACATCGCCCAGGCCCTGGTGGGGAGCATCTCATTTAATTCATATAAGTAGTCATATAAGCTCCCGTTCCCGTTCCCGACTATCTATCTATCTATCTATCTATCTATCTATCTATCTATCTATCTATCTATCTATCTATCTATCTATCTATCTATCTATCTATCTATCTATCTATCTATCTATCTATCCATCCATCCATCCATCCATCCATCCATCCATCCATCCATCCATCCATCCATCTATCTATCTATCTATCTATCTATCTATCTATCTATCTATCTATCTATCTATCTATCTATCTATCTATCTATCTATCTATCTATCTATCTATCTATCTGCTTGCTTTTTCTGCCTGCTTTTCAATAAAGCTAAACTAATTCGCAAAATCCTGCATCGGAATGCCCCAAATTACCTTTGGCCATTGTTCAAATATAATGCTAGACACAGTAAACGTTTAAATATATTACACATTCCGAAGCCTAGGATTGACTTATACAAAACAAGCTTAACGTACTCTGCAGCTCAGCTGTGGAACAATCTTCCACAAGAAATCAAAGACATCACCAATCCCTATTCATATACTCGCAAATTACTCGAACAATATCTCAGTACGGATTATCTTCCCCCTTAATAATAGAGATAATAATAATAATAACAAAACCCTAGTATAACAGCCAGTCCCCTTTTGGTAGGCCAGTATATTCCACATGGCTAATAACAAGTGTCAGACCATTATCTAATTTTACTGTGTCGTGTAGTTTTGATGTTCGCATTTTGCCCATGCCTTTATAATGCATATCTTTTATATTGTTGCTGTTCTCTGTTAGCCTTGAATGATGTGTGAATGAAATAATGTATGAAAGAGAGTGATAGAAGGGCAGAATGTTAGACGGGCCTGCGTGCCCAATTCTTAACCCTTTGAAAATAAAGTTTGTTCGTTCTATCTATCTATCTATCTATCTATCTATCTATCTATCTGTCTGTCTATCTATCTATCTATCTATCTATCTATCTATCTATCTATCTATCTATCTATCTATCTATCTATCTATCTATCTATCTATCTATCTATCTATTTATCTATCTATCTATCTATCTATCTATCTGCTTGCTTTTTCTGCCTGTTTTCTTTTTCTGCCTTTTTCTGCCTGCCACCAAAACTCCCAAACACAAACATATAAGCATAAAATATAGAAATTACAAAAATTTCAATCGAGACGTCTTCTTACAAGATTTGGTCAACTCATCTCTAGATTATGTTTACCAGCTTCCTGACCCAGACGATGCTCTGGACCACTGGCTAAAGACCTTTCTAAGTATATTTGATAAACATGTTCCATTTAAGGAAGTTCGTGTTAAACATCACACAAAGCCCCCGTGGATCACACTAGGAGGTAGTTGAACTTATGAGAGATCGCGACAGGGCTCACAAAAATAGAGATCTAACTATGTACCGTAGTCTGAGAAACAAAGTTCAATATGTTATTCGGAAGGAAAAGAAAAACTATTTTAAGAACATAGTAATAGATAACACCAACACTAAAGATATATGGAAAGCAATTAATACCTTGACAAACAAACACAAATCATCACAATCATTACCATCAAATCAGGTTACATGTGATCAATTCAGTAGATACTTTCAGTCCGACATAAACCAACTGAAGGCTGCAATACCAGATGCGCCTCATGACATATCTTTATTATCATCATTCTGTGAGAACAAATGCTATGGACACATTTCCTCCAACATACCGCTAATGACGACAACTGAAGTATTTACTCATCTCCGTAATCTAAAAAACAATAACTCATCAGAACTAGATGGAATTAGTAGTCGGATCCTTCGCCATGCTGCACCGGCGATCTGCGAGTCACTAACTTTTATATATAATCAATGTCTAACCAGAGGTCACTTCCCATCAGCCTTTAAAATCGCTAAAGTGTATCCTCATTTAAAAGCTGGTCCTCTAGACGATCGTCTCATGAGTAATTATAGACCAATTTCCATATTATCCTCATTATCCAAACCGCTAGAAAAGCACATCCACAAAACAACACTAGATCACTTAGTTCGCCATAAACTGATAGTTGACAGTCAGTCAGGATTTCGGCCAAAATATTCTTGCCATACGGCACTAACAAACATGATAGAAAACTGGCATCAAAATATTAACAACAATACTCTATGTGGAGCGGTGTTTATAGACTTTAGGAAAGCATTCGATATGATAGATCATACTATTCTAATTAAAAAGCTAGAAACAATGAAAGTAAGTTTTAATATAGTGACATTAATAAAATCATTCTTATTAGACAGAAAGCAAGTAGTATCACACAATAAAGTTTTATCTCAAGCCATTACCATTAATATTGGAGTACCTCAGGGGTCTATTCTTGGCCCTCTATTATTTGCCATTTATATAAATGATCTTCCATTAAATCTGTCGTCGTCCTGCGATCTATTTGCTGATGACTGCACAGTATATACAAACGCTGTTGATCGTAATGTGCTAGAATTATCCCTGCAACAGGAAATAAATAGTGTAGTTAACTGGAGTCATGCAAACCGCATGCAAATTAACATTACTAAAACAAAGTCTATGTTAATAGGAACCAGGCAAAGACTTCACACTCTAAACTCGCAGAGAACTCTTCAGCTGCACATTGGCAGCACGCCTGTAGAAAGTGTCACCGAGCACAAGACACTGGGTGTTATCATAGATCAAAATCTAACTTTTAACTCACATGTTCATGCTCTAGTTAAACAAATAGCCAAAAAAGTATACCAACTTGCCAAAATTAAAAATTTCCTTGACGAAAACACAAGAAAGATATTCTATACTTCTCATATACAAACACATATTGATTACTGCTCCACAGTCTGGGATGGATGCTCCAAATCAATAACAAAACGCCTATATTCACTCCAGAAAAGGGCAGTGCGTTTAATTAATGGTGAAAAGCTTACCGACAATTCTAACCTATATAAACGTCTCCGGTTACTGCCACTCCACAAGCGCCTGCTTTTTAATAAGACCAAACTAATTCACAAAATCCTATTTCAAAATGCTCCAAGCTACCTTTGGCCATTGTTTAAATATAACGCTAGACATAGCGAACGACTAAATATACTTCATGTCCCTAAACCTAGGATAGACTTATATAAAACAAGCTTAGCATACTCTGCCGCTCAGTTGTGGAACAATCTTCCACAAGAAATCAAAGACACCACCAATCATGATACATACATTCGCAACCTGTTTGAACACTACCTTAGTACAGACTACATGCCCCCATAACAAACAACACAAAAAAGACAATAATGGTAACTTATCTCAAACGACAACTAGCCAAAAAACATTCCCTTATGTATGGCACGTTACACCCTCCTTAGGTATTTATAATGCCCATGTTAAACACTGCCTCAGTGAGTCATTTGTTATTGATTATTTTTCATGCGTTTTAATGTTCTTTTGTTGTCAAAAGTTGCTTCATAAGTGATGTTGAATGAAAGAATGTATGAGAGGAAATAGAGAAGAAGGGCAGAATGTCAGACGGGCCTGCGTGCCCAATTCTTAACCCTTTGAAAATAAAGACTTATTATTATTATTATTATTATTATTATTATTATTATTATTATTATTATTATTATTATTATTATTATTATTATTATTATTATTATTATTATGATTCAAATATGTGAAGTGTTGACACAATTTCACTGTAATGTCTTTTGCAAATTACACAAAGTGATATTGAGCCGAGACGTGGGCTATCTTGTTTCAGTTGGTGGTCATGCTTGTTTGTTGACCTTGGTCAATGTCATTCTCTGTGACCTTTAATTCTGATGTACACTATTTAATTGTTTGTCTTGGTGACATGGATTTTGACTTGTAGATCTTCATTTTGATAACACTGTTAATATTCACATAAAATCACTGTTGAAACATCACTCCTTGTTCACAGTTGGGTTCACCTACGGACGTCAGACCTCACTTTGCCACGGAGTTGTTGCAGTGGCTCGTTTAAATAACAACCCCAGGCAATTTACAGACAACTCAACGATAGACTTGACAGGAAACTTTTGCCTCCTCAGTTTGACAAATAACGTTTTTTGCATAACATCCTACAGCGTGGCTGCCACCCACTGCCGACCCACGGTCGTTATCGCATCCTGCAGGTGGGCCGCACACGCCCGCCTTGCATTATCATTGCACAAAATCTGATCGTCAAGAAAGTTCCTAAGCCTATCTAAGGTGTCTAAGTAGCTATCGGGTTTTGTAAACCTATGGAAATTGTCTACTTACTGCACCTTGCAAATCACCGCAACCTACGGTCACTAGTCACTGCGTCGACCTGATCGCCATTTCGGGAGTGTGTTGTCAAACCAGTGTTGAATGTCACAATGCCATTTGCCGGCGTTCACGGTCCCATCACCAGGCTTTGGCTTCAAAAAGGTGGCTTCATTATCACCAAATTTCACAACGATAATATCAATTAACTAGTGCATCTGTCTAGGATGCTGTTATCACGGACTGTATTTCACTTAGAAACTGTTCTCAACCACGTCCCGGCCTCTCAATCTCCAAAAGATGTCTGCCCGTTCTCTGCCGGACCGCAGTCATGTGTCTGTGTTAGCTCTGCCCACTCCCGTGACCACTGTCTCCTCGTTTTTCCTCTCACCGTGTGTATGGGCGGCACTTGTCTAGTTTCTCAAATTACATATCTACGCTCTTACTTGTATCCAACTCATGGCAGCCATTGCTTTCTGATGGACCGGCACCCATATCATTTTATAAAAGAAAAACTTAAGGTGGTCTGCTGCTAAATCTCCCCCAGCTGTGTTTCGAACGCTGGTATGCAGGATTTCGAACTGCTTCAGTTATCCCTTCGCCACGCAGTCGGCATTCTGACAATACCAACCCGAAAAGTCGAAGGGGAAGTCTGAGAATTGGTACGTGGAACGCACACACCCCGTATCAAGTAGGGAAATTTGGCGAACTGATTTTGGAAGGAAAAGACATGCATTTAGATGTTTCATTTGTATCAGAAACCAGATGGACAGACTCTAGTTATATACGGAGAGGAGATTGTATATTAATTAACTCGGGAGATGTGTTTCCCATCCTCTACCACTGTGAGTTGCAGTTGGGATTTCCCATCCTAAATTTATGGGCCGTGATGGCCAACACTCCTTAGTATTTTTAGAGGACCTAATGAAATACCTGGGTACAATCTTCAACTGCTCCAACATCATAAGGGAAGAAATATAAACTAGAATCAATTCTGGAAATAAGATATACTATGCACTACAACATGTACTAAAATCAAAGGCGCTATCTCGTAACACCAAGATCACAATATACAAAAAACTGATCAGACCAGTTGTGCTATATGGCTCTGAAACCTGAAATACAACGAAGGGAGATGAAGCCTTGTTACAAACCTTTGAGAACAAAGTTTTAAGACGCATCTTTGGACCCATTAGGGATACACAAAGTGGAGAGTGGAAAAGAAGAAGTAACAAAGACATGTATGATATGTTTAAGTCCCTGCTAATCACTGGTATCATGAAGGCTAATAGACTGCAATGGCTGGGGCATATAGAAAGAATGGAAGATAATAGGGAAACAAAACTCGCTTACACTCAGGAAATAAATGACCGTAGACCCCGAGGTAGACTAAGAAGACGGTGGAGAGATAATATATACACAGACCTGCAAGCACTTGGAATCAACGACTGGCAAGAGAAGGTCAACCAGAGAGACGAATGGAGACTGATTGTATCTGCAGCAAAGAACCTCAATGGCTCGGAACGCTGAAGAAGATGAATGATTAAATCTTCGTATTATCATCTGCACGTAACTATCAATTTTGGAGCCCCTTGAGGTCAGCAAGGCAGTTAATAAGTAAATACGCACGTATTTTTTGGCGCTCATAGAATTAGGCACAAGAATTAGAGAGTAGAGGACGCACTAGACAACATAAAAATTGAAAGCTTTAGTTACCGACCGGAATTCGAACCTGTCACCTCCAAATGACGACAGCGCCTAGTTGCAGGAACAAGTGTGCTTCGAGCCATGACCAACTAGACACCCCTAAAAAGATGTCTTCATTAGCCAGGTCTATCATCCACGTGAACCAACAACTATGGAATATGTACAGCTTTCTTATCCAATCGTTGAAATAGCACCATAGGTCTCATAAATTTATATTACACCAGCATATGCTGCTGCAGCGAGGCACTATCGTCATTTGGAGGTGACAGGTTCGAATACCGGTCGGTAACTATAGATTTCAATATTTATGTTCTCTAGTGCGTCCACTAGTCTCTAATTCTTATCCCAACTTCTATGAGCGCCAACCAATAGGTGTGTATTGATTTATCACATGCACGTAACTTTGTTACAGTTAATCGTTGCGTTAGAATTTATTTTCATATTTTAAAACTAGAAAATCGTATTGTTTTACATGGTATTGTATATACACACTAGACAGGATTTGTATGTGAACGATTATTTCTGAGCACAGGACGAGTAATTAAAATAAATTCCGGATAGTCCTAATATGGCTTACTTCGTTTTATGTGTGTGTGTGTGCGCACGCGCATGTGTGTGTGTACGTGTGTCTCATGCTATGACAATTATATGATTTGTATTTTGTATTTGTATTTGAACGAGACCATGCCACAAGATTTTAAGGACGCGTCAATAGTCCACCTTTACAAACGTAAAGGAAACCGCCAATCCTGTGACAACCACCGAGGCATCTCCTTGCTTTCAATTGCAGGGAAGATACTCGCCAGAATTCTTCTCAATCGCCTCACAGCCCATCTCGATCAAGGTCTTCTTCCTGAGAGTCAATGTGGCTTCAGAAAAGAACGTGGAACTGTTGACATGATTTTCGCTGCAAGGCAGCTGCAAGAGAAATGTCAGGAACAGAACTGCGAAATGTTCTCCACTTTCATTGACCTTACCAAGGCTTTTGATACAGTCAGCAGAGAAGGACTGTGGAAGATTATGGCAAAATATGGCTGTCCACGAAAGTTTGTCCAAATAGTGCGGCTATTTCATGACGGCATGCAGGCAAGAGTACAGGAAAATGGTGAGCTGTCTGAACCCTTTCCTGTCACCAATGGAGTGAAGCAAGGATGTGTCCTGGCACCAACACTGTTCAGCCTCATGTTTTCAGCCATGTTGATGAATGCCTTCGAGAACGACGACATTGGAATAGACATCAACTACCGTATGGATGGAAAGTTATTCAATCTCAGAAGGCTGAAAGCTAAAACCAAAATTAACAGTGGCACCGTCAGAGAGCTCCTGTTTGCTGATGATTGCGCTCTATACGCCAACTCAGAGGCGGACATGCAACATAATGTTTCAGCTTTCTCACATGCCTGTGCCAACTTTGGGCTCAATATAAACTTGGAGAAGACTGTAGTTATGTACCAGCCAGCTCCAGGGAATAATCACACTGTGCCGAATATCAAAGTGAATGATCATAGACTAAGTGTTGTGGACAAATTTACCTATCTTGGCAGCACCGTGTCACAAGCTGCCACAATCGATGACGAAGTGAATGCAAGAATCTCCAAGGCCAGTGCAGCCTTTGGCAGACTGTACAAGAATGTATGGGACAGAACTGGAATAAGCCTGCAAACAAAGCTAAAAGTCTACAAAGCAGTTGTATTATCCACACTGCTATATGCTTGTGAAACCTGGACTGTTTATCAGCGACACGCTAGGAAATTAAACCACTTCCACACAGTCTGCCTAAGGAAGCTACTGAAGATTAAATGGCAAGACAAGATTCCAGACACTGAAGTCCTAGAAAGAGCATCCATACCCAGTATCCACACTCTACTGATGAAGAATCAGATTCGCTGGGCTGGTCACTTGACTCGCATGCCAGATCACAGGCTCCCTAAACGAATTTTCTACAGCGAACTGCGTTGTGGTAAACGCTCCCAAGGTGGCCAGAGGAAACGTTTTAAAGACACTCTGAAAATTTCACTGAATGCTTTTGGAATTCATCATGACACCTGGGAGGCTGCAGCCAGAGACCGAAATTCGTGGCGTGCATCATTGCGCAAAGGTGCAGTTATATGTGAGGCAACCAGGACTGCAAGAGCTGTGAAGAAAAGGCAGGACAGAAAAACCACTGCAGGAAATCCTCCTCCAGAGACGTCAAGCATTCTTTGTCCACATTGTCAAAGAACATTTCGAGCCAAAATAGGCCTTATCAGCCATCTTAGAACCCACGGCTCCACACCTTCAACCCCACTGGATGAAATGAATGGTCATCATCATTCTTGATGGACAAACAACAACAACATGATTTGTATTCTGTTGCATCTATCTACCTATCTATCTGCATGTCTGTGTGTCTGTCTATGTGCCTGCAGATATATATATATATATATATATATATATATATTTGCAGCACATAGACAGACACACAGACATGCAGATAGATAGGTAGATAGATGCAACAAATAAAAACATGTTGTTGTTGTTTGTCCATCAAGAATGATGATGACCATTCATTTCATCCAGTGGGGTTGAAGGTGTGGAGCCGTGGGTTCTAAGATGGCTGATAAGGCCTATTTTGGCTCGAAATGTTCTTTGACAATGTGGGACAAAGAATGCTTGACGTCTCTGGAGGAGGATTTCCTGCAGTGGTTTTCTGTCCTGCCTTTTCTTCACAGCTCTTGCAGTCCTGGTTGCCTCACATATGAACTGCACCTTTGCGCAATGATGCACGCCACGAATTTCGGTCTCTGGCTGCAGCCTCCCAGGTGTCATGATGAATTCCAAAAGCATTCAGTGAAATTTTCAGAGTGTCTTTAAAAACGGTTTCCTCTGGCCACCTGGGAGCGTTTACCACAACGCAGTTCGCTGTAAAAAATTCGTTTAGGGAGCCTGTGATCTGGCATGCAGTCAAGTGACCAGCCCAGCGAATCTGATTCTTCATCAGTAGAGTGTGGATACTGGGTATGGATGCTCTTTCTAGGACTTCAGTGTCTGGAATCTTGTCTTGCCATTTAATCTTCAGTAGCTTCCTTAGGCAGACTGTGTGGAAGTGGTTTAATTTCCTAGCGTGTCGCTGATAAACAGTCCAGGTTTCACAAGCATATAGCAGTGTGGATAATACAACTGCTTTGTAGACTTTAGCTTTGTTTGCAGGCTTATTCCAGTTCTGTCCCATACATTCTTGTACAGTCCTGCAAAGGCTGCACTGGCCTTGGAGATTCTTGCATTCACTTCGTCATCGATTGTGGCAGCTTGTGACACGGTGCTGCCAAGATAGGTAAATTTGTCCACAACACTTAGTCTATGATCATTCACTTTGATATTCGGCACAGTGTGATTATTCCCTGGAGCTGGCTGGTACATAACTACAGTCTTCTCCAAGTTGATATTGAGCCCAAAGGTTGGCACAGGCATGTGAGAAAGCTGAAACATTATGTTGCATGTCCGCCTCTGAGTTGGCGTAATAGAGCGCAATCATCAGCAAACAGGAGCTCTCTGACGGTGCCACTGTTAATTTTGGTTTTAGCTTTCAGCCTTCTGAGATTGAATAACTTTCCATCCATACGGTAGTTGATGTCTATTCCAATGTCGTCGTTCTCGAAGGCATTCATCAACATGGCTGAAAACATGAGGCTGAACAGTGTTGGTGCCAGGACACATCCTTGCTTCACTCCATTGGTGACAGGAAAGGGTTCAGACAGCTCACCATTTTCCTGTACTCTTGCCTGCATGCCGTCATGAATAGCCGCACTATTTGGACAAACTTTCGTGGACAGCCATATTTTGCCATAATCTTCCACAGTCCTTCTCTGCTGACTGTATCAAAAGCCTTGGTAAGGTCAATGAAAGTGGAGAACATTTCGCAGTTCTGTTCCTGACATTTCTCTTGCAGCTGCCTTGCAGCGAAAATCATGTCAACAGTTCCACGTTCTTTTCTGAAGCCACATTGACTCTCAGGAAGAAGACTTGATCGAGATGGGCTGTGAGGCGATTGAGAAGATTCTGGCGAGTAGCTTCCTGCAATTTAAAGCAGGAGATGCCCTGGGGGTTTCACAGGATTGGCGGTTTCCTTTACGTTTGTAAGGTGGACTATTGACGCGTCCTTAAAATCTTGTGGGGATGGTCTCGTTCAAATACAATACAAATACAAATCATATAATTGTCATAGCATGAGACCCGTACACACACCATGCGCGTGCGCACACACCACACATAAAACGAAGTAAGCCATATTAGGACTATCCGGAATTTATTTTAATTACTCGTCCTGTGCTCGAAAAAATCGTTCACATACAAAACCTGTCTAGTGTGTATATACAATACCATGTAAAACAATACGATTTTCTAGTTTTTAAAATGAAATAAATTCTAACGCAACGATTAACTGTAACAAAGTTACGTGCATGTGATAAATCATACACACCTATTGGTTGGCGCTCATAGAAGTTGGGATAAGAATTAGAGACTATGGGCACTAGAGAACATAAATATTGAAATCTATAGTTACCGACCGTATTCGAACCTGTCCCTCCAAATGACGATAGTGCCTCGCTGCAGCAGCATATGCTGGTGTAATATAATTTATGAGACCTATGGTGCTATTTCAACGATTGGATAAAAAGCTGTACATTTCCATAGTTTTGGTTCACGTGGATGATGACCCGGCTAATGGGCTCTTTTTAGGGGTGTTTTAGTTGGTCATGGCTCGAAGCACCTTGTTCCTGCAACTAGGCGCTGTCGTCATTTGGAGGTGACAGGTTCGAATTCCGGTCGGTAACTAAAGCTTTCAATTTTTATGTTGTCTATGCGTCCTCTACTCTCTAATTCTTGTGCCTAATTCTAGAGCGCCAAAAATACGTGCGTATTTACTTATTAACTGCCTTGCTGACCCCAGGGGCTCCAAAATTGATAGTTACGTGCAGATGATAATACGAAGATTTAATCATTCATCTTCTTCAGCGTTCCGAGCCATTGAGGTTCTTTGCTGCAGATACAATCCGTCTCCATTCGTCTCTCTGGTTGACCTTCTCTTGCCAGTCGTTGATTCCAAGTGCTTGTAGGTCTGTAGTATATATTATCTCTCCACCGTCTTCTTGGTCTACCTCGGGGTCTACGGTCATTTATTTCCTGAGTGTAAGCGAGTTTTGTTTCCTATTATCTTCCATTCTTTCTATATGCCCCCAGCCATTGTAGTCTATTAGCCTTCATGATACCAGTGATTAGCGGGACTTAAACAGATCATACATGTCTTTGTTACTTCTTCTTTTCCACTCTCCACTTTGTGTATCCCTAATGGGTCCAAAGATGCGTCTTAAACTTTGTTCTCAAAGGTTTGTAACAAGGCTTCAGTCTCCTTTCGTTGTACTCCAGGTTTCAGAGCCATACAGCACAACTGTCTGATCAGTGTTTTGTCATATTGTGATTGTGGTGTTACGAGATAGCGCATTTGATTTTAGTACATGTTGTAGTGCATAGTATATCTTATTTCCAGAATTGATTCTAGTTTTATTTTTTCCCCTTATGATGTTGGAGCAGTTGAAGATTGTACCCAGTATTTCATTAGGTCCTCTAAAAATACTAAGGAGTGTTGGCCATCACGGCCCTAATTTAGGATGGGAAACCCCAACTGCAACTCACAGTGGTAAGGATGGGAACACATCTCCCGATTAATTAATATACAATCTCCTCTCCGTATATAACTAGAGTCTGTCCATCTGGTTTCTGATACAAATGAAACTCTAAATGCATGTCTTTTCCCTTTCCCAAAAACAGTTCGCCAAATTTCCCTACTTGATACGGGGTGTGTGCGTTCCACGTACCAATTCTCAGACTTCCCCTTCGACTTTTCGGTTGGTATTGTCAGAATGCCGACTGCGTGGCGAAGGGATAACTGAAGCAGTTCGAAATCCTGCATACCAGCGTTCGAAACACAGCTGGGGAGATTTAGCAGCAGACCACCTTAATTTTTCTTTTATAAAAATTGGGTGCCGGTCCATCAGAAGCAATGGCTGCCATGAGTTGGATACAAATAAGAGCGTAGATATGTAATTTGAGAAACTAGACAAGTGCCGCCCATACACCGGGGAGAGGAAAACGAGGGGACAGTGGTCACGGAGTGGGCAGAGCTAACACAGACACATGACTGCGGTCCGGCGAGAACGGGGAGACATCTTTTGGAGATTGAGAGGGCCCGGGGCGTGGTTGAGAAAAGTTTCTAAGTGAAATCAGTCCGTGATAACAGCATCCTAGACAGATGCACTAGTTAATTTGATATTATCGTTGTGAAATTTGGTGATAATGAAGCCACCTTTTTGAAGCCAAAGCCTGTGATGGGACCGTGAACGCCGGCAAATGCATTGTGACATTCAACACTGGTTTGACAACACACTCCCGAAATGGCGATCAGGTCGACGCAGTGACTATGACCGTAGGTTGCGGTGATTTGCAAGGTGCAGTAGTAACAATTTCCATAGGTTTACAAACCCATACTACTTAGACCCTTAGATAGGCTTAGGAACTTTCTTGACGATCAGTTTTTGTGCAATGATAATGCAAGGCGGGCGTGTGCGGCCCACCTGCAGTGCGATAACGACCGTGGGTCGGCAGTGGGTGGCAGCCACGCTGTAGATGTTATGCAAAAAACCTTATTTGTCAAACTGAGGAGGCAAAAGTTTCCTGTCAAGTCTATCGTTGAGTTGTCTGTAAATTGCTGGGGTGTTATTTAAAACGAGCCACTGCAACAACTCCGTGGCAAAAGTGAGGGTCTGACGTCCGTAGGTGCACCCACTGTGACAAGGAGTGATGTTTCAACAGTGATTTTATGTGAATATTAACAGTGTTATCAAAATGAAGATCTACAAGTCAAAATCCATGTCACCAAGACAAACAATTAAATAGTGTACATCAAAATTTAAAAGGGCACAGAGAATGACATTGACCAAGGTCAAAAAACAAGCATGACCCAAATGAAACAAATAGCCCACGTCTCGGGTCATATCACTTTGTGTAATTTGCAAAAAACATTACAGTGAAATTGTGTCAACACTTCACATATTTGAATCATAATAATAATAATAATAATAATAATAATAATAATAATAATAATAATAATAATAATAATAATAATAATAATAATAATAATAATAATAAGTCTTTATTTTCAAAGGGTTAAGAATTGGGCACGCAGGCCCGTCTGACATTCTGCCCTTCTTCTCTATTTCCTCTCATACATTCTTTCATTCACATCACTTATGAAGCAACTTTTGACAACAAAAGAACATTAAAACGCATGAAAAATAATCAATAACAAATGACTCACTGAGGCAGTGTTTAACAGGGGCATTATAAATACCTAAGGAGGGTGTAACGTGCCATACATAAGGGAATGTTTTTTGGCTAGTTGTCGTTTGAGATAAGTTACCATTATGTCTTTTTGTGTTGTTTGTTATGGGGGGCATGTAGTCTGTACTAAGGTAGTGTTCAAACAGGTTGCGAATGTATGTATCATGATTGGTGGTGTCTTTGATTTCTTGTGGAGATTGTTCACACTGAGCGGCAGAGTATGCTAAGCTTGTTTTATATAAGTCTATCCTAGGTTTAGGGACATGAGTATATTTAGTCGTTCGCTATGTCTAGCGTTATATTTAAACAATGGCCAAAGGTAGCTTGGAGGCATTTTGAAATAGGATTTTGTGAATTAGTTTGGTCTTATTAAAAAGCAGTGCGCTTGTGGAGTGGCAGTAACCGAGACGTTTATATAGTTAGAATTGTCGGTAAAGCTTTCACCATTAATTAAACGCACTGCCCTTTTCTGGAGTGAATATAGGCGTTTTGTTATTGATTTGGAGCATCCATCCCAGACTGTGGAGCAGTAATCAATATGTGTTTGTATATGAGAAGTATATAAGATCTGTCTTGTGTTTTCGTCAAAGGAAATTTTTAATTTTGGCAAGTTGGTATACTTTTTTGGCTATTTGTTTAACTAGAGCAGGACATGTGAGTTAAAAGTTAGATTTTGATCTATGATAACACCCAGTGTCTTGTGCTTGGTGACACTTTCTACAGGCGTGCTGCAATGTGCAGCTGAGAGTTTCTCTGCGAGTTTAGAGTGTGAAGTCTTGCCTGGTTCCTATTAACATAGACTTTGTTTTATATGTTAATTTGCCTGCGGTTTGCATGACTCCAGTTAACTACACTATTTATTTCCTGTTGCAGGGATAATTCTAGCACATTACGATCAAACAGCGTTTTTATATACTGTGCAGTCATCAGCAAATAGATCGCAGGACGACGACAGATTTAATGGAAGATCATTTATATAAATGGCAAATATAGAGGGCCAAGAATAGACCCCTGAGGTACTCCAAAATTAATGGTAATGGCTTGAGATAAAACTTTATTGTGTGTACTACTTGCTTTCTGTCTAATAAAATGATTTTTTTAATGTCACTATATTAAAACTTACTTTCATTGTTTCTAGCTTTTTAATTAGAATAGTATGATCTATCATATCGAATGCTTTCCTAAAGTCTATAAACACCGCTCCACATAGAGTATTGTTGTTAATATTTTGATGCCAGTTTTCTATCATGTTTGTTAGTGCCGTATGGCAAGAATATTTTGGCCGAAAGTCCTGACTGACTGTCAACTATCAGTTTATGGCGAACTAAGTGATCTAGTGTTGTTTTGGTGGATGTGCTTTTCTAGCGGTTTGGATAATGAGGATAATATGGAAATTGGTCTATAATTACTCCATGAGACGATCGTCTAGAGGACCAGCTTTTAATGAGGATACACTTTAGCGATTTTAAAGGCTGATGGGAAGTGACCTCTGGTTAGACATTGATTATATATAAAAGTTAGTGACTCGCAGATCCGCCGGTGCAGCATGGCGAAGGATCCGACTACTAATTCCATCTAGTTCTGATGAGTTATTGTTTTTTAGATTACGGAGATGAGTAAATACTTCAGTTGTCGTCATTAGCGGTATGTTGGAGGAAATGTGTCCATAGCATTTGTTCTCACAGAATGATGATAATAAAGATATGTCTGAGGCGCATCTGGTATTGCAGCCTTCAGTTGGTTTATGTCGGACTGAAAGTATCTACTGAATTGATCACATGTAACCTGATTTGATGGTAATGATTGTGATGATTTGTGTTTGTTTGTCAAGGTATTAATTACTTTCCATATATCTTTAGTGTTGGTGTTATCTATTACTATGTTCTTAAAATAGTTTTCTTTTCCTTCCGAATAACATATTGAACTTTGTTTCTCAGACTACGGTACATAGTTAGATCTCTATTTTTGTGAGCCCTGTCGCGATCTCTCATAAGTTCAACTACCTCCTATGTGATCCACGGGGGCTTTGTGTGATGTTTAACACGAACTTCCTTAATGGAACATGTTTATCAAATATACTTAGAAAGGTCTTTAGCCAGTGGTCCAGAGCATCGTCTGGGTCAGGAAGCTGGTAAACATAATCTAGAGATGAGTTGACCAAATCTTGTAAAGAGACGTCTCGATTGAAATTTTGTAATTTCTATATTTATGCTTATATGTTTGTGTTTGGGAGTTTTGGTGGCAGGCAGAAAAAGGCAGAAAAAGAAAACAGGCAGAAAAAGCAAGCAGAGATAGATAGATAGATAGATAGATATAAATAGATAGATAGATAGTAGATAGATAGATAGATAGATAGATAGATAGATAGATAGATAGATAGATAGATAGATAGATATGATAGATAGTAGATAAGACAGACAGATAGATAGATAGATAGATAGATAGATAGATAGATATAACGAACAAACTTTATTTTCAAGGGTTAAGAATTGGGCACGCAGGCCCGTCTAACATTCTGCCCTTCTATCACTCTCTTTCATACATTATTTCATTCACACATCATATCAAGGCTAACAGAGAACAGCAACAATATAAAAGATATGCATTATAAAGGCATGGGCAAAATGCGAACATCAAAACTACACGACACAGTAAAATTAGATAATGGTCTGACACTTGTTATTAGCCATGTGGAAATATACTGGCCCTAACCAAAAGGGGACTGGCTGTTATACTAGGGGTTTTGTTATATTATTATTATCTCTATTATTAAGGGGGAAGATAATCCGTACTGAGATATTGTTCGAAGTAATTTGCGATATATGAAATAGGGATTGGTGATGTCTTGATTTCTTGTGGAAGATTGTTCCACAGCTGAGCTGCAGAGTACGTTAAGCTTGTTTTGTATAAGTCAATCCTAGGCTTCGGAATGTGTAATATATTGAAACGTTTACTGTGTCCTAGCATTATAGTTGAACAATGGCCAAAGGTAATTTTGGGGCATTCCGATGCAGGATTTGGCGAATTAGGTTTAGCTTTATTGAAAAGCAGGCAGAAAAAGCAAGCAGATAGATAGATAGATAGATAGATAGATAGATAGATAGATAGATATATAGATAGATAGATGATGAGATAGATAGATAGATAGATAGATGAGAGATGGATGGATGGATGGATGGATTGGATGGATGGATGGATGGATGGATGGATGGATAGGATAGATAGATAGATAGATAGATAGATAGATAGATAGATAGATAGATAGATAGATAGATAGATAGATAGATAGATAGATAGATAGATAGATAGATAGATAGATAGTCGGGAACGGGAACGGAGCTTATATGACTACTTATATGAATTAAATGAGATGCTCCCCACCAGGGCCTGGGCGATGTCGGGCCAGGTCGGACAGACAGATAGACAGACAGACAGATAGACAGACAGATAGTCGGGAACGGAGCTTATATGACTACTTATATGAATTAAATAAATGAGATGCTCCCCACCAGGGACTGGGTGAAGCCGGGCCGGATCAGACAGACAGACAGACAGACAGACAGACAGACAGATTCCCGCCAGGACCTGGGCGAAGCCGGGCCGGGTCAGCTAGTATATATATATATATAATAATATATATTATATATATATTATATATATATATATATCTGCGGGCCATAGACAACACACAGACATGCAGATATAGGTAGATAGATGAAACAGAATACAAATCATATAATTGTCATAGCATGAGACACACGTCACACACACATGCGCGTGCGCACACACACACACATAAAACGAATAAGCCATATTAGGACTATCCGGAATTTTTTTTAATTACTCGTCCTGTGCTCAGAATAATCGTTCACATACAAATCCTGTCTATGTGTATATACAATACCATGTAAAACAATACGATTTTCTAGTTTTAAAATATGAAAATAAATTCTAACGCAACGATTAACTGAAACAAAGTTACGTGCATGTGATAAATAAATACACACCTTTTGGGTTGGCGCTCATAGAAGTTGGATAAGAATTAGAGACTAGTGGACGCACTAGAGAACATAAATATTGAAATCTATAGTTACCGCCGGTATTCGAACCTGTCACCCCCAAAATGACGATAGTGCCTCGCTGCAGCAGCATATGCTGTGTAATATAATTTATGAGACCTATGGTGCTATTTCAACGATTGGATAAAAAAGCTGTACATTTTCCATAGTTGTTGGTTCACGTGGATGATAGACCTGGCTAATGAAGACATCTTTTTAGGGGTGTCTAGTTGGTCATGGCTCGAAGCACACTTGTTCCTGCAACTAGGCGCTGTCGTCATTTGGAGGTGACAGGTTCGAATTCCGGTCGGTAACAAAAGCTTTCAATTTTTATGTTTCTAGTGCGTCCTCTACTCTCTAATTCTTGTGCCTAATTCTATGAGCGCCAAAAATACGTGCGTATTTACTTATTAACTGCCTTGCTGACCTCAAGGGGCCCCAAAATTGATAGTTACGTGCAGATGATAATACGAAGTTTTAAATCATTCATTCTTCTTCAGCGTTCCGAGCCATTGAGGTTCTTTGCTGCAGATACAATCAGTCTCCATTCGTCTCTCTGGTTGACCTTCTCTTGCCAGTCGTTGATTCCAAGTGCTTGTAGGTCTGTGTATATATTATCTCTCCACCGTCTTCTTAGGTCTACCTCGGGGTCTACGGTCATTTATTTCCTGAGTGTAAGCGAGTTTTGTTTTCCCTATTATCTTCCATTCTTTCTATATGCCCCAGCCATTGTAGTCTATTAGCCTTCATGATACCAGTGATTGCGGGACTTAAACAGATCATAAATGTCTTTGTTACTTCTTCTTTTCCACTCTCCACTTTGTGTATCCCTAATGGGTCCAAAGATGCGTCTTAAAACTTTGTTCTCAAAGGTTTGTACAAGGCTTCATCTCCCTTCGTTGCATTTCAGGTTTCAGAGCCATAAACAAACTGGTCTGATCATTTTTTGTATATTGTGATCTTGTGTTACGAGATAGCGCCTTTGATTTTAGTACATGTTGTGTGCATAGTATATCTTATTTCCAGAATTGATTCTAGTTTATATTTCTTCCTTATGATGTTGGAGCAGTTGAAGATTGTACCCAGGGATTTCATTAGGTCCTCTAAAAAAACTAGGAGTGTTGGGCCCTCACGGCCCATAAATTTAGGGTGGGAAATCCCACTGCAACTCACAGTGGTAGAGGATGGGAAACACATCTCCCGAGTTAATTAATATACAATCTCCTCCCGTATATAACTAGAGTCTGTCCATCTGGTTTCTGATACAAATGAAACATCTAAATGCATGTCTTTTCCTTCCAAATCATTCGCCAAATTTCCCTACTTGATACGGGGGGTGTGCGTTCCACGTACCAATTCTCAGACTTCCCCTTCGACTTTTCGGTTGGTATTGTCAGAATGCCGACTGCGTGGCGAAGGGGTAACTGAACAGTTCGAAATCCTGCATACCAGCGTTCGAAACACAGCTGGGGGAGATTTAGCAGCAGACCACCTTAAGTTTTTCTTTT
>JACEFZ010008213.1:0-10000 GCA_014155875.1 Cepaea nemoralis
CCTCCCTCTTTCTTCTCATTTTTCTTCCATCCTCTTTTTTTCCCTACATACTCTCCTCATCTTTCTTCATTTTATTTTTCCTCCTGCTTTCCCATTTTCCTCCTTTTCTTCCTCCTCTTTCTTCTACATACTCTCCATTTCTTTCGCATCCTACTCCTAGTCCCCCTCCATCTTTCTCCTTCTCCTCCTCCTTCCTCTTCTTCTTTTCTTCCCTTCTTCTTCTTCTTCTTCTTCTTCTTCTTCTTCTTCTTCTTCTTCTTCTTCTTCTTCTTCTTCTTCTTCTTCTTCTTCTTCTTCTTCTTCCTTCTTCTTCTTCTTCTTCTTCTTCTTCTTCTTCTTCTTCTTCTTCTTCTTCTTCTTCTTCTTCTTCTTCTTCTTCTTCTTCTTCTTCTTCTTCTTCTTCTTCTTCTTCTTCTTCTTCTTCTTCTTCTTCTTCTTCTTCTTCTTCTTCTTCTTCTTCTTCTTCTCCCACCTCCTCCATTTTTTCTCTTACTCACCCTTTTCCATCTTCTTCTCTTTCCTCTTCCTCCTACTTCTCCTTTCCCATCCTTCTCCTACTCCTCCCCCTCCTTATTGTTCTTTCCAATCCTTCTCCTCCTCATCATCTTCTTCATACTTTTCTTCTTACTTGCATACTTTCGTCAGGTATTGTGTTGTTGTGTGCGGCATAATTCGTTGTGCTTGTCTACAGCAGAGCTTCAACATTTGCATCTTTCGATCGACACATCTAACCTATTCCCGGCATGCAACTGGATAGTCTCCAATGACATCCGGCTGTCTGAGAAAAGCAGCACCATCTTCTAACAGGAGTTCAGCATGGTCAAATGGACCAGAACTCTTGCTATTAAACTTCCGGTGTGCCGATACCGAGGTAGCGGGTTCAGCCCCTACACCGGTCAGTTGCATTAAAATGTTGACTTCTCGTCCTTGACTTGGGAATGTAAATTACAAGTACATCTGAATTCGGAGAGGGTCCACCTGATGGCCAGGGAAATTGGTAACAGGGAGAGCTAATCCACACGCAAAAATCAGTCCAGTGTACCAGAAGTAGTAGCACGCTCATGGACTGCGCTTGAGGTCATAGCCAGCGAAAGCATAAACATGTCTTGACAATCGAATGTGATGTGGATGATGTCTTAAGACAGGCATCCTTACCTTAGCCTGCGGAACCTGTTCCTGGTGACCACAATGCAACACCTGCAGTAGAACCAGGTGTTTCCGATATATGAGAACTTCAAGGTCATTCAGAGCTTTAATATGATTCCTTTCGTGGAGAGGTTCCACAAAATCACGTTAATTAAAACAAAAATAGTTACAACAATTTTGAATACAATTTTCAACAATACAACAAGTTTACAACAACGGAAGGGGTGGAAGCGCAGTGGCCAGTGCGTGTGAATGCAAACTCGATGGTTGTGTGTTCGAATTGTCGTAGTTGGCTGTCCACGGTCAATCAGACTAAAATGAGTACCAGAATTATTTTGGGGAAAATGGGGGTGTGGGGGGGGCTGAAAGGTCTCGAGGTATGGTGTCCAACTCGAGTGCTGGAGGTCCCGGGTTCAAGCCCCGGTGAGGGCCGTGATTTTTTTACGTGGACTCCTAGTAACAAAATTTCCCCTGGTCTCTAGGTAGTGAGATCGGACGCCCGTGTGTATTGTTACGCACGTAAAAAATCCTTTTGGCAGTTGGAAATCGAAAAAGAGTAGCCTAACGGCGCTGCCCGGGCAAAATTCCGAGTTAAAAATCTACCCAAAGTATTTCAGGATCCTCGCCGGTGCTACGGAGTTCGTGCACAGAGCTGAGATTCTCCGGACTCAGGCTTGAGTTAGGAGTAAAACGGAGCACTTATAGGTTACACCCATGGCCGTGATGTTGATCCGTCGACTAAAAAAAAAAAAAAAAAACTAATCTACACATCTAATCGGTGTTATATTGACCACAGCACACACCGGGTGCCGATCAGTCTATACAATTAGGAGCTAGAACAATGTATCCGATAACCATCAAGGCGCAATAATGTTCTTTAGTTTTATCTTGTACCTGTCTTACCTAGAAATTAATCCAATCAAAAATATAGAACTGATGACCACCCACGCTTATCGGCTTGGCGAAAGATGATGACCTAGAAACGTGACCGTTGCATGTTGACTTTACCATTTATGGAATACGGCTCCAGGCACGTTGAAACGTTATTTACTTGCACTTAAGACAATATTACAAAAATATTTCAACAGTAATGAAAGTATACTTGGGCAGTAGATTAGAACCAGGAGAAAGGGATTCGGATATAGAATATAGAATATAGACTGAACACCTCCAGGTTCGATTTGTGGTGAAGATATTACATAGCTGGGAATCCCGACAAAGTAAAGACACAGACAGTCAATCGTTTCACCAAAATCTTTATCGAGGAAGATTAAAATTGATATCAAGAATCGTTATTATCATGTTCAAAATGGTTTATAAATTCAATTGATATACCAACATAGGCACTAACAAAGGAACAAGATAACCACTGACTTTGAGGTCAGTGAATCCACATCGCTGTCCAGGATGAAAGACTTGGGAGTAAGAATCGGTACGGCCAGACGCGAGAGGTACATCGGGAAAACAAGGAGCCTCGTCAAACAACACAGAACTGGCATTATTAGACACCGGACGCTGATGAATATGCTGGAGGGAGGATCTGAGCACCTATGGACATGTCCGGAGTGCAATGAAGATACCCCAACTGATAACTGATAACTGATAACCAACATAGGCACTAACTAAAGAACAAAAGATACAACTCACCACTTGTGGAAAGTTGTCTGAGAAAAGCAGCGCACAAGTCAAGAAGGGACCATAATAGAAACGAGGAACATCTATAAAATAGTTACAACAACACCAGTTGATAAATTCATCTGATAGACAAAGACTTATCTGGTTCGGCCTCCTAATGAGAATGAACCAAATGTCGCAAGCGGCCATCCCACTGTAGAATACCTGGAAACGACAGAGCTGATCGATTGGCTAAGGAAGGAGCAAAAGAATAACAGCCTGATGTGCCCAGTTACATATCACGAAAAGAAAAGAACGATCAAATCAGTCAGAAAGCCCCCCCCCCCCCCCCCCCCCTCCCAAAAAAAAATACAACTGTTCAGTACGACTACCACATTATGGACAGACCAGAACAAGTCATTATTCTACGCCTCAAAACAGGACACATAAGATTAAGCAACTACATGTATATAAATACAATATTGTGTCTGCAAGGTGTGGAATGCGCCTGGCCCTACAGCCAGCAGGGTTAGGATCGGCTAGTCTGTCCCAGGAGGGGTGAAGAGAGAAAATTAGTAGCCTGCCGATGACCCGCAGACTACACAAGTCAACCCCCACCTCCGCGTGGTGCAGACCGGGCAACCATGACCGCGAGGCCATGGGCTAACGGGGCTATGGCTCGCCATAGGGGATGGACTCCCTGTGGTCAGATTAGTGTCTTAAACCTGCGACTGGCCTAGCAAGCCGGCAGGGGATCTTCATACTGCTCGTAGAAAAACTAAGAAGTATAAACGGATTGACCCAAACGGATATCGACCCGGCAATGTTAATGGACCGCGAGATAGATCAGCGACTCAAAAAATAGGCACAATGAATGTCTGTGGGTTCAATAGTAAAGAAGAAGAGCTTATAGAAACAATGGAAGAGAGGAAAATTGGATTGATGGGAATAGCGGACACCAGAACAAAGGGGAAAGGATGCACGGAGCTCCACCGCAGTTACACGTTTGTTTACTCTGGAATAGAACAGCAAGAAATGGCAAGACACGGTGTTGGAATAGTCATCGAACCACGGATTGCAAGAGGAATACTAGAAATAAAATATATATCAGAAAGAATCATAAAAGTGAGAATAAAAGAACAAACAATTACAACATATGTACAAATATACGAATCATGTAATGCAAACAATAATGAGCAAGAATGCGAGGACTACTACGAAGACATACATGATGTGCTAAATAAAATAGATAAGCAGGACAACATCATAGTTATGGGAGACTTCAATGCAAGACTAGGACATAACAGAGTGGGCATAGAAAACATCTGGGAGCATTTGGAGACAAGCAAAATGAGAGGAATGATAACGGAAGTAGACTATTGGAGCTTTGCAGCCAACACGACCTATATATAACAAACACATTCTATAAACATAAGGATTCACAAGTATGCACCTGGTATAAATGGAACGATCTAGATATTAAAAGCCAAATTGATTTTATATTAACAAGAAACTGCACAAAGAGAAATATATTAGATGCAAGGGCAGTGCCCAATTTCAGTATAAACACAGATCATAAAGCAGTCGTTGCCACAATAAGAACCATCAGAAGAGGAAAACAAAGAGCAGGAAAATACATGCCATGCGAATCAGTAAACTTAAAAAACCCTAAAGACGAGTCAGTAAGAGAAAATTATGAGAAAGAACTAACAACTCTTTGAAAAATTACCTGCAGAAAGACAAACAGTGGAAGAAGAATGAGAAAAGTTCAAATCAAGCATTTTAAATACTGCAAAAATAACATGTGGAACCTCGAAAAAACGCAAAACACGGTTAAAGAAAATAACAAGTTGGTGGAACGCAGAAGTAAAGGAAGCGGTAAAAGACAAAAAGGAAAAATACAAAAAGTGGTTGAAAAGCAAACAGGAATGTGATTACATAGAATATAGAATAGCGCGAAGACATGTGAATAGAATAGTAAAGAGGGAAAAACAAAAAGACTGGGAAGAGTATGGAGAAACCCTAAATAAAAACTACAAGGAGGCAACTAGAAACTTCTACAAAAAGATAGGTGCAATGCGAAACAGAGGAGAACCGTTTGACCCAACTGAAATAATTAACAGCGAAAATGGAAAACCAATAAGTGAACAAAAAACAAATCCTAATAAGATGGAAGCAGTATTTCGAACAACTTCTCAATATCCCATCAGATGCACAGGAATTCAAGAGACCTATACATATGTCACCGAGGAACTAGAACCAGACATACTAAAAGAAGAAATTATAGCAGCCATCAGATTAGCCCCATTGAACAAATCACCAGGACAGAATGAAATACCAAATGAACTAATTAAAGCAGCAAGAGAAGTAGGAAAAGCTTGGCTACATAGACTATTCATCCATGTTTGGTTAGAACAACAGACACCACGAGACTGGGGAAACGCCATAATTATCCCAATTTGGAAAAACAAAGGCAGCAAAAGAGACTGCACTTAATACAGAGGCATTTCACTGTTGAGTCATACTGGGAAAATATTTTGCAAAGTTCTAGAAAAAAGATTACGAACTACTTTAGAACCCCAGCTAAGCGAAACACAGCTTGGATTTAGGAAAAACAAAGGATGCACAGATGCCATTTTTGCTCTTAGACAACTTATAGAAAAATCAATCGAATTCAATGAAACACTCTACTTAGCCTTTGTCGACCAAGAAAAGGCATTTGATAGAGTAGATAGAAACAAGCTGTGATAAATCCTTAAACAATATGGAGTGAGTACACATCTAACAAACCTATGTAGAAGATTATACAACAACAGTGAATGCATAGTGAGAGCAACTGGAGGACACTCAGAACCCTTCACCATAAGATCTGGAGTACGACAAGGTTGTGTCCTGTCCCCTTTCTTGTTCATAACATATATAGACAACATATGTAAAGAAACCAGCCAAGCAGAGACAGCAAGAATACCGCATGATGAGAACAAAGAAGAAGAACCATCTGCAAATCTAACCATTAGAGAACTCCTGTTTTCGGATGACCAAGCACTAATAGCAAAATGAGAAGCTGAATTACAAGACCACATGAAGTCTAAACGAAATGTGTAGGGAACATAACATGAAAATTAGCACAAGCAAAACACAGGTAATGACTATAACTAAAGAAGAACAAACAATAAAAATTCACCTTAACGAACATCCCTTGAAACAAGTAAAAAGTTTCAACTACCTAGGAAGTATAATATCATCAAATGGCAGATCAGAAGACGAGATCGAAAATAGGTGCAATAAGGCAAATCAACTAATTGGACAAATGGCACCAATACTAAAGAACAAACATGTATCAATTACTACTAAGAAAGCATTTTACAATACAATCTTCCTGCCAACTCTATGCTACCAATGCCAAAAATGGACAATGACAGAAAAAGAGAAAAGAAAAATCACAACAACAGAAATGAGGTTCCTGAGAAGAATACTCAACGTATCAAGAAGAGATAAGATCAGAAATGAAGAAATCAAGACTAAAGTGGGGGTTAAAGCAGCACAAGATTTTATCAGAAAACAGCAAGTCAGATGGTTTGGCCATGCAAGTAGGTTACCAGTCAACAGCATACCACAACAAGCAATGATGTACAGACTAGATGGAATCAGAGGAAGAGGCCGACCACGTAAACGTTGGACGGAGGGAATAGCAGAGTCCATGGGAATATCGATATATGAAGCCCATAATCTGGCACTCTCACGAAGTAGGAAAAAAGATTCCGGTTTCAAGATGGCGACGGACGGTCGTGTTGTTTTGTGTTCGCTAACTTTTTCGCGTAGGGGATGGATTTATTCATCTCTTGCATGTAATTGGTGTGCCAGGATGTAAAACCAGGAGTTTCTACTCAAGATCTGCGCGGGTGCTACGGAGTTCGTGCATCGAGCGAAGCCATCCTTGAGTGAATTTTCAGTAGCGTGTGTGGTTCTCCGCAGTCTGTGTTGACGTGTTTTCAACATGGCGGAAGAACGTGTTTTTTCGGAGCGGTCAGCAGTCAACATAACGAAGCGGCGTGGTAGCCGCGCAGGGACAAAGAAACAAGGTAAGCGCGGTGGTTTGAGACGCTTTAGACTCAAGTGTCACCGTCTAGGACTCAGGAACATCCGTATTCTATATTGGAACTTTGCCAGTGTAAAACAACGGGCTCTATTTTAGAAACCCTAGTTTACAGGAACGACATTGTAGCACTCCAGGAGACGAGACTGGGCGATCAGCTACTCCGAATTGCCGGCTTCAAATGTTTCTACAACAGACGACATCTGGGAACGGCGATTCTCGTTCGCGACAGCATGGTGGCGTCAGAGCTAGACATGTCCAGTTGGGACAGTGACGATATACAAATACAGGCGTTGAGAGTTCATTCCAGTATACCATTCGTGTTGGTTAATGTTTATGCCCGCAATGCGAGTATGGACGCCCAGAAGTGGCAGTGCTTAAGTGGCATATTAGGCCACGAGAGAAATGTTATTTTCTGTGGTGACTTCAACGCTAAAGGCAGATCATGGGGAAACACTTCCTCCAATACACAAGGGGAGGAGCTAGAGACTGCACTGGAAACCATCGACCTGGTTTGTATCAACAGTGGCTGTGTCACCAGGACAGCAAGCCGTCCAGGCGATGAGGACAGTGCTATTGATCTGGCGCTAGTTTCACCTTCACTCACTACAGTGTGTAGATGGGGTGTCCTAGGACACCATGGCAGCGACCACCACCCTTGCAGCATATTGGTGGAGAAAGGCAGAACCAGGCAGCACAAGCTAAAGGTAAAGACGTTCCAGTATGACACTACAGGGCAAGATGTGGTGAGTAAAATAAGACGTGACAAGCGCAGAACGTTTCAGGGCAGGAAAAAAAGCTGGGAGCAGCCACCGTGGTGGAGTTTCGAGGTGGAGAAGGCTTGGGTGGATAAGCGTAGTGCTGTAAGGAGATGGCAAAATGCCAAGAAGAACAGAGCTGGTCATCCTAGTCCCTGCTTGCACTTAGAAAGAGAGATGCACACAAAAGTAAGCTATTTAAAAAAACTGGTCAAGGTGGTTAAAAGCGAAAAATGGGCAGAGGTGTGTCAAAGAGTAAGCACAGACAAGTCACTGAAATTGTTCTGGCGACTACATAAAAGCATGAGTGGTGTAGTCAAGAATAAGAGCATTTCAGACTTCCAAGGTGCTGACCTCACCTGGCAGAGGACTGACGAGGACAAGGGCAAAGCCCTCTTTGAACGCTACCTTGAGCAGGGCAACCAGACAGACATGGGAGGCCGAAATCTGGCCAAGGAGGTCACCTCAGACAGATGCAAGGCCCAGAACACTTCGGAGGAAGACACAGTGACAGTGAAAGAAATCAAGGCTGTGCTTCGACGATCAAATAACAGTGCTCCAGGTCCTGATGGCATAAGATACAAAGACATAAATAGGTGTACCGACAATGAGCTAGAGAAACTAGCAGACATGTACAACAACAGTATAGGGAGTGCTAGCATCAAGGAGGAATGGTTACACAGCTATCTGATTCCCTTGCCGAAGCCTGACAAAGACCACAAAAAAATTCAGGGATATCGAATTATAACCATGCAGAATACAATAGGCAAGCTGCTGGAGAAGGTAATTGCCAGGAAAATATCAAGCCAACTAGAGAGGCAAGGTGTTTTCCCACCTACCCTGGGTGGGTACCGTCCAAAAGAGAAACCTGGACCAATGCAGCAGTCTTTGCCCATGATGTCTATGAAGGTTTCCACTCAGGCACTGAAACCGTTGCTGCAGCGATTGATCTTGAGGACGCATACAACAGAGTACCACTGGAGTTTTTAATGTTTCAGCTTCTTGAACTAAACGTAAGTCCATTCCTCCTTAGTTGGATCGCTGCAGCCCTCTACCAACGGAAAGTAGTTTTTAGATGTGGCAGTTGGACTTCGGAACCAACAACAATATATCCTGGCCTACCACAGGGATCACCATTATCTCCGGTACTGTTCAACGCCTACACAGTGAGAATCACCAGTGAGCAGATCACTGGACCTGGCAGGACATTGTCGTATGCCGATGATGTTTTAGTGTATCGTCAGGGTAAGGATAGAGAGGAGGTTGCTGTGGAACTACAAACCGAACTCAATCGCATAAGTACTTGGTGTGATGAAGCTGGGGCAATGGTCAACCCAACAAAGGCAACAGTGACTTGGTTCTCGTTGAATAATCATATTGTCAACAACCCAACACCAACTGTAATGCTGTGTTCAGAGACGGTGGAAAGAACGCAGGCAATGAAGTTACCTGGGGATACGGTTTGATCGAAGCCTTGCTTATAATGTGCACATAGACCAGGTGATAACAAAGGCCAAGCGGGGTTTGGCAGCGATGCGGGTGATGGCGGCAGCAAAATGTGAGCAGCGCCATCTATGTCTTCTGTACGAGGGGCTGGTCATGTCTGTTTTGGAGTATGCAATGGCAATCCTGACTCTCAGCCATAAGCAGATAGAAAGGATGGAAAGGATACAGAATGAAGCTATGCGCATTATTCTTGGATGTACAAGAGATACAGCATGCAGGGCGATGCGCTACCTTCTTGATTTTCCAACCATTGAAGAGAGAATACAAGTTTGCAGGGCACGCGCCTACCTCAGAATTAACGCAAACACACAACATCCACTGCATAGTGAAATTAGGAAGGTGAAGGGCAGCAGGTTAAAAAGAGGACGGTCGTGGATGGGTCAAGCCGAAGACATTCTTCAACAGGTGTGTTCACTTGAGGACTTAGAACCTGGCGAGGAGTGGGTGCAAGTGCCAACAGACTTCTGCACATCCTTTTCAGTTTGCATCCAACTAGATAGAAAATGCAGACAAGAAAATCCGGCTGCTGTTGAGGCTGAAGTACAAGCGTTGATTTTCGAGAATTCGCTAGACGGTGACTGCGGTCATCTACACAGATGGGTCGGTCGTCCGACATGTGAGAAGCTCATGGGCCTTTACAGCTCGGGCCGGAGGGAGAATTGTGAAGGAGGACTCTGGTGCTTTCACTGAAACCACAAGTAGCCTGACCATGGAAGTCATGGCAGTAAGTAAAGCAATAACATGGCTCGAGACACAGACATTCACTAGGGCTTGTTTCCTTAGCGACTCAATGAACATGATCAAGAGGATAGAGGAGGGGTCGATCCGAAGAGAATGGCTGCTGCCTCTGAAGCGGTCTCGGCTGGCAAAGATTAGTTTC
>JACEFZ010008213.1:15000-25540 GCA_014155875.1 Cepaea nemoralis
ATACCAGTGGTTCTTTGGAAAGTTCCCACCCCAATACAAGGATCGAAACCGCTACCTTCTGAGCTTGAGGCGGCACGGTAACCTCTCAGCCGCGGCGTCCCCAACTGACCTGTTAGATGGCAGACAGTGGTCAGCGCAAAACGGGCTCCTGTCACTTCCTGTCTGAGCGCGGACAGGACACGTATTGACGTGACCGAGTTGACGTCTGCACTCCTCCTAATTCTCTGGCCTAGTTGCCGCAGATCACGCTGTAAGCGACCAGTCTATCCTGTACACGGGTCATGGCAGGAGAGACAGAATAGAACACTCAGCTCTGGTTCAATGGCTTGGTGACAGACAGACAGACAGACAGACAGACAGACAGACAGACAGACAGACAGACAGACAGACAGACAGACTTAAAGTCGCTTAAAAGTTGACATATCGACTTCATTACACCAGGTCCCATATGGCACAGTATCTTTCCGCAGCGAACTGTCGAAAGCGTCGCACAAAGAACGAACTCCGACGACCCCCAGGATGAACAGACGAAATTACAGAAAGCTAACAGTACATACCTCCGTGGCAAAGGCGATATAGACGCGGTTCGTAATTCCGCTTACCTGCATTCGAAACACATTTGCGACCTATTTGGCAGCAGACTGTGTCGCGCTGGGTTTTAACGTAATGGTATGGGAGCAGGTCGTTCAGAAAGCAATGGCAAACTGCGGAACGTAAATTTGCGAAGAAATCAACAACAGCAGTGCTGGTGTTAACAGCGATGTCCTGTAAATAAGATATTTAAAAAAAAAAACATAGTATAAACACAACAAAATTAAGTTATATTGACATCAGACAAACAGATAGCCAGACATTCAGCTAGACAGCCAGCCAGCCAGGCATTCAGGCAGTTAGGAAGGTAGGTAGGTAGGTAGGTAGGTAGGTAGGTAGGTAGGTAGGTAGGTAGGTAGGTAGGTAGGTAGGTAGGTAGGTAGGTAGGTAGGTAGGTAGGTAGGTAGGTAGACAGGCAGGTAGGTAGGTAGACAGGTAGCATGTAGATAGAGAGACACTGGCAGTCAAGGACCCAGTACGTGAAATTATATCACATTCATATCGTCTTTAAACACAAATGACTTCCAGCAACATATTTTGGCAATGGATATTTTTGTTCATTACAGCTCCAAGTGGCTCGTTACAAAATTAAAATGAACTGTGCTGAATATTCGCCAAGGATGGGAAGAAGAAGGTTAGCTAGAATAGATTTTTACGTCTGAATTAAAGTGTAAAGACAACTATTCCAGTACAGGTTTTTCTCCCTGACTGCTCCCTTCCTTGGTGTGTAAGTGAACCCCCACCAATGTACACACACAACACGTATGCACAATTGGAATTAAAATATAACGACAGAACTATGAGTTACAATACTACAACATTTATTTACTAATCATAACCATAGACATCTGATGGTTCAAGATGAGGATGATGAAATCATATACATATTGATATTGATGACAAATATTACGTAACTTTACTTGTTACTTCATCTATCTGGAACTGTGGTCCATATCCCCACTCTCCAGTAGACTCAAAAAAGAAAGAACAGCTTGTCGGTATTCTGAGATCCTGTCAGTCCTGACACTCCTAGTCAGTAGACTCTAGTCTTGAGATCTATAACATAGGGCTCCTTGTGAGAGCTTGAAAGGAAGTCAAGAATGTGTTATATCAGTTCTACATCAGCGCACTCCTAATTAAAACATATAACACAAACATATACAATGACCAGTCTGGCCAAGTTTATCTTTCAGCTCGACTGCGTTCACCATCCTCCTTCTCCCTACTGTCTTTAGTCTGGGACGGGCTTTTCAATTGTCTCACACGCCTGTAATGATTACATTTCTGCCGCCCCATGTCCATGTCGCTAATACAGAAATTCTGTGTCGTACAGCCGCTCCGTCCACTGGTAGTTTAGCAGCTCACAGGGTCGGTAAGGGTATTATAACAATGCCTGATCATCCGGGCTTGCAAGCCGTGACCAGTAGCTGTGCCTGGTTTCCATGCATTACCGTGGACGCACGCCCACAATACACTGAGAAAGTTTAGCACCATATACCCTATACTACCAATTGTGGGTAATGTCTGTACCATTACACCTCTGCTTCCAACACAATTATTGGCCAATGTGCCAATGCGCAGACAATAGCATAACACTTCATATTGGTAGGTTTGCATATGACAAATCAATATATCAAACATCCAATACACATAAACATATTGATTAAACTAGACATATTATGATACTTTAACATCATAGCATAATGCACTAGTTAGTTTATGAAATTACACATACATACATCCAACATATCCGTAAACATTATATTACTTCAAGATGGACATCTAATGATATTCAACATAATAGCATTAGGCATTATTAATGAGTACTAACATTGTATAGCTACAAAATGAGATATACAACGTCTAATTGAAGTTACCACTTAGTTACTGCTGTTGTAAGAATTAAATAAATAGTCAGTTGACTATATTCTGTACAACAAATGCACACACCAAAAAGAGACTAGTCTAGTTTAGAAAGAGATGGCAAGCATCTGCTACGACACCTCAAGTATATCTAGACAAGACCTGCCTTCCATAAGTTTCTACTTCTCAGAAGAGTAACACTTTACAGCAATATGATATTGAACACAGAACTTAGAAAGAACCTCAAGTACCTACGCCAAAGATAGTTCTTGGAATAACCTAGATCAGATATAGACTGAAAGTTCATATGTTTAAAAGACTGTTGCATAGTTACTAAGAAATCCTTCATAGAAGCCAACATAAAAATCATGCATATGACTACAAACATTGAGATATTTCCTACCTGTTCTGAAGTCAGATTTAATCTAAAGGGAACAGGTCTAGTGGGGTTTTTATACCTAGCCTAGCAGTAGACACTTATCTCCCAGGAATTCCATTCCTAAATTCTTCTTATCTCCTCCTGACGTTAATTGCAATTAACTCCAAGTCTGTCCAGTCATAAAATTCTTTCTGCATGCACACTAGCCTTCACACCTGTGGGTCTGACAATTATTAGCCCACTGAGCCTTATCAGTGATTTCACACCTTCCTGAGTCTGCCAGTCCAAGTGGACGGGGCTTGTTTACCGCCCTGGGGCTATTATCTCTCCCTGTGTCAATGTTGTTCACGCCTGGGTGGTTTTATTTCACTCACTGGCCCAGTTCATTGTTGATTCAGTCTGGGTCTACCTGGGCAAGAAGGTGCCAATGCGTCTGTGTGGTGTCAAAGCCCGTCTGGGTCAGCAATTTTCCAAAGTGTAGATTAATTTAAATTATCTAGTTATGTCCATCTCAAGTCTCCCATTTTACTTGCCATCTGCAAGCTTACATCATGGCTAGAGGCTTTGTTTACTTGCAGGTTTAGCAAGCTTACGTCAAGACAGTATAGCCTTGAATATAGAGAAAACAGTTTTGTTCGTCTGTTGATCCTCTACATGGCCCATCAAAAGTGAACCGAAAATTGTTCTGGGAAGTAAAGGCTGCCAATTCGTGACAGGTAGGTAGGTAGGTAGGTAGGTAGACAGGCAGGCAGGTAGGTAGACAGGTAGCATGTAGATAGAGAGACACTGGGAGTCAAGGACCCAGTACGTGAAATTATATCACATTCATATCGTCTTTAAACACAAATGACTTCCAGCAACATATTTTGGCAATGGATATTTTTGTTCATTACCGTGTTATATAAATGATTGTTCACCTTTTTGTTCATCATTTGTATGGATATTACCAGTGATTACTATACATTACTTAAATGATTGTTCACCTTTTTGCTATGGATATAACCATTCGTTCGACCAGGGGAAGTCAATAAGTAAGTTACAATTGGCTGTAGAAAAATAACTAAATATGATAACAACTTGAAACCAGTTTATTTTTGTACATACATCGTCCCTTTATTTCTCAACATAATTGCCACCAACATTGATGCACTTATCTTATCGTTTTATCAGTCCTCCCAAACAGGCTGCATAGAACTGCGTGCTCTGTTTTCTAAATCACATTTTCATTTCTCATTCAACTTCGGCGTCATTCGCGAAATGTCTCCCGCCCACGTGGGTTTTCAGTGGACCAAAAATGTGGAAATCGCTGGGGGGGGGGGGGGGGGGGGGGGGTCTAAGTCCGGGCTGTAAGGGTGGATGTTCCAGAACTTCCCACCTTAGTTGGTTAATTTTCTTCTGAGTTAATCGAGCCGTATGTGGTCTGGCATTGTCATGAAGAAGCAACACTTCTCTAGTCAGCAGTCCTGGACGTTTTCTTCGAATTGCAACGTGAAGCATTGATAGAACTTCACAGTACGATTCAGAATTCACATTGTCACCTTTCTTCTTGAAATTGGTTAAAAGCACTCCTTGACAATCCCAGAACACTGTCAGTATAACCTTCCCTGCTGATGGCGTATCCTTGAATTTTTGAACACAAGGCGAAGAAGGATGTTTCCATTGTATTGAAGCATGCTTTGATTCGGGCTGGTAGTGATGCACCCATGGTTCGTCCCCAGTAACAATCCTGTTCTGCATGTCTTCTCCTTCATCTTCGTATCGGCAGAGATGATGCAAGGACAGGCCAAATCGGTTCATTTTGTGATCCTCCTTCAATTGTCTGGGTACCCACCTTGAGCCCACATTCTTAAATTTCAATCGATCATGCATTATGCTGTATGCTGAACCACGTGAGCACCCTATTGCAGATGCTATAGAGTCTATCGTTACTCGACTGTCACCTCTAATCATTTCCTCCACCCGCTGCACGGATGCCTCTGTTGCAATCTTAACAGGACGACCAGATCGGATTTCTTCAACAATTTTAGATCGTCATTGAGAAACTTTTTCTACCCAGTTATGCACCGCTTTACGAGACAAACATTTGTCAGCATAAACAGGAAGCATTTCCTTATGAATGTCCTTTGCAGGCAGTCCTTTTGCCCACAAAAAACGCACAACAGCACGTTGCTCTTTGGTTGTACACTCCGTAAGTACAGTCGCCATTTTGTTTATGCGCTGCGCATGCGCATGAGACACCTAGCGCCACCTGACGAACGGGAATACAAAGTTCGATGTTGCTGTCATCTAATGACACCTGTAGAAAACACCAACTACATTTATCTGCCATCCCACAGAACTGTGTGACTTACTTATTAACTCGCCCTAGTATTATTATGTTATGTACATGATTTACATCCTTGACCAGTTTATGTTAGAAATTGATATACAGTATTAAACTGTGTACATCAATCCGTTGTAACTAAGCACACTATTCTAAATAAACAATGAGAGTATTATAAACTCTTACACTATTGCTATCTTAGCAAGAACATTATTTCTCAACATAATTGCCACCAACATTGATGACTCTAATAAAACAATGAAGCATATGACATTAGGGTAGGTAGGTAGGTAGGTAGGTAGGTAGGCAGTTATGTAGGTAGGTAGGTAGGTAGTAGGTAGGTAGGTAGGTAGGTATGTAGGTAGGTAGATAGGCAGGCAGGTAGGTAGACAGGTAGCATGTAGATAGAGAGACACTGGGAGTCAAGGACCCAGTACGTGAAATTATATCACATTCATATCGTCTTTAAACACAAATGACTTCCTAGCAACATATTTTGGCAATGGATATTTTTGTTCATTACCGTGTTATATAAATGATTTTTCACCTTTTTGTTCATCATTTGTATGGATATTACCAGTGATTACTATACATTACTTAAATGATTGTTCACCTTTTTGCTATGGATATAACCATTCGTTCGACCAGTGGAAGTCAATAAGTAAGTTACAATTGGCTGTAGAAAAATAACTAAATATGATAACAACTTGAAACCAGTTTATTTTTGTACATACATCGTCCCTTTATTTCTCAACATAGTTGCCACCAACATTGATGACTCTAATAAAACAATGAAGCATATGACATTAGAGTAGGTAGGTAGGTAGGTAGGTAGGTAGGCAGGTATGTAGGTAGGTAGGTAGGTAGGTACGTAGGTAGGTAGGAAGGTAGGTAGGTAGGTAGGTAGGTAGGTATGTATGTAGACTAATCATTTACGACTACAAAGACAACAAGGGACATAACACGTCAATTCATTAGAGCAATTGACGATACCTAAGCAAAAGAATAGAATAAAATCATAGTGACATAAAATTGAACAATAAAGTAGCATTATAAGCAGCTTAAATATTTTACTACAAGAACATTTGCTGCAAATGAATCCGTTGTAAGATATTATCGAGTTGCCTTATATCAGCAAAAATTGCAGTACAGGTTTTGGAATATTTTTATTTTATAAACCTAAATGTGAATTATTTATATTTATTAATAATTCATAACCTTGTAATACTTTCTGCATATAATATGATTTTTCATTACAATTTTTGAAGGGTACATTGCCTTGTAAATATACATTGCTTTGTTCGAGGTGACTTTTTGCGCCAGTCTAGGTCCCTTCTGGATTTGTACTTTGGCCGGACATTTATTATTCCAGTGGGAGTCTTTCCCACAGGTTGATTTTATAAGCAATTTTACATTCTGTAGTTTGCCACTGCTTTCTGAACGAGAAGTCAACATTTCAGACCAACTTAAATGCTAGTGTAGGGATTGAATGCCCCGCCTCGCCATCAGCGCAGTAGAAGTGTAAGAGCGATCACTTTTATTCCTGTCGACCATGTAGAATTCTGTGTCAAACCTGGGGCAACCTGTATTTGTAAATAATTATTTTATCATTCAAGCATGACATTATGTATTGAAGCTCTTCTGCCAACATCATCGTGTGCCATGCTGTTAGGTGGTAATGTTTTGAAACATGTGCCATGCTGACAGACAATGATGGTTCGCAAACTCACACGATCACCAGCGGCTTGGATTACATCAAGTTTGCCCGCTGTCACTAAGTTTTCAAGTTATCATGCACAAAATATTAATAATTAATTTATAATATTCACTGCTACTGAATTTATTATTACTTGATTTCTTTCTTACACAAATAAAAAGTTTATTACTAACTGATCAGTACCATATGTATGTATACACATAAGTAATAAATTTGTTAATATGTTCAATTACTTTAGCTGTTATGCTACTAATTCTTGTCTTGTATACAGAATGGCTAAATTTATTAAAAATTCATCAATAACATTGTTAAGTTTATGAGCTATTGCAAATTTATAACAAATGCGGAATTAACTTGCTCCTAATTTAATTGTATATGTTATGTAAATTTAATCCTGTTTGTCAAAAGCCATAATTAAGATGATAATATTTTTCTGAACTAATATATTAAAAAAATACCCACACACAAAACTACACGCCAACCAAAAATCACACCCACCCACTGAGAAATTGAAAAGATCACAAACTGTGAACATCTTGGCTCCACAATCAACAACCATGGGGACTGTTCACAAGAAGTCAGACATAAACTGGCCATAGCCATACAGGGATAAACGATAATAAGAGCCTATGGCACAACACCAGCAAACACATGCAAGTAAACTGTGTTAGAACAAGCACAGAGCTTGACATCTGACAATCGTTACATGGCTTGTCAAGGCTTTCTTTTCTCAAAGTGATTTTGATGTTTTCAAAATTGTGTTGGGCATATACCACAATTTACATATAGACATGCACGAACACACAATTTTAAATATTTGCAGACAGTAGTAGACAGTGTGTGCTCTCCCCCCCCCCCCCCCCCCCCCCTTGCTATTCAATATCTACATGGACAGAATTTCCAAAGAAGCAAGTCTCGACAGAACAGATTACGGAATCTTAGAACTCTTTACTCCAGATGAAACAACTGACCCACAGGGAATAAATGAACTTCTATTTGCAGACGATCAGTGCCTGTTTTACAGCGATGATAGCAGACTACAAAATCATATTACTAATCTGAGTTCAACCTGCAGCAGATACAATATGAGCATAAACACAGCCAAAACCGAAGTAATGCACGTTAGCAGATCACCTGGTCCACTAAGTATACAGATAAATAACACAACTCTGAAACAAGTTAAAGAATTCAAATACCTTGGAAGTATAATCACAGAAGATGGCAGATTGGACAGAGAAATTGAAATCAGATGTCAAAAAGCTAGTGCACTTACATATCAACTATCACCCTTACTGAAAAATCCAAACATACCCATGTTCGCAAAACGACAGATAATAAACAGCATATTCACACCAACCCTATGCTACCAATCTCAAACCTGGACTTTATCCAAATTACACCTTCGCAAAATCAACACATGTGAAATGAGATGCTTGAGGAGAGCTGCCAACTTAACAATCCGAGACCGAGTAAGAAATGCTACTATCAGACAGACTATGGGATCAACACCTTGTGCCACATTTATTGAAAGACAGAAGATCAAGTGGTTTGGCCATGTCGTTAGAATGCAACACCAGCAGCTACCATCACTGGCCTTACATAAAAGATCATCTGCGACGAGACCACGAGGACGTCCAAGAAGAAAATGGATTGACGACATCAGAGACATTGTACAACCACACGGAATGACACTATCCAGTGCCGCCCACCGGGCGCTGGAACGCAAATTATCCCCCCCCCCCCCACGACACTTGACGGCAGAAGTGGAAGATGATGATGATGATGATGAGTAGACAGTAGTTGCTGTTGTAGACATAGTGGTAACTGTAGTAGTAGCAGTTGTAAAGGTAAAAAGTGAAGTACCCTGATTTTCCATTTCTTTAGGCACTGAGTATATGGTGAAAGAAAACATCACATTTTTGTAAAACAATTGGCATTCAATGGGTGATGTGGTCAATAGCGCACACTTCGCCTTTACTTTCCAGAACATTTCATGGTGCTTAGTTTCTGCTGAGTCAACCCGGGAGCAATAGTGGGGACTCAATTACATGATCTACGGGCTAATCATTCGCTATCGACGGCCAGTGCACTTGGTAAGCGAAATTTAAGGGGAAACAAATACCTCTTTTTCAAGGGAACATAATATTCATTTTATAGTTTGCAAGGGACATAACTCGCCAACGTTTTTCTAAAGAAGCAATTAGTTATATTAATTATTAAATTTTTAATATAATGACACCACCTAATCACAGTTAACACAAAAATGTGACTTCCTAAAGATTAAAAGACCTTTAATGCTAAAGTGAATAAAATGTACTTGCTAATGCAATATATACAATGTGTCAACACTGCAGGCTCCATGCACGATGTTAACGACCATTTCCGAATGGACGCCCTTGCATTTTTACTCTGGTTTCTCTTCACAACGTATATCATCATCATCATCATCATCGTATCTTTTGGCTAAGATCAAGTGAGGGACTCGAAGTGTCGATTGAACACTTTGAAAAGGAACGAGAACGGGTGACGATCCACTGGCTGCCCAACACGATTCCTCCAGAGGGAGTCAAGTTCATCGTAAAACAGACAATGGGTGACGAAAATGCGGAAGTATTCCGCATCAAGTACGGTGGCAGAAAATGGGGAGTTCTTTGTACCCCAAAAAAACCAATACCTCATTACGCCAAGATTACAGCTCCTGGGAAAATCGCAAGAGACCACCGTATTATGTTCACAATAGTTGGTCGCCGCACCGAATGCCCTACATGTGGCCTAGACTCACACTGGGCCAACAAATGCCCGAGCCGGAGACAAAAAAAAGACAATAACCAACAACCAACTGAAAGATCGCAAGAGGAGTTCCCCTTACTCGGGGGAAAACCTCACACAAATTCAAACAACAAAAAACAAGATGTCGCCGAGACAACCGGCCAAAAAGAAACAACGAGGCCAGACGAGGACAACGCCGCCCAAGATGACGCCGAGGTAGCTGGTGGACCGGTGACCACGGAGACAGACGCAGAATCTCAAGCAAAAACAATTTCACAAGAAACCAACGACGAAGATTTCCAAACCGTCCTCTACGGCAGAAAAAGACAGAGGGCAGAGAGGAGAATTTCCTCAGGCAACAAAGACATGAGAGAAGAGGAAGGAAGACTTTCCCCTTCTCCTTCTAAACCATGCAAGAAACCTGCTACCAAGCAGGATGAAAACAGCGACAACGAAGGACCACTTTTTATAAACACTGACGAAGACACCGACGAAGAACACGAGGAAAGCGAAGACCTACAAACATACCATCAAACCCGAAGACGCAACCCAGAATTAAATTACTACAAGGAAAGATAAAGGTAATCACTTAATTTAACCACCATGTTGTTTACTTTTATTTTAGAAATGGCAGACAACTTATGTTTAATTAGTTTGAATATTCGTGGAATGACAATGAAATTACAACATATAGTCACACTCATACACAAACACAAACCCGATTTTATTTTACTACAAGAAACAAACATTAAAACAGACTTTCAAGCAGCAGAACTTGTAACACGTCTAGGATTAAGAAACTCGTGTTTCAGTTTGGCCAAACATAACGTAGGGTCAGGGACAGCCATTCTTCAAATTTCCGACACGTGGACTATTTATAGAAAACAAACCCCCAGGA
>JACEFZ010008214.1:0-15000 GCA_014155875.1 Cepaea nemoralis
GGGGAAAAAATTTTTTTGCTTTTTTTGGTCGGGGGTTCCCCAAAAAAGGTTTAATTTCCATTAAATGGGAAAAAATAAAACTTTTTTTCGGGTTCTTTCAAAAAACTAGTTTTTTTTTTTCAATAAAAAAAAAACCCCCTTTTTTAGCGCTGTCCTTGAAAATGGATCTCCTTCTTAACCAGGAATCCAGTGAAAACCCAGAACAGCTACCAACAGTCGGCTTTCATCTGTTGCGTTTCTCAATATTTACTTCTCCAGACACCCAGACATAACCATCTTCTATGGCGGTACCTCTTTCTCTCCGCGACCTCCCATGTTTCATAAATTCACGGCACCAAATCAACCTGTTATAATAGTGTGACATTACAGGTTAGGCACGTGATCGTACAGGACGACACAAGTCTTCGCGTTGTTAGAAACATACTTTATTAGCCGAATCGTTCTATTTCAGCCGACATGATGGAGACTCCCTGCTTGGTGTTGACATCCCTTCTCGCTGGCCCCCAAGTGACGTGTGTGTTTTCCTAGATACACTTCTCATTCGTGCACACACGTTCACTATGGTTTTCCCCCTAGTCAAGGAATGCGCAGCATTCCTTAACTCTTTACTCCTAACCTAATTCCCTCACTGTTACACTAGCACTGTCAGGGTGAAACAGTGGTTCAATCCCGACACGGGTATACTACATACACCCAACCTAGCACTGTCAGGGTGAAACAGTGGTTCAATCCCGACACGGGTATACTACATACACCCAGCCTAGCGCTGTCAGGGTGAAACAGTGGTTCAATCCCGACACGGGTATACTACATACACCCAACCTAGCACTGTCAGGGTGAAACAGTGGTTCAATCCCGACACGGGTATACTACATACACACAACCTTTCTCTGTCAGGGTGAAACAGTGGTTCAATCCCGACATGGGTATACTACGAGGGTAAGTAAATAAGTAAGTCACAAATGGCTGTAGAAAACTAACTAAATATGATAACAACTTGAAACTAGTTTATTTTTATACATAGATTGTCCCTTTATTTCTCAACATAATTTTCACCAAACATTGAGACATTTATCCCATACTTTTATCAGTCCTCTCAAACCGGCTGCATGGAACTGTGTGCTCTGTTTTCTAAACCACGTTTTCACTTCACATTCAACTTCGGCGTCATTCGCGAAATGTCTCCCGGCAAGATGTGTTGTCAGTGTTTATGCTGACAAATATTTGTCCCGTAAAGCGGTGCATAGTTGGGTAGAAAAGTTACGAGGGCGAGTCAATAAGTAAGTCACACAGTTCTGTGGGATGGCAGGTATATTAAAACAAAGCACGCAGTTCTAAGCAGCCGGTTTGGAGGACTGATAAAACGATGGGATAAGTGCATGAATGTTGGTGGAAATTATGTTGAGAAATAAAGGGACAATGTGTGTATAAAAATAAACTGGTTTCAAGTTGTCACCATGTGTAGTTATTTTTCTACAGCCATTTGTGACTTACTTATTAACTTACCCTCGTACATACACCCGACCTAGCTCAGTCAGAGCGAACCACTGGGTTCAAATCTAACATAGGTGTACTACATACACAAAAAAGCAACGCAGCCAGTGCGAAATATGTGACTAATTATAACAGTAAATGACCATATACTGCCAACGAAGATATACACGATGATGACCTAACAAATGTACCTCAGCACTGACAGTAAACATTTGGAGAGCATTGCTTCCGATCTTTCAACGTAGTGAGCTATCTGATGGCACTGAGTACATGGAACCCTTCGCATTTAAGAAGCTACATGGGTGTGTTCTTCATGATATTACAAAATCTTGGTATCTCCATCTATTCGACAGATGGCATTGCTATACTCTAACCGTAACAAACGTTTCTGGATCCAGGTTGGTCCTATCAGTCACCCACGAACCCACATTAAGACTGGCAGGCTATACTGTATGCACCTCTGGGTGCCCACCCACGACAGTCAGACAACAAAAACAAGACACACGATACTGTATTCAAGTCATCATGTGCCTGTCAAATAGCGAGGGCGTTCATGTCACTTCACAGAACTCTGTCCTTGGTGTTCTGGGTCACCCCAGTCTATCCAACATATCTTCTTCTGGTCTGCCTCTGCCTCATTTGCCACTGATCTTTCCACTTGTCGTGATGTTCTCCAATGCCTCTTTTCTCATCACATGCCCAAAGAATGATGTTTGTCTCTTTCTTGTAGTTGTTACTATATTGGCGACTGTTGTTTTCAAGTGGCGTGTTCGCTGTGAACGGGGGAACATAGTCGTAGCTAGTAAGGGATCATGGGGGATACAAAACACTGTGATTTAACCAAACATATGATGGCCGACAATTAGCATTCACAGCCTGGGAAGCTCGTGGGCTAGCTCGGGATGAGTGTCATGGCTGCCTACTGGGACGGAACTAACTTAACACCATCAGTTCTTTCAGTTGTACATGCGTAAACTATTCGAGTCAACGGAATCATCTGTAGTCAGTTCTTTCAATTGCACAAGAGTAAACAACTCAAGTTATCGGAATCATCTTCTTCTTTTTCTTCTTTCGTTCGCTTGAAATATGTCTATAACTGCAATGCTGTCTCTTGTACGAATTTAACTGTCTTTTTTCAGTTCACACAGCGGTCCATAGAGTTTATCTTCCTCTGTCGTCTCTCTAGGCCAGAAGATTTGCCTAGATATGTTATATTTTGGGCAGTCTTGGAGTATGTGCTCTGCTGTCTGCGACGCCAATCCACATGTGCACATGGCTGTTTCACCAATCTTGAATTTTGTATACATGTGGTTGCGTAATCTATTGTGTCCTGTTCTGAGGCGCAGAATAATGACTTGTTCTGGTCTGTCCATAACGTGGTAGTCATCTTGAGCAGGTTTTGGTGGCTTTCTGACTGATTTGATCATTCTTTTCTTTTGGTGGTATGTAACGGACACATCAGGCTGTTCTTCTGTAGCTCCTTCCTTAGCCAATTGATCAACTCTATCGTTTCCGGGTACTCCACAGTGGGATGGTATCCACTGTATGGTGACCTTATGCTGACTGCTAAGTTCAGAAAGTAGTGTCCTTAGTACTGGCAATTTCCCAGACAGGAGCGCCTCGAGTACTGATTGTGCATCAGTCAATAGCACCACAGATTGTGTACCATTGCTGGTATTTAGTAATTTCTCTGTTGCTATCTTGATTGCCTCAATTTCAGCATCGTACTTATGGCAGTAATTTCCTGTCGGTACTCTGGCTGTGTCCCTCGTATTATTTGGGTATTCTATGTACACTCCCGCTCCTCCATTTCGAATAGCATTTTGTGCTGACCCATCTGTGTAGACTCGGATCCAGAGGTCCTGTAGGTATTCTTCATCAAGGAAGCTGAGAGTGGCTGTTCTGCGCTGCACACTGTTCTGTTCTTCCTTGTCAAATATTCCTCTCACTTTTGTCTGGATTTGTAATGATAGTCTATGCTCATCTTTCCATGGAGTTCGCTCTGGAATAGTTGTTAGTGGGATACCAACTGTGGGCAGATCGGTGGTTTCTCTGCAGAGTCGTTTGGCCTGGTGGATAAAACTACTTCTTTTCAACCACCCCATAGCTAGGTTTTCAAATCTGTTCTTCATAGGGTGGCCTGGTAAGCTGAGGAACTTTTCTGTTTGTATTAGCGTTTTCGTATCTCTGCGCTCTCTCAGTGCTTGTGTCCTCCCCATCTTCTCCATTTCCACTATAGGGGTTGATCTCATCCCTCCTGTGGTGACTCTAAGTGCTTGATTTTGCACCTTGTCCAGCTCTTGTAGTGTGGTTTTTGATGCCGAACATCATGCAGTTGACCCGTATTCCAGATGTGGTCGTATGCTCTGTTGATAAACTTTGCTAAGTATTTTCCCACTGGCTACACATGTGGTTCCACTTAGCTTTCTCGGGATGGCTATTTTCCTTCTGGTTTTTGCTACTGCTTTGTTGATGTGCTTTCTCCATGTCAGCCTGCCATCAAATGTTACTCCAAGGTAGGTTGTTTCTTTATCTTCTCTTAGGGGTGTTCCATTTATCTGGATTATCCCTGCCTTTTGTTTTGGAGAGAGGGTAAATTGGGTTGTGCTGCACTTGTCAGTGTTTATGCTGACAATATGAACTGGAAACAAATAGGTATATAAAGCTCCTGCGAGAAGAAACGTACTAAACATCAACACGTTGCACATACCTTACAAGGAAATCCATCTCGTATCCCGAAATACAGGTGAAAATCCGAAATCAGAAGCACTCAATCTTATATATAAAAAAGGATGTGTGTGTGTGTATGTCCTTTATGCGTTCGCGAACGGTCCATCCCATTGAGATGAAATTTTCTACACGTCTTCCTCTCATTTCCGCGCTGCCAACTGTGATATTTTTTAGTGTGAAATCGGCTGCTTACTTAATATTATTTAATATTTCATTTTTCATTATAATTTCTATATAGCAAGGGGACTTAACTCTAGAAAAGTTATTTCAAGGGGCATAACTTTTAATAACTTTTCTGTATACCTTATAGTCATATTGTTGCATCGTTTTCAAAGATTTATAAACTCTTTGTCTATAGTTATGTACAGGCATATGAGTTATAATAAATAATGATACAATCTTTAAGGCATTTTCAAAGTTTTCATAAAAGTAATGCATAATGCATAACATTGTAACTCATCTTTTTATGCTTAAGAAGTTATCTACAGTCATGTAGGTGATTAGAAACAGTTTTCATTAAAAATAATGGATGGTGTGTGGAAGGACATTCTTTTAAGTTACTTTTTTTTTGTTGTATGAATTTAATGAGACGCTCCCCACCAGGAGCTGGGCGAAGCCACGCCGGGTCAGATAGATAGACAGACTCACCTTTTCGCTGCAGTTATCTACAGGCATATGCGTTATAATTCTCCTCCTCCTCCTCTCCCCTCCTCCTCCTCCTACCCTCTTCCTCTTCCCCTCCCCCTCCTCCCTCTAACTCCTCTCCCTCCTCCATCCTTCTCCTCCCTCTCCTCCTCCTTCCTCCTCCTCCTTCTCCCTCTTCCTCCTCCTCCTACCTCCTCCCTTCTCCTAATCACTCATCTTCCTTCCTCCTCCCTTCTCCTCCTCCCTCCTCCTCTTCCCTCCTCATCCTCCTCTCTCCTCCCTCTTCCTCCCTCCTCCTCCTCCCCTCCTCCTCCCCTTCTCCCCCTCCTCCCTCTCCTCCTCCCTTCTCCTCCTCCCCCTCCTCCTCCCTCCTCCTCCGCTCTCCTCCTCCCTCCTCCTCCTCCCTCTACCTCCTCCACCTCCCTCCACATCCCGCTGCCTCCTCCTCCCTCCTCATCATCCCTCCTCTTCCTCCTCCTCATCCCCCTCCCTCTCCCTCCTCCTCTCTCCTCCTCCTCCCTCTTCCTCCTCCCTCTCCCGCCTCCTCCCTCTTCCTCCTCCTCCCTTTCCTCCTCCCTCCTCCCCCCTCCTCCTCCCCTCCTCCTCCTGCATTCTCCTCTTCCCTCCTCCTCCCTCTTCCTCCTCCTTCTCCCCCTCCTCCCTCCTCCTCCCTCTTCTCTCCTCCTCCTCCCCCTCCTCCTCCCCCTCCCTCCTCCTTCTGCATCCTCCTCTCTCCTCCTCCTCCCTCATCCTCCTCCCTCCTCCTCCTTCCTCCTCCTCCCTCCTCCTCCCTCTTCCTCCTCCTCCCTCCTCCTCCTCCCTCCTACTTCTCCCTCCTTCTCCTAATCCCTCCTCCTCCCTCTTATTCCTCCCTACTCCTCCTCCCTCCTCCTCCCTCCTCCTCCTCTCTCCGCCTATCTCTTCCTCCCTCCTCCTCCTCCTTCCTCCTACTTCCTTCACCTCCCTCTTCCTCCTCCCTCCTCCTACTCCTCCTTTTTCTTCTTCTTCTTCTGCTGCTGATGCCGCCGCTCCATTTACCCAAGTTAATTGTTGGGGGAAGATGTAAAGATCTTTCAAGTGCTCTTTCTAATGCTTTTTGTAAGTTGTCTTCGTTATCTAAGGTTGTTCTAACTGCAACCAATAAATTATTAGACAGACAGACAGACAGACAGACAGACAGACAGACAGACAGACAGACAGACAGACAGATAGACAGAGAGGGAGGGACGGACGGACGGACAGACAGACAGACAGACAGACAGACAGACAGACAGACAGACAGACAGACAGACATACAGACAGACAGACAGACAGACAGACAGACAGACAGACAGATAGTCGGGAACGGGAACTTATATGACTACTTATATGAATTAAATGAGATGCTCCCCATCAGGGGCTGGGCGAAGCCGGGCCGGGTCAGACAGACAGACAGACAGACAGACAGACAGACAGACAGACAGACAGACAGACAGATAGACAGACAGACAGATAGATAGTCGGGAACGGGAATGGGAGCTTATATGACTACTTATATGAATTAAATGAGATGCTCCACACCAGGAGCTGGGCGATGACGGGCCGGGTCAGGCAGACAGACAGACAGACAGACAGACAGACAGACAGACAGACAGACAGACAGACAGACAGACAGACAGACAGACAGACAGACAGACAGACAGACGGACGGACGGACGGACGGACGGACAGACAGACAGACAGACAGACAGACAGACAGACAGACAGACAGACAGACAGACAGACAGACAGACAGACAGACAGACAGACAGACAGACAGATAGTCGGGAATGGGAACGAGAACTTATATGACTACTTATATGAATTGAATGAGATGCTCCCCACATGGGACTGGGCGAAGCCGGGCCGGGTCAGCTAGTAAATATATAAAATGAATAATATAATAAAATAAAAATACACACAAACGAGTACAATACGACACACAGAACGACGTTTCGATTCTCAGAATCTGTGTCAAGTACAAGACAACACGGATTGATACGACAACGAAATATAAAAAAGCACAAAACTAAAAATCACAACCACTATGTATCCATGTGGGAGCAGAAAAGACGGATTTGCCAGGTCGGAGATGGTGTGGTGGAGAGATGACATAGTCCGTCTGTCAGCAGGCATGATCGGCTATAGGCCGATAAACATAAACTAATGGATATATAAACTAAAAAAACGAACCACAGAAAAACGAACAACAGAAAAACGGACGACGAAAAGGGGTAGCAGCCAGGGAATTAAATGATATGGAAAAGACAGAAGAAGCAGCGGCTGCAGCAGGATATAACAATATGAACTGGAAACAAATAGGTATATTAAGCTCCTGCGAGAAGAAACGTACTAAACATAAACACGTTGCACATACCTGACAAGGAAATCCATCTCGTATCCCGAAATACAGGTGAAAATCCGAAATCAGAAGCACTCAATAAATATATAAAATGAATAATATAATAAAATAAAAAACATTTTCTTTTTATTTTATTTTTTTATTTTTTTATTTTTTTTATTTTATTATATTATTCATTTTATATATTTATTGAGTGCTTCTGATTTCGGATTTTCACCTGTATTTCGGGATACGAGATGGATTTCCTTGTAAGGTATGTGCAACGTGTTGATGTTTAGTACGTTTCTTCTCGCAGGAGCTTAATATACCTATTTGTTTCCAGTTCATATTGTTATATCCTGCTGCAGCCGCTGCTTTTTATGTCTATTCCATATCATTTATGCTGACACACCATCTATCCGCCCATGCAACAAATGTATCTACAGCTCTTTGTAGCAATCTGGTGGCCACTGATGCATGTTCATTTGTGCTCCATAGAACCAGGTCATCGGCATACATTGCGGCTTTAATTCCATGCGGTAGATTAGCAACGAGATCATTGATGAAGATTAGAAAAAGTGTGGGGGACAAGACTCCGCCCTGGGGAACACCGTGACGCAATAGTACTTTCTGGCTCTTGAGTCCGTCTATCTGTACTCGGGCTCTTCTGTTGTGCAAGTATGCTTTCACACATTTGTACATTCTTCCACTGACTTTGCAGTTTCTCAGTTTCTTCATCAGACCTTCTTTCCAGACTTTGTCAAAGGCTTTCTTCAGATCTATCCATGCCGCAAGCACCAGCTTCTTCTCTTGGAATGCATCCTCAATTTCTTGAGAGAGGTAGGTTGTCTGATCTTCCATAGAGTAGCACTGCCTAAAGCCAGCCTGCTGTGGCACAAGGATGTTTTTACTTTCAATGTACCACTGCAGTCTGTGATTGATGATGCGCTCCAGTATTTTGCAGAGACAGCTGGTGAGGCTAACTGGTCTGTAGCTAGAGGCAATGGAACTATCTTTCCCTGATTTTAGGAGGGGTATCATGATTGCTTCTCTCCAGGCTTGTGGAACAACGCTTAAGTTCCAACTGTTATTGAAGACCTGCAACAGCTTTGCTTTGGCCTCTGATCCTAGGTTCCTGATCATTTCATTGGAGATACCATCAGCTCCTGGTGACTTTCTCATTTTCAGTTTTGGTATGGCTAGCTCCAGTTCGCTGATTGTGATGGGTGCCTATCGGAATCATCTGTAGTCAGTTCTTTCAATTGTACAAGCGTAAACAATTCAAGCCAACGGAATAATCTGTAGGCAGTTTTGCAATTGTACAAGAGTAAACAACTCAAGTCAACGGAATCATTTGTAGGCAGTGTGTCCAATTGTACAAGAGTAAACAACTCAAGACAACTGAATCATCTGTAGGCAGTTCTTGAGGAAAAGAGTTTTTTAAGAGCAATATTGAGCCAGTCCGAGTTATAGAAGTGAACCCTGGACAATTTGTAGATAAGTGAGTAAATTTGTGGGTTTTTTTTACCAGAATTAGAACACTGTGAACATATAGAAAGAACGATGAAAATATCTTGATAGAGGTTAACTCACAAAAAGAACTGGTTGCTCACATCAGAAGAGGACAGCCCATAATCTTTGGCACGTTATTAGAAGGGGACAGCTGTAGTATGTCGTGACAACGGGAAAGCTGGAGGGGAGAGAGGTAGGGGAGATTACCATCATATCACGGAGGAACATCAGTATCAGAAATTATTGGCAGCGCACGAGACAGAAGGCTGTGAACAGACGGCACACGGCATGAGTTATAAGAGAATGATTCCAGTTCTTTAAGTTGTACAAGAGTAAAGAACGGGGTTTTTAATTATCGCCAGCCTTCACTCCCGCCCTTCATTTATAAAGTCGTACAAAATTAAGCAACTCAACCTACGGGATTCCACGCGACATAGGTTATAAGGGAATGATTCCAGTTCTTCAAGTTGTACAAGAGTAAAGAACTCAAATCCACGGGGTGTTTAATCATCGCCAGCCTTCTCCCCCGCCCCTCATTTATAAAGTCGCACAAAATTAAGCAACTCAACCGACGGGATTCTAAGTCATCACCATTCCGCAATTCTACCAGTTGTAAAATAATAAATAACTCTATTCGCCGGAATTCTACATCATCACCAAAGCACCCCCCTTTTTTCCAAATTCTTCACGTACAAGAGTAAACAACTCAAAGAGACGAGGTCACCAAAATCGATAACAAACAATTGCCACATTCCTGTCAGATACAACTTTATATTTATGTAATTAGCTAACCCAAGTAAATATTAAAATCCGGTTACCAACCTGACTATTGCCTGGCCATAAACACCTAACAGAAATCTGGATAACTTCCGTTTCTCATGTCAGTCACGTGACCCATTGCTCTATATTTCTTTGTTTGCTGATCCACCACCCAGACTCTGACCTCGTCCCCTCCCATAGTTCTCTGTTTGCCGTAGCCATCAACTAAATCCACCCGACCTTGAAGAGTATCACCAACAGCACACACGACTTGGCCACTGCCAGATCCCTCAAGGTAAACTTTGGATAGAGTCAAATTCGGTAACTGCTTGCTATCTGTCATTGGCGGGTAGCTCAGATAGTCAGCTTCAAACGGGTATATATACTCAAAATCTGAGAGAAGTGGCATGAATTTAAACACCGGAGATAGCATAGCTATCTGCCATGCACCAAGACTGGTCAGTCTACATTCTTGCTCCTTTTCCACATTACAAGCATTGACACAGCTTACATTGACGCGAGATTCGTGCTTGTGAAATATCTCTTGGAGCGATGTTTGTCGCCATTTCGGTTTGAAAAGCGGAAATAGACCTTTCCTTTTAATATAACCTGGCCAGTGCTTGCCAAAGCCGTTTGCGTTCAAAGACAAAGGATGGTGGGTGAATAATGTCTTCTTTCTGTTTCTGAAATTAGACATATATAAAACAGAGTTCATTGCATGGACCATTTGAATGCTCCGACAGTTAAGATATTTAACTTTTACAAATTGGACCTCTAATCTTTGGCGATGGCTAGTACTAAACGTTCGAGGTGGATTACTGTAACAATGACCAAACACTTTGTTTCGTTTTCTTTTCCTTTTGTTTTTATCAGTGTTATATTTATTTATTTATTTATTTATTTATTTATTTTTATGTAGCCTTTGTACACATGCATTTTCATGGCGGTGTTAAAATGTGTGAGTCATTTATTTCATATAGATATATATTGCCGTCTTGATAGGTGATAGTTTGTTATATTATGCTTCAAAAGAAGGCATAAGTAACCTCTCCATGACACAAAGTCTGAGCTAAATTGTGGAGACCATGTGTTGTCTAATCAGCATGATCCCACTCTCGGCCTGCCTAGTTTACTCCACAGGAAAGGTGACATCAATATTTCTGGAACAATACAAGCTACAGAAGCTGCCGGATAAGAAAAGACATGCTACAACTGTCCGCCTGTCGGAGCTTTGATCATAGACCAGTTGCCGACCAAGGCTTAGGGACTGGTCTGCCCTCCTTAACATGTATTTAGTCTTTAGACTGCATTTCCTCGCACCAGGCTTGTACTCACCTAACTGCGCTCCTCCACACACACACACACACACACACACACACACACACTATATATATATATATATATATATATACAGCTAGTGCTCGACTTACGACCTATGCAACTTACGACCATTCGACTTTACGACCACAATCACTAGCCATATTAGATTATTTTCTGGACACCTACCACATCTAGACAATCTCCATCCAGATGTAAAATTTGTTTCTCTTCCGCCAAACACGACTCTACTCATCCAGCCTATGGACCAAGGTTTGATTGCGACCGTAAAGGCCAACTATCTCCGAACCACCTTCGTTCAAGCAATATCCGCAATAGATGCTGACACAGAACTAACATTGTGAGATTTTTGGAAACGCTACAACATTTTAATGTGTATCAAGAATATCGCTACCGCCTGGGAGGCTGTGACGACAAAGTGCATGAATGGCATCTGGAAAAATTGTGTTAAGCGCTATGTTAATGATTTTCATGGATTTGACAGTGAACATGAACTTGAAACGATTCGGGAAAAAATAGTAAAACTCGCCAAAGACCTTTCTTTGGAGTGTGAAATTGAAGATGTCGAAGAGTTGCTAGACAAAGAATCCGGAGAACTTACAAATGAAGAGTTAATCGAAATGGAAGAAGAAAGAGTGGCGGAAGAAGAAAGAAGAGAAGCCAAGAAAGAAGAGGATGAGCCAGAAAGAAAGTTCACGACTAAGGGATTATCAGAAGGTTTATCTTTACTGAATAAACTTCTTATACATTTCGAAGCAATGGACCCAAACATCGAACGATTTGCAAGAATTGAACGGATGGCGCACAATGTGTTTCGTCCGTATCGTGAAATTTATGATGAAAAAAAGAAACATACAATTCAGACAAAGCTCACCATGTTTATGAAAAAACCAACTCCGGTACCCCCAACTGCTGCCTTAGATGACGACATTAATGATCTGCAGCCAAGCACCAGTGGCCAATAAAATGTTTCGTACATGTTTATATATTTTGATGTTAATGACAATTTGATGTGTTTTGCGATTGGGAAAATGTTTCCTATAGTATTTTCCACACCTGTATTTTGTATGTTTTGCAAATATTAAACCAGTTGTACATGTACAGTTAATGCAGTGTTTTTCTTAAACCTGACGATGTAAAAATAAGAAACAAAATGGTGTAGAGATGATACAAATGGCCCAAAATGAACATCGAAAATTATGATTTATAACAATAGTAAAATAAGTGTATGATATAATTTAACTTAAATATTTTTATAACATCACTTCACATTACTGTACACATAGCGTACTCAACTTACGACCAAATCGTGTTACGACCGGTCTGTCGGAACCGATCGTGGTCGTAAGTCGAGCACTAGCTGTATATAGAGAGAGAGTGAGAGAGAGAGAGAGAGAGAGAGAGAGAGAGAGAGAGAGAGAGAGAGAGAGAGAGAGAGAGAGAGTTCAAATGTTGTATGGGACTCTTTTTGTTGTTTGGCAGTGAATCATGAAACATGAATTAACAAATTCGGATTTGCAGCAACGGGGATGTAGTTTCTTAGACGAAAGTTGCGAATATCTTGTACTCGAGAGTAACTATCAATTATTACCTGGAAGAGGCTTATGAAACTAGAATACTATATACAAGTATAAGAAAGAGACAACCAGCATTCTTCGGTCATGTGATGAGAAGAGCGGCTTTGCAGAACAACATGAAAACTGGAGATATCAGTGAGAACAGAGGCAGAGGTAGACGAAGAGAAATTATGCTGGGTGGACTGAGACGGAGGCATGGAGGAATAGCATCGCCAATGTTGATCCAGAACACCAAGGAACTCCTACACCAGTTGGCAGGGCACTTAATAATGATGTGACATGAGATGCGGCATGATGAAGCTGTTAATTTTTCCGCATACGTCAGATACTAAGATGATGTGATTTGGTTCTTTATGGTCAACGAACTTTTGAGCACGATACTCATATGGAAGGATTGCGTTCGTATATAGTTTTATGACAATGTACAATGTTATTACATTTAGAACATGTGGTTTCTGATATTACAAATAGTAATTTATATATATATATATATATATATATATATATATATATATATATATATATATATATATATATATATATATATATATATATATATATATATATTGACACTGGCGAGTGATAGGAAGGTGACATAGAACAATTCACAGGCATAGATTGTGATATAAAGTTGTTAGTATAAGATTATGATATTATGAACTGTGGTTAAGGTAATTAGATTGTTCACAGGAGTCAAATTTAGTATAATTAAGTGTTTACGTTTTTCGGTTGTTATAATTGATTACTTAATATTGCGTATAATTAGTTTATTATCTTGATCGCTTTCAACATATCCAGGTAGAATATCTAGAAGGTTACGCCACATTATGATTGTGCCGCAGATAGAGAATAAGTGCCATTGCATTACAGACAAACCAATTCGTTGATATTCAACATGTTGAGGCTATATAAGTCCCAAAGTTAATACGATTGCACTATATCTACAACCTCACCTATATATATTGATACATGCGATACGGACCTAGCAGTGGATAAATAATTCAGCGACAATTATAGAGTATTCACTAGTATTGACGACTTGATGCCTGTGAATCACACACGTCCCCTTACTCTGGTTGTTTTAGCTAGAGTTTGGACGCTTTTCAGAACTGACAAATGAGGGACTAATTTGTTATAGTTAGTACAGCCTCCCCATGGGTTGTCTACACGACTTCTACCGCGGGATTGTAGACAGGTGTGCGTGCCCGTCGTATAATATTTTTTTTTAATTTTGTGTGTGATTAATAGGGGGCCATAAAGTCTTGCAAGCATAGATATGACTCATTATGTCTGCACTGCTATGTGTCAGGTTAATTGATCGCGATTCAGAAAATGATTTCATCATTTTAAAGGGGAGGGGGCATACTGCCATATAGTAAGTGCAAACAAGAATGAAGTCATATGAAGTAGGGAGAAATCCTCGACGCCAAATAAGATTTAAAAAAAACTAAGGGACGTGTTGGAAACACGAAAAACGTCACAGAGCGATTAGCCCAACAACGTCAGAACTATGGGGAAATGGAAACAAGAAGGCAATGCAAATTTGGATGTCACTAAATCGAACTGGACTGATGGTTACTTGGCATTAAACCAGTGGCGGAATATTACTAACTGACAAGCAAGAGGCTTAGCAACATGATGCAGAATATTGCCACGAACGAATGAACCAACAGCGAGAAAAAATAGCGGTGTTTTCCAGAGCGGCAAGAAGCATGACCGATGAAGAGAGAGAAGGACATTAGAGGACATATAGCTGAATATGTAAACAGTTGTAACGACAAGGTTGGTGATCCCTTTTTATTATTGTAAACTACAAATAAGACTTGCTACGGACCTGGTGGAACAGGCCTAGCAAGAGCTACATGGTAATTATTGGACACGTTAATCCTTGCATGTTATAATATATATTAAACGGCAGTTTTACTGGACTTACGTAAAAGAATCGAATCTCATCATTTTTGTTCATATTGCTGTGTTGATCTATTGATGCGAGCCGAGAATACCTTTTGTTGGAATTTAACAGTTCATAATTATGGAACAGCCCTGTCAGCAGCAATGGAGACGGATTGTATCTGCAGCAAAGAACCTCAATGGCTCGGAACGCTGAAGAAGAAGAAGATATATATATATATATATATATATATATATATATATATATATATATATATATATATATATATATATATATATATATATATATATATATAGGTAGGCCCGGCTATACGTCGCCTCGGTATACGTCGTTTCGCTATAAGTCGTTGTCACATAGGGACTAACTTCACTTTACGTCGCTACGTTTCGCCATAACGTCGTTTTGAGGCTGGCGATCGGGCTGTTGATATCGGTAAAGTCCAAGGTTTACCTCCAACGACGGTAAGGACAATTCATGCAGGTGCTAACATAATCAAAAAGAGTGCTAAAAACGGTACGCCTTTGAATGCTTACAAGATCATTTGTACCAGTAGTATTCTTATGGAGAAATTGGAAACACAATTGGCCGTCTGGATTGAAGACCAGAAAAAAATGGAATATGCCTGTGAGCAAGATGGTTATCCAAGAGAAAGCAAAGTCTCTCTTTGAAGAGCT
>JACEFZ010008214.1:17500-25670 GCA_014155875.1 Cepaea nemoralis
GTAAGACGAGGTTTCTGATCATCAGAAATGTTTTCCCGCTTGTCCGAAAGTTTCTGTCCGTTTACCTTTCTGACACTCTCAAGGGGGGGGGTCGACCGGGTCATGACTCCCAGGAGTTTTACGTACAACGTAAACACAGAATGTAACTACACAACGTGATCACTTACAGTGGCTATTCCCGCGTAATATGAGCAGACGATAACGGCGGCCATTAAAGGAATTACAAGTCGCTTTGGCCATGACTTCCTGAAATGTTTAACAGGCATTGCAGTACCCATTCTTGTTTGTTTATGTTTTCATTCAGTTTCACTTGTTCTGATTTCTTAGGATGGACAAAATAGTTGTTTTTCTGGAAAGACAATGAAACAAGTATCCGCCTTTAACAATGATTCTGTCTAGTGAGTTCACATGTAATGAATAAATGATTGTGTCTAACGAGTTCACAAGTAACGAACATTGACTGTCTGCTCTGTGGCGAAGTGGTTACGGGACGCAATTCTTAATCCCGCATACCTCGTCCCAAACACAGCTGTGGCGATTAGGCAGCAAACCGCCTTGCGTTGGTGTACAATGGTATGAGTGCCGGTCGTTCAGAAAACTACTGAACGTAAGCTTGCAAAAAAAATCACAAACAAATCAAAAATGCTGGGGATAACTGCGACGTTTTGTAAAGGATATGCAAGTAACTTTACACAATATGGAATAGCAAACATATAGCATAACACCTTTTTCTTGAAGACGGCAAACATAATATGAATATCACATAATTATTAGAATTACAAGTGTTTGAAATGCATGAATAAACAATTACAAACTATACAGAACTATCTGACTTAACAACAGATATTATATAGCCTGGATGTCGTGGTAGGGCAGCAGCTAGCCCGCTTGCCAGCCGGTTTGGTGGTCATATATTTGAATCCCCATTGAAGTGGATTTTTTCTATCTTGGCTCGCGTGTGGACCCAGAGACTGAAATTGACATCATGTCCTGGAAAAAGTCGACTGGAGTGATACTGACCACATCTAGCATCGAATGTCGATTGGTGTATAAAATATGGAACTAGCACCAAATACCCTAAAATGCCTCCAGCGGGTTATGTGTGAACAGAACTCACACCCGCACGATAGGTCGCTAGTGTTTGAGTCACGTTTTGTATCAAGAGAAGAGAATTTCCCTCCTGAATTGGGGATTACGAGTTCGGACACGGTCCAGGTCGGACGTGTCGTGAATAAGGAGAGCAATGGCACAGATACCGTGCCTCTCCTTTGTTTTAGTGTTAGGCTTCTGTTAATAAGTTTTGTTGCATGAATGATATTGTAAGATGTAATCAAATGAAGTGTCGTCGTGATAATAGAAGATGCAAACTTGTTCCGAGTGTATTGATTTTTCATATAATTCTGTGACTAGCGAGAGAGTTTAGGAAAGAGAGCAAGTTGCTATAAAGAAATAAAATTAAAGCATACTCATCCATAACAATCATGGCGCAGACATCTTTAAGCATCAAATGCACACCTAGAAGTCGCGCTATAACAAAGTTACAACCATGGTCGACAGGTCGACTTGCCAGTAGTAAGACAACGAGCTAAAGGTGGCCTAAAAGTCGCCTCATGACAGGGTCATTTACTGTTTACTACATATCCTGTTTAGAAACCAGAAAGATTCAGCAAAATATGACCCTTACAAATACAAACCTTGGCTAGTGTTAATAAAAACTCCTTGCACTGGAGCCCACGGGGCAAGCGGAAGATAGGGAGACTGACGCACAGAGCCAAGATATTAAATAACACAAATAATAAGAGAGCTAAGGGGAAAATAAGAATACGAGAGATGAATAATGTGGGGTGACATGGGGGAGAGTTGAAGGAAATAGGAAAAGAAAGGAAGGCTTGTGTGACAAGGTTAAGAACACATGCTCAATAAAAGATAAACTGCATACAAAGGAAGCAGGATAACCACAGTAAATACCACATAATCTGTAAAGTCATAAGAAAATAAGTCATATTCTTCTCACATATACTTACTTCTATTTCAAATCAATATTATTATTTTCTGTTTAATATGATGTTTACGTTAGGTTGTTATCATGATGTACTGACTATTGATGACGATTTCACATTGTGTCCCCACATTTTGTTTGAGAAGATGTTTATGTGCGTGTTCACGTCACGTGAATTCTGGTGTTGAACACAGCAGATGTATCTACACAGCAAAGGTGCGCAGTGTCGACTCTGTGAATACCAGCAGTGTCGTCATCTTCAGCATGTGACATGCAAAGCGGCACGGGCGATCATGTCTTTCCATCAATCCTTTGTGTTTTGCTTTTCAATCATATAGGCAAGGGAGAGGTGATCTACCCCTGTGGAACCAGGTCGAGAAAGTGGTGGAGCCGACTTAGCGCCCGTATGCGGAGAGAAAGATATGGTGGGGTCGGCAGGGGCTCTGAACGGATCTCAAAACTGAGAAGGAAGACCAGGACAACTTTCAACCAGATGTCAATTTGGAACCATTAGCAGTCTGCCACTTCGATGACTGTTGAACGAGGGGGCGCGTGTGTGAATGTCCTGAGTGCAGTGATGTCTTTTTCTTAGTTCAGCTCAACTCAACTCAACTTGTCAGTTCTACTGTTGATATGCCTTCATGCCATCGTCTTGTACCATCAAGTATGATTCCTCTCTGTGTGCCTCTGCATTTTCTACCGCTAATCTTGTCAGCAGCGTTTTCAGTGTCTCTATTCTTATTATATAAACACACGCCAACCCTCCTTAGTCGCCTCTTACGGTATGCAAAATGGGTTACACTGGTACCACTCTTTGTGGCCCTTATAGGCCCCGGTAATCATCACCATCATCATCATCTAAAACTGTTGCCGTCATACGTCCGGGGGAGGAATAGTTGATCTTTCAGTGCTCGATGGATGGCTCTGGATAGTGTCATTCCGTGTGAGTGTACAGTGCCTTTGATGACGTCAATCAGTTTTCTTCTTGGATGTCATCTTACCAACGTATTAAATCTTCTCTGACGTAGCTGGTAGTTGAAAAAAAAGTCGCTTAAAAGTCGACAGGGTCGACTTCATTGCACCGGGTTTTATCCCATATGGCTCTGTCTCTTTCCGCATGGTAGTTGATAATGTTGCATTCTAATGAGATGACCGAACCATCGACCCGGAATGCAGATATCGTGCCAGTGTTTTTGTGTTTTATTTTCTTGTCCTTTCTTTTATATATATATATTATATATATATATATATATATATATATATATATATATATATATATATATATATATATATATATATATATATATATATATATATTGTTGGGGAACCCCCAAAGCCAATGAAATAAAATAGGCGTGTCTAGTTGGCCGCGCGGCACGGTACACTTGTTCCTTCAGCAAGGAACTATTGTCATTTGAAGGTGAAAGGTTCGAACCCGGTGTGGCCTCTACGGCTTTCAAGTTTTATATTCTTCTTCTTCTTTTTGTTCGCTCTCTTAAACTCAAGCATAGTCCTTACACATCGGTTAAAGTAGTAAGGGATTGAATTTTGCGCGTGGGCTTGCTTTCCCTTTTACCGGTGTCCCTCGCCATTCAGGCGAGCCCACTCCGACTTCAGAGGAACCCGTTGCCGAGCTGTTTCCATGCAGATCCTTTTATGTCTTCCTCTTCCTCTCTGACTTTATATTTTCCAATACAAGGCTAATTTTTGTCTCCACCTGTTCTACTGATATGTCCTGTAGATGTCATTTACCTGTTCTTTGTAGTTTTAATCATCAATCATAGCAATCATAGAACAGTGCATGACTACTCCAAAACCGAGAAGGTGTCGCTTTAAAAAAAAAGTCGCTTAAAAGTCGACAGGGTCGACTTCATTGCACCGGGTTTTATCCCATACGGCTCGGTATCTTTCCGCAGCGCGGAAAGCGTCGCACAAAGCACGAACTCCCTAGCTCTAGCAACGACCCACAGGTGTCTCCGAAAAATTTCATTCGTGAACCGAAGATTCGCGGCCCGGAATCCAAGCCACAACCTTCGGAGCCCGAGTCAAACAGCTTGACCACTTCCCCACGGAGACTCACCGAGAAGGTGTGTATTCTAGAATCACACATACTATAAATAATCTTTTTTGGGTAGGTTTTCAAGTGTTGAAATGTGGCCTGAGCAGCCGTCTATTCGATCTGCTCTCTTCGATTTCCAAATGCCGAGGGATCTTTAGTGTGCTCAACGCAACGACGAGTTCCCTGAATGTTTTGCCCCTGCCAGGGAAGGCTGGATATCCGATACACTACAAGGGTATCAGAGCATCATTTAGTACACATCCAAAATCTCATCTTATGATCTTATTTTGTGTCTCTCGTAGCTTGCGGTGTCGAGGTGAATCATAAACGACGGGAGAGTGCCCGTTTATGGGCTTCATGTATCGAGATTCCCATGGACTGTTTCCATTTTGGATCAGTCCGAACATGCTTTTTTTTTTCTATCAGCAGTATGAAATATCCTTTGCCGGCTTGCTAGGTCAGTCGCAGGTTTAGGACAAAAATCTGACCAAGGGGAGTCCGCCCCCCCCCCCCCCCCCCTGGCGAGCCAGATGGCCCATGAGCTCGCGGTCATGGTTTCCCGGTATACACCACGAGGACATGAGGGTTTTTTTTACCCGCGTTTCCATCCTGTTTCAGGATATTGCGGTCAACATCAGTATCTTTCCGCTGTATGTTGATTCCTAGGCTAGATTACGCTCATCGGCACGCCACGACTTTCTGAGCGACCGGCTACATACTCTCATAAGTCACTGGCGCAACTCGAACCACTTCTAATTCTCGTGCGCTCACGTCAACCACGAGAGTATTCGGGGTTAACGGAGAAAGCTGCTAACGCCTCGGCCAGGGAGCCGGCGAGGACATGAGGTTGACTTGTGTAATTTACGGGTCATCGGCAGGCTACTAATTTTAACTTTTTTCCCCCTCCTGGGAGTGGCTAGCCGATCCTAACCCTCCTGGCTACAGAGCCAAGCGCAGTGCATACCTTATAGATATATTTCAGATATATTTCAGAAATATTTCAGATATATTTCATATATCAATTTCTCACGGTAAGCGCTTTAGCGAAGTGGCTAGAAGTTTGCCTACCGTCCCGGTCGTCTTGTGTTCATGTCCACACCATGTCCCCATTAACTTGGGCTACCAGATCGACCCAGCCTAAAATTGGTACCAAGAAATGCTTTGGGTGATAAAGGCGTCTGACGTAAATTTAACCATGTTACGCAGAGAGTGCCCATTGATGTATACAAATATTGGGTTGCACCATGAGCCTCTGAGTGTGTAAAAGGGTTATTTTTCTACTTTTACACTGATTCGTGCCGAAGAATAATTTGTTGCCAAATGTGACTCTCTATTTGGATAGAAGAACGATATATCGCCCTAGTAGGATAATCCTGTTATTTCTTTTGTTTCGTTTATCTTCCGCATTTCCAATGTATAGTGAATGGAGAATTATATTATAATACTTGTTATTTTATTATGTACCATGTCTGGTTCAAACCTACTGTTTGGGTTTGTACTGAATCAGTTACTCTACATTCACTTACTTGTCCATAATTACTTTTTTTTTTTTTTTTTGCATATCCTTTACAGGACATCGCTGTCAACACCAGCATCTTTCAGTTGTATGTTGATTTCTTGGCAGTAGTTTGTCATTGCTTTCTGAGCGGCCGGCTCACATAACCCGTAAGTTACCGATGCGATTCGAACCACTGCTGATTCTCACCGTCGTCACGTTACCGACGAGAGTATACGAGATTACGGAGAAAAGTCATAACCTCTAAGCCATAATTACTTACTTGTCTACAATTCTTCTTCTTCTTCTTCTTCTTCTTCTTCTTCTTCTTCTTCTTCTTCTTCTTCTTCTTCTTCTTCTTCTTCTTCTTCTTCTTCTTCTTCTTCTTCTTCTTCTTCTTCTTCCTCTTCTTCTGCGTTCGTACGGAATGTTGATTTAGATGTAATTGTGTTGTGCCTTTTTACAGCAGAGCTGCGATATTTGCACCTTTCGGCCGACACATCCGACTTCTTTAAGCATTTGTTGGCCGGGTTACCTTCCCGGGCCACAATTATTTACCTGTCTACATTTATTTAATTGTTTACAATTATTTACCTGTCAACAATTATTTAATTGTCTACAAATATTTACGTATCTAGAATTATTTGCTAGTCTACAATTATTTACTTGTGTACAGTTACTTACCTGTCTACAATTATTTATTTATCTAAAGTTATTTGACACATTTTAAATTTTAAAAATGTCACAAAGCAGTTTCTTGCTAACGGCCAGTGATGTGACAGGGGTATCAACATTGTGTCGGCCTGAATGCACGGAGGAATAGACTGGCAATTTCCCGCCTCACTTAGCTAGACGACGAACGCAGGCGTCGAATCCTCATCTACCGCACTCGTGACATTATCAGCGCAGTTCTATATCAACTACGCTAACTCACTCGCTTCAAGATTATCTACTTCTCCACAATGGTTTACTTGTTTACGATTATTTATTCTACAATTATTACTTCGATGAAATATACTCCGTTCATATTATTATTTGTTTGTCTACAATTATTACTTGGATGAAACATATTCCGTTCATATTACCACAACATCTGTCTTCTTCATCATTCTACAATGTTTGTTTCTTCTTGTTTCTTTTTTTTTTCAATGTAAATGTAACATTTATGACAGATAACACAACCCTACAAAGAAACAAAAACATATGGTTCTAGTTTTTGAGATGCAGGCAATTGTATAAGTAAATAATTAATTTACAGTATTTTATGTATATGGTTATTGGCGAGGGGGGACTATCTGGTCCCTTATAACATGAAACTGCTTGTTTACTTACAGTTTCAGTTTTCCAAGAATTTTCCAATAATTGCTTCTCTTTATTTTTAGATTTTAACTCACTGCACGCATGTTAGTATGGTGGTTATTTTCTTACTCTTCTAACACAGGATGACATCATATTGACTACCGCAAAGGGACCTAATTTACTACTCACGTGGGACGCAGAGGTGTTTCCAAGGCACCAGGGCCAGGTTCTATACTGGCCAAGACCTACTAACACGTCCTAGTCGTGCGTCCTGGGCAACAGGTCCCTTCGGGGTCCTGGCTAACGTAGTAGGATCGCTGATTCTTCCGAAGTCGGAGAGTATCTGCCTGCACGGCGAGGAACCACCAGTCTGCACACCAATAAGCCAGATATGGGACAACGGATACTCACGCAAACCTCAGTCCGGTATGACATCACACTGATGTTGGACAACAGGATGTCTTCATCCGACATACAGGACTTCACGCTGGAGTTCACAGCCAGCGAACGCAAGCAAGCAAGCACTACTCACATGTTTTCCCACTGCCCACGTTTGGTTTTGTAGTGTCTTGTAATAACTGTTCTTTCCCATGTCGCTTGATTTCATCCATGTCTGGCCGACGCTCGACGCTCAGAGGAAAGGCGAGACGGACATATAATCAGATTGCTACTGGAACTATTAGTGTTGGAATTCTTCGCTGGCTGCTGAGGATGGGGACGGAGCGCTTATGGGAATGTCCCGAATGCTGTGATGTCGGTTCCTAAATCAATCAATCAATCAATCCCATGTCGCTATGGTTGACTTAGAGTGTTCTCCTGTATGAGGTTCTTTAACAAAGCAGTTCTCTGAACTGGACTTGGATGATGACATCACCCTCCTGTCCCGGACACGTACTCAGATGCAAGGTAAAATAAACACACTGAACAAAAGCTCATAACAATTAGGTCTAAATATTCGAAGGAGGTAGACAGAGATACACATAATAAATCAAGCAAAGGATACCAACATTTTTCTTAGTGAATTCTCAATTATTTTGGCGTAATCATACAATTATTTAGATAGTAATGTAGAAAAACGATAGAGAAACAGATAAAGACATTAAAATATAAATGCAAATGGCACGGGGAATTTTTAACTGATTTAGTGCCAATCAAAAAGTAAGTTTGGACCGATTATGGTGTAGAATCAAATTAACAAGTATTATAATATAAATGTTCATTCACTGAGCATTAAATTTGCTGAAGATACCAGAACGAACAAAAAAAAAAATGAATAAAAGTTTGACCGATAAAAAAATAAACTGCAAATTGAAACAAG
>JACEFZ010008215.1:0-7500 GCA_014155875.1 Cepaea nemoralis
TTTTTTTTATTTTTAATTCCCCCTTTTTTTCCCAAACCCGTCTCCTTGTTTTTTTCCCCCTTCCGAGTTTTCCTTTTACGGTTTTTTTTCTTATTTTTTATTTCTGGGTTAAGCGAGTTTTGTTTCCTATTATCTTCCATTCTTTCTATATGCCCCAGCCACTGCAGCCTATTAGCCTTCATGATATCAGTGATTAGCGGGGACTTAAACAGATCATAAATGTCTTTTTTGCCTCTTCTTTTCTACTCTCCACTTTGTTTATCCCTAATGGGCCCAAATATGCGTCTTAAACTTTGTTCTCAAAGGTTTGTAACAAGGCTTCGTCTCCTTTAGTAGTACTCCAGGTTTCAGAGCCATACAGCACAACTGGTCTGATCAGTGTTTTGTAAATTGTGATCTTGGTGTTACGAGATAGCATATTTGATTTTAGCATGTGTTGTAGTGCATAGCATATCTTATTTCCAGAGTTGATTCTAGTTTGTATTTCTTCCCTTATTATGTTGGAGCAGTTGAAGATTGTACCCAGGTATTTGTATGTTTCCGTTCTTTTAAGGGTCATATTATCTATTTGTATGTGACCAGAGTTTTTTGCCGTTCCTTCTCTTGAAATTACCATATATTCTGTCTTATCTTGGTTGATAACCAGCCCCATTTGTTGAGCTTTTTCCTTTAAGTGAGTCAATATTTTCTCGTGCATGTGCCACCCACAATTAGCAGGTTCATGTGAACCTACTTGGAGATTCCCAGGTATAAAAGGCTCATTACAGGACTCCTGTATCAGCCTTGTGACGTGTTGAGTAGATGAAGCTAGCTCCCAATTTTAGATTGTGTTGTCCTTTGTTCGCTTTGTACTTGAACGTAGTAAACAGAACTGATTTCCGCGTGTGGGTGGCATTGTCTATTACCAGTGTCCCTCACCATCAGTCGAATCCACTCCACCTTCAGAGGTATTTGTAATTTACTTCCCAGGTCAAGGACGAGAAGTCAATGTTTTAGTCCAACTGAACAGTGTAAGGGTTGACCAGTTACCTCGCCATTAACATTTTTAAAAGTTGCATATCCTTTACAGGACGTTGCAGTCAACACTAGCATTTTACTGTAATTGTTGATGTCTTGGAAAGCTTTTACATTCAGTAGTTCGACATTGCTTTCTGAACGTTGCCTGTTTGCCATTAATTTACGGGAACTTTAAAAACGTGCTCTCTTATCCATTCAGCAATGCTGACCTCGGTGTACTCTACCGTGCACTCCATATAATGTAGTCAGTATCACCCCCGGTCATGTTTATCTACAGTAATATTCGACAATCCTGTACACGTCGTAAGGGGCATCCAGCATAGTTTGCTACACTAACATGTGATTAGACCATCTGGCCATCCATCCATCATGTTGTGTGTTTGGTTAGGAGTATCCCATATGAAATAAGAAGTAAGGGGCCTCCTTCCCTCCGCTAGCCTACGGGACACCCTTGGGCAAGGTGGAGGACTATCTGACACTGGGATCCTACTGTGATCAGTCTCACACCGGCCGCCTTTACTTCCAACACATTTTCTGGTACCCATTTTAGGCTGAGGCGACCTTTTCAGTTACATTCGAACTAGCCCCGGTGGAGATCGAACCCATGGCCATGAATCCATTGACTGTAATTACTGCCTATAGAACGTTGACCTGGTATACTGTCAAACTGTCATTACTGTCTATAGTACCTTTACCTGGTGTACTGTCAAACTGTCATTACTGTCTATAGTACCTTTACCTGGTGTACTGTCAAACTGTCATTACTGTCTATAGTACCTTGACCTGGTGTACTGTCAAACTGTAGTTACTGTCTATAGTACCTTGACCTGGTGTACTGTCAAACTGTCATTACTGTCTATAGTACCTTTACCTGGTGTACTGTCAAACTGTAGTTACTGTCTATAGTACCTTGACCTGGTGTACTGTCAAACTGTCATTACTGTCTATAGTACCTTTACCTGGTGTACTGTCAAACTGTCATTACTGTCTATAGTACCTTTACCTGGTGTACTGTCAAACTGTAGTTACTGTCTATAGTACCTTGACCTGGTGTACTGTCAAACTGTCATTACTGTCTATAGTACCTTGATCTGGTGTACTGTCAAACTGTCATTACTGTCTATAGTACCTTTACCTGGTGTACTATCAAACTGTCATTACTGTCTATAGTACCTTGACCTGGTGTACTATCAAACTGTAGTTACTGTCTATAGTACCCTAGACCTGGTGTACTATCAAACTGTCATTACTGTCTATAGTACCTTTACCTAGTGTACTATCAAACTGTAGTTACTGTCTATAGTACCCTAGACCTGGTGTACTGTCAAACTGTCGTTACTGCCTATAGTACCTTGACCTGGTGTACTGTCAAACTGTCATTACTGTCTATAGGGGGTACGGGGTGTCAGGCATTGGTAGCACCTTTGGTAAGGATGGCTCTCATGTCCTTTCAGGACCCATCCCCCACTGGTCCAAGTCTGACACCCAGCTCGTGCCTGTGGCTCCTAGTAGCTGTCAGCATGCGACAGCGGCCACCCCCCGGGCAACAGCTGTGAGAGGCTGGCTAAACCAGGCATGGGTATCCGATTTGGTGTCAAACCAAGAGGTAAACTAGGGTATGCCTACCCAGCATGTGAAGACAGGATTCGGCAATCTGCGCGGAAGAAATCATTCCTGATTCAACGGGCAAGACCGGCGTTTACCTGCAAAGCGTTGTGGAACGTAATGAGCACGGCAAGGCACGTAGAGCGCCCTGGTCATCCACTGCACCTGTATTCGTTTCTAATCGTCTCGACTTGTCTTGCCACTGGACTCAGATGGACTCAGGCGAGAGAGTGAGGTCGACGAATTGCGCAACTCTTCCTCACTTTAATCCAAGTCATCGCGCAAGTCATTCTTCATCCAACGTCACATATCACCTTCAAGCCCTGTGGCGATGGGCGAGCGGCAAAGCGGCAGGCGTGGGTACGCTGGCAGCCGTAGTCGCAGACCTGCACACAGGCGGCTCAGGCCATATGGTCGTCTTCTACTGACCGGAGCAGCAGTGGGATTCGGCAGCCCCCTGAGCGACTGAGCAGCCCTCTATAGGAACACACTGCTCACCTCCATAGCATGAGGAAGGGGCTAGAAAAGGTGCCCTAAACATTGTCTGCTTCATCACTACCTAACCAGCTAGCCGCGGTTGGTGGGTACCCTAATCTGCGGTCGACATACAAAGAAAGATAAAACAAGCAAAGCTAAAAGAGTAAACCATATTCCCTTAACAATTGGAACTTGGAATGTACGCACCCTACTTGACAGAGACGGCGCGTCGGGTCCAGAGAGACGAACAGCACTGATTGGGAGAGAGCTGGGCAGGTACAACATCGACATTGCAGCCTTGAGCGAGACACGACTTGCAGAAGAAGGCCAAATCTGTGAAATTGGTGCCGGCTACACATTTTTCTGGAGTGGAAGGAAAAGCGAGGAAAGACGCCAATCCGGTGTGGGATTTGCCATTAAGTCGGCCCTGGTCGGCAAATTAGCTGGATTTCCAAAGGCTGTAAACGACAGGCTCATGACCATGAAGTTGCCTCTGCTGAATGGAAGGAAGCACGCAACCATTGTGAGTGTCTACGCACCAACTATGACCAACGAAGATGATGTCAAGAATAAGTTCTATGAGGACCTGCACAATGTATTAACATCTGTTCCCAAAGGAGACAAACTTATACTCCTTGGGGATTTCAATGCCAGAGTAGGCACGGACACCACCTCTTGGAGTGGCATTATTGGAAAGCATGGAGTCGGAAATTGTAACAGCAATGGACTCCGCCTCCTTCAGACATGTGCCGAACATGATCTCCTGATTACGAACACAATTTTCCGTCTCCCCATGAGAAATAGGACATCGTGGATGCACCCTCGCTCGAAACACTGGCACCTCATTGACTATGTCATCGTCAGGAGGAGTGACAGACAAGACGTTCGAGTGACAAAATCCATGTGTGGTGCCGAATGTTGGACAGACCATCGTCTCATTGTCTCGAAAATGAACATCCACATCAGGCCACCACGGCGTCCTCAAGGGGCGAAAATGCAAACAAAGCTAAATGTCACCCGCCTAAACAGCAAGAAAATGCAGCAGTCGTTTGAAAATATGCTGGAAGACCGCCTCAAGCCCAATGCTGAAGCTAAACAGGATACAGAAACAGAATGGAGAGCCCTAAAGGACACGATTTACAACACTGCTATGGAAATCCTGGGTCCAGCCCCCCGAAAGCATAAAGACTGGTTTGATGAAAATTCCGAAGACATCAACCAATTGCTGGCCGAGAAACATCTTCTCCTCAAGGCACATTTGAATGACCCAAAGTCAACATCAAAAAAAGATGCTTTCAAGAACATTCAGAGAGTAGTGCAGCAGAAACTTCGGCACATGCGGGACTCCTGGCTGAGCAGCAAAGCTGATGAAATTCAGGGCTTTGCTGACAGACACGATATGAAAAACTTCTACGACTCACTGAAAGCGGTCTATGGTCCTTCATCACCAGGCATAGTTCCCCTCCTCAGTGCAGACGGGGGAACATTGGTCACCGATAAGAAAGAAATCCTCCAACGCTGGGCAGAGCATTTCAGCAAAATCTTAAATGCAACTTCCTTCTTCGATGATGAAACCATCAATTGCCTTCCTCAAGTTCCCACCAATGAGACTCTTGATGACCTGCCAACCATAGTGGAAATAAACAAAGCCATCCAGCAACTCTCCAGCGGCAAGGCACCTGGTCCTGACTCCATCCCAGCAGAGATATACAAGGCAGGTGGGCCGGTCCTAACAGAGCAGCTTCACCAAGTCTTCACAAACATATGGATGAACGAGACCATGCCACAAGATTTTAAGGACGCGTCAATAGTCCACCTTTACAAACGTAAAGGAAACCGCCAATCCTGTGACAACCACCGAGGCATCTCCTTGCTTTCAATTGCAGGGAAGATACTCGCCAGAATTCTTCTCAATCGCCTCACAGCCCATCTCGATCAAGGTCTTCTTCCTGAGAGTCAATGTGGCTTCAGAAAAGAACGTGGAACTGTTGACATGATTTTCGCTGCAAGGCAGCTGCAAGAGAAATGTCAGGAACAGAACTGCGAAATGTTCTCCACTTTCATTGACCTTACCAAGGCTTTTGATACAGTCAGCAGAGAAGGACTGTGGAAGATTATGGCAAAATATGGCTGTCCACGAAAGTTTGTCCAAATAGTGCGGCTATTTCATGACGGCATGCAGGCAAGAGTACAGGAAAATGGTGAGCTGTCTGAACCCTTTCCTGTCACCAATGGAGTGAAGCAAGGATGTGTCCTGGCACCAACACTGTTCAGCCTCATGTTTTCAGCCATGTTGATGAATGCCTTCGAGAACGACGACATTGGAATAGACATCAACTACCGTATGGATGGAAAGTTATTCAATCTCAGAAGGCTGAAAGCTAAAACCAAAATTAACAGCGGCACCGTCAGAGAGCTCCTGTTTGCTGATGATTGCGCTCTATACGCCAACTCAGAGGCGGACATGCAACATAATGTTTCAGCTTTCTCACATGCCTGTGCCAACTTTGGGCTCAATATCAACTTGGAGAAGACTGTAGTTATGTACCAGCCAGCTCCAGGGAATAATCACACTGTGCCGAATATCAAAGTGAATGATCATAGACTAAGTGTTGTGGACAAATTTACCTATCTTGGCAGCACCGTGTCACAAGCTGCCACAATCGATGACGAAGTGAATGCAAGAATCTCCAAGGCCAGTGCAGCCTTTGGCAGACTGTACAAGAATGTATGGGACAGAACTGGAATAAGCCTGCAAACAAAGCTAAAAGTCTACAAAGCAGTTGTATTATCCACACTGCTATATGCTTGTGAAACCTGGACTGTTTATCAGCGACACGCTAGGAAATTAAACCACTTCCACACAGTCTGCCTAAGGAAGCTACTGAAGATTAAATGGCAAGACAAGATTCCAGACACTGAAGTCCTAGAAAGAGCATCCATGCCCAGTATCCACACTCTACTGATGAAGAATCAGATTCGCTGGGCTGGTCACTTGACTCGCATGCCAGATCACAGGCTCCCTAAACGAATTTTTTACAGCGAACTGCGTTGTGGTAAACGCTCCCAAGGTGGCCAGAGGAAACGTTTTAAAGACACTCTGAAAATTTAACTGAATGCTTTTGGAATTCATCATGACACCTGGGAGGCTGCAGCCAGAGACCGAAATTCGTGGCGTGCATCATTGCGCAAAGGTGCAGTCATATGTGAGGCAACCAGGACTGCAAGAGCTGTGAAGAAAAGGCAGGACAGAAAAACCACTGCAGGAAATCCTCCTCCAGAGACGTCAAGCATTCTTTGTCCACATTGTCAAAGAACATTTCGAGCCAAAATAGGCCTTATCAGCCATCATAGAACCCACGGCTCCACACCTTCAACCCCACTGGATGAAATGAATGGTCATCATCATTCTTGATGGACAAACAACACACACTGTCTATAGTACCCTGACCTGGTGTACTGTCAAACTGTCATTACTGTCTATGGTACCCTTGAACTGGTGTACTGTCAAACTGTAGTTACTGTCTATAGTACCCTAGACCTGGTGTACTGTCAAACTGTCGTTACGGTCTATAGTACCCTTGAACTGGTGTACTGTCAAACTGTAGTTACTGTCTATAGTACCATGACCTGGTGATCTGTCAAACTGTCATTACTGTCTATAGTACCCTTGACCTGTTGTACTGTCAAACTGTAGTTACTGTCTATAGTACCTTGACCTGGTGTACTATCAAACTGTCATTACGGTCTATAGTACCCTTGAACTGGTGTACTGTCAAACTGTAGTTACTGTCTATAGTACCTAGACCTGGTGTACTGTCAAACTGTCATTACTGTCTATAGTACCCTTGAACTCGTGTACTGTCAACTGTAGTTACTGTCTATAGTACCCTAGACCTGGTGTACTGTCAAACTGTCATTACTGTCTATATTACCCTAGACCTGGTGTACTGTCAAACTGTCATTAGTGTCTATAGTACCCTAGACCTGGTGTACTGTCAAACTGTAGTTACTGTCTATATTACCCTAGACCTGGTGTACTGTCAAACTGTCGTTACGGTCTATAGTACCCTTGAACTGGTGTACTGTCAAACTGTAGTTACTGTCTATAGTACCCTAGACCTGGTGTACTGTCAAACTGTCATTACTGTCTATAGTACCTTGACCTGGTGTACTGTCAAACTGTAGTTACTGTCTATAGTACCTTGACCTGGTGTACTATCAAACTGCAGTTACTGTCTATAGTACCTTGACCTGGTGTACTATCAAACTGTAGTTACTGTCTATAGTACCTTGACCTGGTGTATTGTCAAACTGTCATTACTGTCTATAGTACCCTAGACCTGGTGTACTTTCAAACTGTCGTTACGGTCTATAGTACCCTTGATCTGGTGTACTGTC
>JACEFZ010008215.1:12500-26133 GCA_014155875.1 Cepaea nemoralis
GCAGGCAGTAAGTCAGACAGATAAAAACAACTCACAAATGGCATACACACACATATATGAAAACCATACAGACAAATAATCAGACACATTAACAGGCAGACTGACAGAAGACGATGAACAGAAAAGAAACAGGCAGGTAGACAAACATACAAACAAACATTTCTGCCATGTTCTTGACCATTATATTCGCCCCAACTATTTCTTTCAATTGTCTGTTCAGCGTTTCCAAGAAGTGTGTTTCAAAATCGACATATTGCACCAAATAATCTCATCCTAGTCCTCTCACTCACTCAGTTTGCCGTCGTCAGCAAAATTCTAGAGTAAAACGTTTCATGTCCCTATACAGCAGGAACAAATTCAATTACACAATATAGGCAATTGTTTTTCCAATCTTATATTGCTGTTTTGAAAATTCCCAAGTTAGAATATTGAATAATACGGCAAACTCGCACTGTAAGTATTGATAACAGTTTACTAATTGTTTGCTTATTATTGTATGTTTTGTTTTCTTTATGCTAATACATGTTGCCATTCATTCTGCCATTATTTTGTTGTATAATGATGTAATCGACATATACAATAAAAATTACAATAACACAATTTAATATGCACTTAACCCATTCGTATTGTTGGATCGTTTTCCCATTTTTAATTTTTTTTTTCTTGTCTGCTATCTAGACATTGGTTTTGTTGCGAATGTATGTTCTGGCCCCCCCCCCCCCCCCCCCAACCTACCCAAGCCTATGTGTGAGTGTATGCCCCCCTTCCAAGCATCAGTGTGAGTGCATGCATCCCACGCGTCTATCTGAGTGTATACTCCATCCCCACGTGTCTGTGTGAGTGTATGCTCTATCCCCACGTGTCTATGTGAGTGTATGCTTCATCCCCACGTGTCTATGTGAGTGTATGCCTCCCATCCACCCACCCACCCACCCACTAGTCGGTGTAAGTGTATGCTCCCCCACCCCACCACCCACGAATCCGTGTGAATGTATCCCCCCCCCCACCAAACCTACGCGTCTGTGTGATTGTGTGTTGCCCCCCCCCCCCCCACGCGTCTGTGTGAGTGTATGTTGTCCCCGACGCGTCTGTGTGAGTGTGTGTTGCCCCCCCCCCACGCGTCTGTGTGAGTGTATGTTGTCCCCGACGCGTCTGTTTGAGTGTAGTTAGTTAGTTAAATAGTTAGTTAGTTAGTTAGTTAGTTAGTTAGTTAGTTAGTCAGTTAGTTAGTTGGCTGGCTGGGTTGCTGGCTGGCTGGTTGGTTGGTTGGTTGGTTGGTTGGTTGGTTGGTTGGTTGGTTGGTCGGTTGGTTGAGTAGTTAGTTAATCGTCAGATAATCCTCAAGAACAAGAGTGTTGATGTACTACATAGAGCCTGTACTTTTGTATGGATGTGAAACTTGGACAATGAATAGTCAAGCTGAAAAACATCTGATGGCTGCAGAGTTGTGGTTTCTGAGGAGAATGCAAAAATTCCATAAACAGACAGAAAAACCAATGACCAAATACTACATGAAACAAATGAAAATCGTACATTGATTAGCGAAATTAGATGTAGGCAGTCACATTTTTTTGGACATGTTATGAGAAGATATGGATTGGAGAACTTAGTGACAACTGGCAAGATCGAAGGGAACAGACCAAGGGGAAGACCGAGAAGTAAATACCTGGATGGCTTCGCCACATGGCATGGTCGAGACAGGAACACTGAGCTGATCCATGACGCTGGTGATCGGGTGAAATGGCGAGGCATGACCGCCCACGCTTTCCGGCATGGCACATTATGGATGGAATCCTCACTGCAAATTGAACCATTCAGTCCATTAGTGCTCGGATCCCCTCCTCAGAATGCCCCCTACCCCCTAATCCTCCAAGCGTGTAGCAGTCGACGTAACCTTTCAACAGTGCCTCATTCACATTTCCACCAGAACCTCTTTCGGGTATTTACGTTGGTTATAACCGAAGATATTCATGTTTGTTTTGCCTTTTATTTTACTAACCTCATGTAATTAGCAAAGACATTTAAGAAAAACCTCAGTTGCCTATTAAAATAATGGATTCCCCTGAGAATTATGTTTGAAGGAAATTACATTTGACTCTGCTTGTTGTAACCTCTCGCTGAGCTGATATCAAAGAATCTTTTTTTTTTCATTGGCACCTTGCCGTCTTGACAGAAGATAGTTTGTGCTTTAAAAGGCATAATAACTTTTATCTATGGCGGCAGTGAATGTGACTGATAAGGCCAATTCGCGCTGTAAATGTCCGTTCACAGTGGGTGCATGCGAACACGTTGTCATTTCCACCATCATGCACCATCTTACGTCTCACACGCTCGGTGTGTGACTTATTTGCAATAATTTTCTCCTTTGTCTTTATTCCATTTCTGATCTTTGCCCTCCATGCAACACGTTCAGCGGCGACTTGCTCCCAATGTGCATTATCAATGCCTGTATCAATCATGTCCCGCTTACACACATCTTTGTATCTTAGTAGAGGCCGACCCTGAGATCTCTTACCCATCTGTAATTCACCAAAAAAAAGATGCCCTTTGGTATTCTACCATCATCCATCCTCCTAATACGATTCAGGTGAAGTGAGTGACACGTGCTGGCAATACATAAGGCAATGCGTTAAAAGATTATTTAAACAAGAATGGGCTTGAGTTGCAAAGACTTGTTGCACTCGGCACGACAATGCATCTGTCATGACAGGTGTAAACAATGGAGTACTGTATATACAACACTAAAATCCGAAGCTTCTCATCTGGTACTAGTTAGGTGTGTATGTCATTCCCTTCAGCTGGCAGTGCCACATTTTTGTAAAACAATTCGCACTCAATGGGTGATGTGGTCAATAGCGCACACTTCGCCTTTACTTTCCAGAACATGTCATGTTGCTTAGTTTCGGCTGAGTCAACCCGGGAGCAATAGTGGGGACTCAGTTACATGATCTACTGGCTAACCATTCGCTATGCTCTCGACGGCCTGTGCACTAAGTAAGCGAAATTTAAGGGGAAACAAATACCTCTTTTTCACGGGAACATAATATTCATTTTATATTTTGCAAGGGACATAACTCGCAAACGTTTTTCTAAAGAAGCAATTAGTTACATTAATTGTTAAATGTTTAATATAATGACATCACCTATTCTCAGCTAACACAATATTTTGACATTCTAAAGTTTGAAATACTGCTAAACATAATAAAATATACTTGTTACTGCAATATATACAATGTTTCAACACTGCAAGCTCCGTGCACGATGTTAACGACTGTCTCCAATAGATGACCTGACATTGTTGCTCTGGTTTCTCTTCACAACGTATAAACATTGCTCTAGTTATATTGTTTTGGTCCATCCCCTTGTTCATGGCTTGATGCTGCCTTTGCTGATACCCACACCGGTTTGGTTCAAATATTTATCCTGCCTTTACAAACATTGCCCAGAGAGGGGGGTAATGGCATTGGAGGAGTGAAACCAAATTGGTGAGAGGGTGGCAAGGGAAACAAAAATGTAAAAATTGTAAAAATTTGTGCTAATACTGATGCTTGTTTACTTTTTACAATAAGTAATTTAAAAAAAAAAAAACACACACACAAGAGGAAGGGAAAAAATGAATGAACCCTTACAAATAAGACCAAAAAATAAGCAAGGAGGAAAAGAAAACCAACTCCTTTTACTTCTACTATGTTGCAATTTATATGTACCTACTATGCTATGCTAACACCATTCCTAGGAAAATCATTCTAGCAAATGGAATCACAGTTTTGGAAAGTGGGATCATTATCATAACTATTATCATCATTGCTGTTACTATCAGTACTGTTATCACCCTTAGTAGGTAAATGTTAGTCATCATTATCATTGATGTATTTGGTTTTAGTTGCATTATTAATATAGTAACCTTTATTAATATATAACCTCATCTCCCATGAGACCCCCCCCCTTCCCTCACTCATGGTTTGTTTGTTGCCTTTGCTGACACCCTCACCCTTTGGTTCCAAAATTTATCCTGCCTTTACCATCATTACCCATTAGTGTGGTGGGTCAAATGGGTGAGAGTGGGACTATCACTATTTTCATTGAGTACTTATCATTGCATTTATTAGCACTGCTGTTATCACCTTTAGTAGTTTTATTCCTTGTCCTTATTATTTTAGATGCATTTCATGTAAACACCATTCCTAGGATAAGCATTTTAGCAAATGGAATCACATGATTAACTATTATTATCTTTGCTGTCTATTATCTTTGCTGTTATTGTTATCACCCTTAGCAGTTTTACTCTTTGTCATTATTATTATAGATGTATTTCATGTCAACACCATACCTAGGGAAATCATTTTAGCAAATGGAACCACAAGTTTAACTATTTATTATCATTGCTGAAAATATTATCATTGCTGTTACTGTTAACACCCTTAGCAGTTTTCATTCTTGTCATTATTATAGATGTATTTCATGTAAACACCATTCCTAAGATAATCATTTTAGCAAATGGAATCACAGGTTTAACTATTAATATTATTATCATCGCTGTTTATTATCATTGCTGTTTAACAAAAACAGTGTTATTGTTATCACCCTTAGCATTTTAAAATTATTCCTTGTCATTATCAATATTATTATTTATGTATTTGGTTGTTTATTTGCATTAGTAGTATTGTAATCATTATAAATATATATGGCTTTGTAAACCCGTAAACTGCACATCCCCCTTTCCCACCTTTTTGATACTGTGATTGTTGTCTTTGCTGCCACCCTCGCCGGCTGGTTCTAAACAGTTTGTGCACCGCCATATTTATCATCACCGAAGAGGATGGTACTTGGTAGGAGCTTTTAGAGCTGGCAGGAGAGCGGGGCGGCAAGGGAAATAATAGCAGCCCACTACCATCACGCTGTTGATATAAAATATTTCCTTACAACAATGTCAATGGAGAAATGTTTAAATGTATAAAATATTTGTAATTTTTGCGCATATGTCACCTACACTTCCACATGCAACGCTCTGTAAAAACACGAACAATACAAATGCAAATGTTTCTTAACACTCAATAAACGTTTAAAAAAAAAAAAAAATATTGTTTTGGTTATCCCCTTCTTCATGGTTTGATGCTGCCTTTGCTGATACCCACACCGGTTTGGTTCAAATATTTATCCTGCCTTTACCATCATTGCCCAGAGAGGGGGGTAATGGCATTGGAGGAGTGAAACCAAATTGGTGAGAGGGTGGCAAGGGAAACAAAAATGTAAAGATTGTAAAAATTTGTGCTAATACTGATGTTTGTTTACTTTTTACAATAAGTAATTTAAAAAAAAAAAAAACACAAGAGGAAGGGAAAAAATGAATGAACCCTTACAAATAAGACAAAAAAATAAGCAAGGAGGAAAAGAAAACCAACTCCTTTTACTTCTACTATGTTGCAATTTATATGTACCTACTATGCTATGCTAACACCATTCCTAGGAAAATCATTCTAGCAAATGGAATCACAGTTTTGGAAAGTGGGATCATTATCATAACTATTATCATCATTGCTGTTACTATCAGTACTGTTATCACCCTTAGTAGGTAAATGTTAGTCATCATTATCATTGATGTATTTGGTTTTAGTTGCATTATTAATATAGTAACCTTTATTAATATATAACCTCATCTCCCATGAGACCCCCCCCCCCCCTCCCTCACTCATGGTTTGTTTGTTGCCTTTGCTGACACCCTCACCCTTTGGTTCCAAAATTTATCCTGCCTTTACCATCATTACCCATTAGTGTGGTGGGTCAAATGGGTGAGAGTGGGACTATCACTATTTTCATTGCGTACTTATCATTGCATTTATTAGCATTGATGTTATCACCCTTAGTAGTTTTATTCCTTGTCATTATTATTTTAGATGCATTTCATGTAAACACCATTCCTAGGATAAGCATTTTAGCAAATGGAATCACATGATTAACTATTATTATCTTTGCTGTCTATTATCTTTGCTGTTATTGTTATCACCCTTAGCAGTTTTACTCTTTGTCATTATTATTATAGATGTATTTCATGTAAACACCATTCCTAAGAAAATCATTTTAGCAAATGGAATCACATGTTTAACTATTATTATCATTGCTGTTACTGTTATCACCCTTAGCAGTTTTAGTCCTTGTCATTATTATTATAGATGTATTTCATGTAAACACCATACCTAGGAAAATCATTTTAGCAAATGGAACCACAAGTTTAACTATTTATTATCATTGCTGTTTATTATCATTGCTGTTACTGTTATCACCCTTAGCAGTTTTATTCTTGTCATTATTATTATAGATGTATTTCATGTAAACACCATTCCTAAGATAATCATTTTGGCAAATGGAATCACAGGTTTAACTATTAATATTATTATCATCGCTGTTTATTATCATTGCTGTTTAACAATAACAGTGTTATTGTTATCACCCTTAGCATTTTTAAATTATTCCTTGTCATTATTAATATTATTATTTATGTATTTGGTTGTTATTTGCATTAGTATCATTGTAATCATTATAAATATATATGGCTTTGTAAACCCGTAAACTGCACATCCCGCTTTCCCACCTTTTTGATACTGTGATTGTTGTCTTTGCTGCCACCCTCGCCGGTTGGTTCTAAACATTTTGTGCACCGCCATGTTTATCGTCACCGATGGGGATGGTACTTGGTAGGAGTTTTGGAGCTGGCAGGAGAGCGGGGCGGCAGGGGAAATAATAGCAGCCCACTACCATCACGCTGTTGATATAAAATATTTCCTTACAACAATGTCAATGGAGGAATGTTTAAATGTATAAAATATTTGCAATTTTTGCGCATATGTCACCTACACTTCCACATGCAACGCTCTGTAACAACACGAACAATACAAATGCAAATGTTTCTTAACACTCAATAAACGTTTAAAAAAAAAAATATTGTTTTGTTGCACAACTATTTCCAGAGTAAATCATATGTACTCTTCCTTATTTTATTACAAATTTGGTATACATGAGGGCGAGAAAGAAAGTAGAAACTTTCTGAGTGAATGGTGAGTGAATGATTAAAAAAGATCACATATGGTCAAAAGACCAATGGAAAATCCCTTACGTATAGAATAGTGAAAGTATAAATGCTTGTTTTATTTGCTTCAAAATGATGGTTTCAACCCTTATAGATAAGGGGAAACAGAAAAAAAAGGAGAAAAGAAAATCAACTCCCCCCATTCCAAATTACTATTTATGGAATGTTTGCTTTAAATGCACTTGTTGTGCTATACTACCACCACTACTAAGATCATCACTTTAGTAAATAAAATCACATATCTGTTATACTAAAATTATTATTATTATTATTATTATTATTATTATTATTATTATTATTATTATTAATTTTACTATTTTTATTATCATTATTATTATTACTATCATTAACTTACCCTTATTATCTTTAGTACCATTAATTTTATAAGTATTAAGGATATCATCATTATTAATTTACAACTTCATCTCCCATGTCCCCCACCCCTTTGTATAAGGTTTGCTGCTTTGCTACTACTCCCACTAGTTGTTTCAAACTTTTGTCCAGCCTGTACCATTATTAAGAGTTGTCATGTCCCTTTCTCTTTGTCACCCCCTTTGAATCATGTGAGTGAGTGTTGAATAAAAGAAATACAAAATCACAAATGGTTACCAAACCAATGATACTGTAAAAACTTGTGTTAATACAAATGCTTGGTAAATTTTTATTAAAAAACAAAAGAAAGAGAGAGCAAAGAGGAAAATATGAATGAACCCCTACATTTAGGTAAAAAAAAAACAAGGAGGAAAATATAACCCACTCCTTTACTCCAAGTATTACTAAAAACTGCAGTTTGCATGTGTATGTACCTGCTAGGCTATGTTAACACCATTCCAAAGAAAATCATCCTAGCAAATGGAATCACATATTGTAAAAATGTTATCATTTTCATAACTATTATTACCATTGCTGTTTTTTTATAATTGCTGTTATTACCCTCAGTATGTCTCTTCTTGTCATTATTATTATTGTCATCATTAGTAATAAAACAAAAAACCCTTTCCCATGTGCCCCCCTCCCCTCGCTCATGGTTGTTGTTGCCTTTGCTGGTACCCACACCGGTTTGGTTCAAATATTTATCCTGCCTTTACCATCATTGCCCAGATAGTGGTGATAAGGGCATTGATGGAGTGAAACAAATTGGTGAGAAGATGGCAAGGGAAACAAAAATGTAAAGATTGTAAAAATTTTGTGCTAATACTGATGCTTGTTTACATTTTACAAAAAGTTTTTTAAAAAAAAAAGAGGAAGGGAAAAAATGAATGAACCCTTACAAATAAGACAAACAAAAAAAAATAAGCAAGGAGAAAAAGATAACCAACTCCTTTTACTTCTACTATTATTGAACATTGCATGTTGCAAGTATATGTATAATTAAAAAAAAAAAATAAGCAAGGAGAAAAAAAGATAACCAACTCCTTTTTACACCTACTATATTATTGAACAGTGCAGGATGCAATTGTTATTGTAGGTACCTGCCATATTTTAACACCATGTCTAAGAAAATCATTTTAGCAAATGGAATCACATGTTTGGAAAATGTGATCATTATCATAACTAATTTTATCATTGTGTTTTTTAGCATTGCTGTTACCACCCTTAGTAGTTTTATTCTTTGTCATTATTATTATAAGATGTATTTCATGTAAACACCATTCCTAAGATAATCAATTTAGCACATGGAATCACATGTTAGAACTATTATTATCATTGAGACTATCACCCTTAGCACTTAGCAGTGTTACTCCTTGTCATTATTATATTATTTATGTATTTGGTTGTTATTTGCACTATTATCATTGTAATCACTATTAATATATATGGCTTTGTAAACGCGTATACTATCACATCCCCCTTTCCCACCTTTTTGATACTGTGATTGTTGTCTCTGCTGCCACCCTCACCGGTTGGTTCTAAACAGTTTTTACACCGCCATGTTTATCATCACCGAGGGATGGTGATGGTACTTGGTAGGAGTTTTTGGAGCTGACAGGAGAGCGGGGCGGCAGGGGAAATAATAACAGCCCACTACCATCACGCTGTTGATTTAAAATATTTCCTTACAACAATGTCAATGGAGGAATGTTTAAATGTATAAAATATTTGTATTTTTGAGCATATGTCACCTACACGTCCACATGCAAGGCTCTGTAAAAACACGAACAATACAATTCGCAACCACTTTAACACTCAATAAAAGTTTTAAAAAAAAAAAATAATAATTGGTACTAATTGCTAGTAGTAAATCCCTGATTCTTGTCCCCCAAACAAAAGACATTATGGACTAGAGCGTCACCCTGAAATTTGTCATCAGGCAACAACACCAACGACCTTCGCCTCGGGAGCTTGGTGACCCAGAAATTACAAGGAAGCCACATTTTAATGGAAATGATAGTTTAAAGTTTATTGTCCAAGCGCGGGGCATTTAAATGTACTGCGGTCTCCAGAAAGCATGAGATTGTGTGTATGTGTGTGTTTGTGTGTATGTGACAGAGAGAGAGAGAGAGAGAGAGAGAGAGAGAGAGAGAGAGAGAGAGAGAGAGAGAGAGAGAGAGAGAGAGAGAGGAGAGGGAGAGATGGACAGGTGTTTCATGCATTCCGCTTGCGGAAGTGGAAGTGAAGCATATGCAAGGAATGTGTATCTACATGCACTATGCCACAAATGTCATATTATCATAACTGTATATATGTATGTATATGTTTTATTCACAATGTCTCACTTAACACTAACAAACGGCACCGCTCTGTAATATACACAAACAAAAGAAACACACACTACAACTTGTAAATACACATTGCTTTGTATGAAATAAAAGTTGGGGGGAAAAAAAATATTGATATATGCCAAGAGAAAATCCCAACAAAAAAAAATAATAATTGGTATATATATATCTTTGTCGGTAGTGTCTGTTTTGATGTATGTTTAACCCCTAGTCAGGCGTGGATAAACGTATAGTTTTCATAAATGCGTGACGGAAAAAAAAAAAATTTGAATTTAATGGCGGATAGCAACAGGGATGGCAGCGTCAACTTTTACTTTGATTCAGACAAGTGATTGTGTGTTCATGCTGCTGTTTTCGTGTAGTATTATTATCATGTAATATTATTTGAAAGGAAAAAAAAAAGTTAGAATTTTATTTCTGTATCATCATCACCATCATCATCATCATCATCATCATCATCATCATCATCATCATCATCATCATCATCATCATCATCATCAAGTAATGTGTAGGCAATTGCACATGCCATAAATGTAATATTATCGCATATGTGTATATTAATGCATTTGTTGTTTTCGGATTTTTAAAGGAAAACATGAATTTTTAAAAAAAAATGTTTTACAGGCCAAATAATCTGACAATTATTATTATTTATTATTTTTTATTATTATTACTTATTATTATTAATACGTTTATTACTACTGCTACCATTATTATTAATTTTCCCATTATTATATTTGAATGTGCAACATGAAATATATTGTGGATGTGTGTCTGTGTCGCTGGCAGTAACATATGTATGCGTCTGGGTGTGGAAGCAGGTGTGTGTGCGTGTTGCATGTATTTGCACGCGCATGTGTACGAGTGTGTGTTTGTGTGTGTGTGTGCGCGTTTACATGCTTTATGCCATAAATTTCATAATATAACTGTATATATGTATGTATTTGTTTTATTCACACATGTGACACCTAACACTAACAAACGGCAACGCTCTGTAATATACACAAACAAAAGAAACACACATCACACCTTGTAAATATACATTGATTTATATGAAATAAACGTTTAAAAAAAAAATAATAAAATAGAATGTTTCATGCCATGTCAGACTGGATGGATTGACACACAAACAAAATGCCTGACCTCAAAGTTGGAATTAATGGATTTGGTCGCATTGGACGTCTGGTCCTGCGCGCTGCCCTGGCCACGGGCGTCAACGTTGTGGCCGTCAATGACCCTTTTATTGACCTTGATTACATGGTTTACGTGTTCAAGTATGATTCCACACATGGTTGCTACAAAGGCAACGTGACCAAGAACAATGGAAAACTGGATGTTGACGGACATCTGATTACAGTTTTCACAGAGCGTGATCCAGGTGCCATTGACTGGAAATCAACAGGTGCCAACTACGTTGTAGAATCACTGGTGTTTTTACAACCACAGACAATGCGATCGTGCACATCAAAAGCGGAGGCGCCCACAAGGTAGTCATTTCTGCACCTTCTGCGGACGCCCCCATGTTTTGTGATGGGCGTCAATGAGGATAAGTACACCAAAGACATGGCGGTGTTCAGCAACGCCTCCTGCACCACCAACTACCTAGCTCCCCTAGTCAAGGTGATCAACGATAAGTTTGGAATCATCGAGGGTCTGACGACGACCGTGCATGCCACTACCGCCACCCAAAAGACTGTTGGTGGACCTAGCAACAAGGACTGGCGTGGAGGACGTGGTGCTGCCCAGAACATCATCTCCTCCTCAACAGGTGCAGCTAAAGCTGTGGACAAGGTCATTCCAGCAGTAAACAACAAACTCACCAGCATGGCTTTCCGCGTCCCAACTCCGGATGTGTTCGTGGTTGACCTCACTGCCAGACTGGAGAGGGGGGCTTCTTATGAAGAAATCAAGAGGGTTATTAAAGAGGCCTCCGAAACTTACTTGAGAGGCATCTTGGGCTACACTGAGGATGATGTTGTGTCCTCAGACTTTCTCGGAGACCAACGCAGCTCCATCTTTGATGCTAATGCGGGTATTGCTCTAAACAGCAACTTTGTGAAACTGGTCTCATGGTATGACAACAAATGGGGCTACAGTAACCGGGTGGTTGAGCTTATGCAACACATGCACAAGATAGACAATCAGTAAACCTAACCGGGTGCATTATCTCCACTTGTGCTTTCAGACATGCAACCTGTAACCGCCTGAGATTAATTATCTCATTAATGCTGATGTTTTTATTTTCTCATTCTGCGGAAGAGAATGTTTGTAGGAACTGTGGTGTGTTGTACTTGAAACTTTCCAAATCAGGTGTAGCCAAGTATGGGAGACTTATGTTTTTCTTGTAGAGGTGTAAATGCGCAGCAGGCAGTTTTATACAACTGTTCATGCTTAGATTATTCTTCTCCTTAATACTATATTAGTTAAGCAGCTTTTATTGTTTCAGTTAATCAGGAAAGGCAGTAGATTATTTTAATTTCTCATGTTTAGTTTGTCCTACAATTTGTGTTTAGTATTTGTAGTTTAGCATCTCCTAGTGCCTTGTTTGCTGGCATTGATGATTTTGCTCATGTTTTCTATTAGTATTTTGTCATTCACATCTTGATGTTTCCACGCCATTTCACAGAACTGTCCAGGACCTTTTTTTTTTATTGTGAGAGCCTTTCTGTGTAGTAACAGGTGTGTTTTCTACATTTATGGCTTATTGACTAAATCTGCATCACATGAATCTGTCGAAACAAAAAGCTGGGCGCTTTCGTGCACCTTTAAATATGAATAAAATTAGGTGGAACTGCGGTAAAGCTGTGAAAGTGTAAACAATATAAAATGACACAAAGTAGTGCAGCTTTACATAACAGAGTTAAGACACATACAGAACGTTGCGGCGATTAGACTTCATCAGCAAACAAACACATTCACAAACACAACATACAGTCAAGGGGAACTCCTATGCCTACATTTGAAGGTGATGACAGGACGAGAGGAACAAATGCATGGAAAAATAGAAGCAATGAAGAGAAAATGAGAATTGAAAAAAAATGTTAATTGAAAAGAATGTTAGTTGAAGAAAATGTTTAATTGGAAAAATGTTAATAGAGAAAAAAACCTGCATACTCACCTCACGTACGGATCTGTAAGTAACTAAGAAAATCTCCGGTGTAGTTATATCCGGTGCTGGGTATTACGGTTCAGTGAGCACATAGAAAGAAGGGGCGGGGTAGGAGGCGTGTAAAATTGAAGGTGTATTAACCAAGACCCCATTGTGTTATTATAGGGGCGAGTCTTAAGGTCTGGGTGACTGATGTGCTTGGGAACACGCGTACATACATAGACACAATTCAACAGACAAAATGCTAGTGTATGTGGACATATGCAAAGTATATGCGAGAGAGAGCGAGAGAGGAGAGAGGAGAGAGAGAGAGAGAAGAGCGAGAGAGAGACAGACAGAGAGAGAGACAGAGAGAGACAGAGAGAGACAGAGAGAGGAAAAGTGCCTGCGACATACCACATGGGGCATGCGGAGCCCGTCGGTGTCCACGTACGGCGTTACACTCATACTGTACCCTACGAAATAGTCAGTATGGTTGATTGTCATACAACACACTTCAGGAGCCACTCGCCCAGTGCTGAGTTGTTGGACGCTGTGTAAGATCACCACTGGCAATACACTGAAGAAGGTATGCACAGAGAACCAGATGTAAGGGGAGAGATGGAGAGAGAGAGCGAGAGAGAGAGAGAGAGAGAGGGAGGAGAGGATGTTAGAGACCTTCTAATGTAGTCACGGAGTTCTCCTGACTGTATGTTGTGTTTGTGAATGGTTTGTTTGCTG
>JACEFZ010008216.1:0-14763 GCA_014155875.1 Cepaea nemoralis
TTCCCTGATTCTCGTGCAGTCTCGCAGTGTGGTGAAGTTTTCAGGTTCCGGCAGGCTTCATAACAGCGGAGACCATGACCACTCTTCTCTTTGTTAGCCAGACTTGTGTTTGCCCATGATGCCCCGCGCGGAGGTCAAGAGAGGTTCAGGTCATTCGGACCCGCAACAAACATTATATCATGGACTCGGTGGAATGTCTGTCGTTGGCACTGTTAACATTATATCATGGACACCGGGTAATGTCTGTCTGTGGCACTGATAACATTACATCATGGGCTCAGTGTAATGTCTATCTGTGGCACTGTTAACATTACATCATGGGCTCAGTGTAATGTCTATCTGTGGCACTGTTAACATTACATCATGGACTCAGTATAATGTTTGTTTGTGGCACTGTTAACATGATATCATGGAATCCGTGTAGTGCATGTGTGCTATTAGCTTGTATTATACCAGTGTAATATTGTTTGTAATGTGCTATTTAATATTGTCTCCATCCAGGCTCAAGAGACGTGTCGTATCCAGACAGGAACTATTTTACATCAACCTCTCGTGAACTTGAGGCTCCAGTTTGTGACAATCAGTCAGATCATCAAGAGACTGTTTGCTTAACTCTGAGTACTATTTTGCCTGCAATAACTGTTATAATTGCAATAACTGTAGCCTGTAGCATTATAAAACATAAGAAAAGAACGGAAATTCGTGAAAGAGAGCTCATGCTAAATCATATGATGCCCATCAGAAACTGATTATAAACATGTGGGATTTGTCCTTGTATGTGACATCCATCCTTGATGGAACCGCATTAACCTCCAATTTCAGGAATCCTCAAATATGTTGTTTCATCTGTTACCTTGTCTTCTAGTATCTGTCGTTCATGGATAGTCAGAACTGTTACTTGTTTATGTTCTCATCAACATGATGTGGTAAGTCATTTCTTGAACTCCCATCTCATTACACCTCGAGGTGAGAATCTCTTGAACTTTCGCTAGTTCCTTTGCTTCACGTATGTCAATTCTGATGGTGCCTTAAGTTTCCTGTGTCCAACTTTGTGCTAGTTGACACCAGCCTCTTCTTCCTGGAAACTATGCCTCCCACCAGTGATCTTTCTACACCCCTGTGACTTTTAATATGGTCCAAAGTAATTCAGTTGCCGGGACACGGCGCTGTTCATGAGCCAGGTTTTTGTCCATGTTCAGATCTGGTAGAATGTCCACATTTGTCTTCTTCCAGGTCCACAATCCTGTACAACGTGCCAGAGTTGGAGAAATGCTCCGATGGTCTCATAATTCAAGTTATGGAAAACCCCAAATATACCTTGCCTAGCAGATGATGGGAAAGATACTGGAATGGCAAAAACAGCTTCGATGACAGAGCACCAACAGAAATAAGAGGACACCACTGCTGTGCCCTTTGCTCTTAGCTACTGTATGTACCCTTTAACTGTAAAGATTGGAAATTCAAAGCTATGTCGATGGATAAAGCAATAAGAAATACTAGTACTATATTATTTATTCCAAGACATTCGACATGACTGCCAATGGTTACTTTAACCACGGGAAACAAATCTTATGTGCTTGAAAATTTGATTGAACTGAATAAAATTTATTTAGATGATTTACCTTAACTAGAAGCATTTTATTTAGAGGATTTATTTTAACTGGATAACATTTTATTACATATTCTAGAAATGCTTTTTGCTTGCTAGTAACAAATGTCATACACAGTATTACGGTGCAATGTGCGCCAATTATCTGGACCTGTCACATTTGTTTTGTTGTTAATATTCACCTGAGGTCAGAGTGTCCTGGTGATAAGGCATCCATCCGTCTTTAACACGAGAAACACTTACGTAAGATTTAGTCCCCGACAAGTACTGCTGTTGAGGTGTGAAATGTCCGACCACATATTTTAGGTCACACCATTATGAGGTGATGTGATCAGATCCCGACCTCACAGTCTTTCTTCTCTTGATAATTCCCAGAGAATGCTGAACATTTTCCTGTGTCCCATTTATCAGGCAATGTCGTCTCTAACGCCTGTGGCCCTATAAAAGAAGCAAAGAATAGCAACACTAATATGCCATGCATGGCGTAAGAGGCGACTCAAGAAAGGTGGCTTGACACTGAATACCTCACCCCGTAGAGAACCACCTAAAATATCCAACCGCCACACATAAGGTCACAGAGTTGGGCGTGGCTTGGATAAGGGCATATGTTCCATTGGGAGGTGAAGGACAGAAGATGAAGATTGTTGCCTCCTAGAGCCGTACTCGTCGCAATAAAAGAATCCTGCCACTGCTAGGGATTGAACCCTGATCACTGTGTTGGTGAGTAAACAAACCAACCACTAGACTACTTGACAGGTCTAGTTCAAATCACACTGGACATAGTTTACAAACATAAGGAATGCAAGTATGTTATACCACACCCCCACCTCGCATGTACCTGGGATAGCCCTCTCTGTAGGCGTGGATCTAAGCCTGGGCATACCAGAATTTATGACCCTAGCCGTCTCTGATGGCCACCCCTCAATGTGTCTATTTTAGAATTCTTACCATAGCCTTCATTGTCCTCTAAAAGTACTGGAGAGTTTTGGTCCATCTATGGCTCGTAACTTTAGGAAGGGAAAATCCCAACTGCACCTCTGAGTGGTAGAGGATGGGAAACACACCATGGTGTGGCTAACACAGCTCTGGGGACCGAGTAACCACCGGAATAAGTGGACAACTCTGCAGCTGAGTAGAGCAGGGTACTCACTTGTCCTGACAGTCGTAAATGGCAGAGATAAAAGACCTCCATGTGGATATGGAAGGCAAGGGGAAACAACTATATTATCTTCCCAAGAATTCATGAGTTTTCACATATCAGAGTCAGTGAATGACGTAATGGCTGTCTCTTGACAGTCACATCCGGTAAGGACAGTCATGAGCCATAGATGACACCAGACCGTCATCAAGCTACTGATGGCAAACTCAAATAAATAAAAGCAAAATAGAAACCTGGAATGTCAGGACACTAGCTGAGATAGGAAAGCTGGACATTGTAATAAGCGAAATTGAAAATATGAAAATCAATGTCCAAGGCATAACTGAGATGAGGTGAAAGGGATCTGTAAAAATTATAACTGACAAACACACGATATTTTTTTCTGGAGCAGGACTACTATTTGATGAAAACGAAATACAGCTAAATAAATTAATGGTTATTGGTGTATTATGGAGGTTATTATGATCAAAATCAAAGGCAAGCCAACAGATATAAACAATTTTATGATGAAGTAGAAATGGCGATATCTCAAATCAAATCACAAGAAATAAAGTAATACTTGGAGATTTCAATGCAAAAGTGGGTAAGAGAAAAATTTAGGATGTATGGGGGAGGGGGTATTATAGTTTAGTAGGAAGGAAAGAAAGAGAAAAACTGATAAGTATGGGCAAATATAAATGTTATATTTGGAAACACCTTGTTTAAACACCATAAAAGATGACTTTACTACATGAATATGAAAATACTCAACTATATTGACTATCTTTTTCTTCGTCGTCGTCGTCTTCTTCTTCTTCTTCTTCTTCTTCTTCTTCTTCTTCTTCTTCTTCTTCTTCTTCTTCTTCTTCTTCTTCTTCTTCTTCTTCTTCTTCTTCTTCTTCTTCTTCTTCTTCTTCTTCTTCTTCTTCTTCTTCTTCTTCTTCTTCTTCAGCATTCCGAGCCATTGAGGTTCTTTGCTGCAGATACAATCCGTCTCCATTCGTCTCTCTGGTTGACCTTCTCTTGCCAGTCACTGATTCCAAGTGCTTGTAGGTCTGTGTGTATATTATTTCTTAACCGTCTTCTTTGTCTGCCTCGGGGTCTACGGTCATTTATTTCTTGAGTGTAAGCGAGTTTTGTTTCCCTATTATCTTCCATTCTTTCTATATGCCCCAGCCATTGCAGTCTGTTAGCCTTCATGATACCAGTGATTAGCGGGGACTTAAACAGATCATAAATGTCTGTGTTGCTTCTTCTTTTCCACTATCCACTTTGTGCATCCCTAATGGGCCCAAAGATGCGTCTTAAGACTTTGTTCTCAAAGGTTTGTAAGAAGGCTTCGTCTCCTTTAGTTGTACTCCAGGTTTCAGAGCCATACAGCACAACTGGTCTAATCAGTGTTTTGTATATTGTGATCTTGGTGTTACGAGATAGCGCATTTGATTTTAGCAGATGTTGTAGTGCATAGTATATCTTATTTCCAGAGTTGATTCTAGCTTGTATTTCTTCCCTTATTATAGTGGAGCAGTTGAAGATTGTACCCAGGTATTTAAATGTTTCCGTTCTTTTAATGGTCATATTATCCGTTTGTATATTGACAATATAATTATTAATAAAAGATTTAGAAATTCGTTAATAAATGTTAAGACTGCTTGATGCTGACTGTAATACTGATCATGTGCCACTATGTGAACAAATAAAAGTAAGATTGAAGAGCGGGAAAAGGTGGATAAGAATATGAGACTTAATCAAGATAATCTGAAAGTACGATGAATATCTACAGTCCTGCTCCGAAGGAAGGTGGTGCTAAGATGTGGGAGTTGGTCTTCTGAGCCGATAACCGATATGTCCAGGATTGCCGCAGGGTTCACCACGTGTCACCAGTACTATTCAACGTGTATACGGTTCCGATCACTGAACAACAGTTGGACGGGAGGGGTAGGACTCTGTCATTGCTTGACGACTATTCCTCGTGTAGTCGACAGGGTCGAGATAGACAGGCGGTTGCCAATTATATGCAGGGCGAACTAGATCGAATTTCCTCATGGTGTGCTGATGCCGGCGCCCTTGTCAACCCTGCAAAGGCATCTGTTACATGGTTTCTCCCTAACAACCATATTGTGAACACAGACCTGCCGGCAGTAAGAATGGATGGGAGCATTTTGAGTAGAACCCAGTCAATGACATATCTTGGCGTGAGGCTTGATCGTAGCCTGTCTTTCAGAGATCGTGTCGATTATGTCATAACGAAAGCTCGAAAAGGTTTGTCAGCAATGAGAGTCATGGCGACTGCCAATATCGAGCAAAGACTGCTAATACTTCTGTTCCAAGGACTTGTACTTTCACGCATCGAGTATGCCCTGGCCACCCTCACTTTCAGCCCTACACAGATTGGGAAGACTTGAAAAGGTACAAAACGAAGCCATGCGCATCATTTTGGGCTGCACGAGAGACACCAGCTGTGTAGCAATGAGATACCTCCTTGACTTCCCGACAATGAACCACAGGATCAAGATCTGGAGAGCTCGTGCATACTTAAAAATAAGTGCAGGTGAGCAGCACCCTCTGCATGACGCTATATTCAGAGAAAAGGGCGACAGGCTAAAGAGGGGCAAATCATGGATGGGTCGGGCGGAAGATGTCGTCAGACAGGTCTGCAGTCTTACCAGTATCAACCCCGGCAAGGAATGGGTGCCGGTGCCTCCAGCTTTTAAGTGCACTTTCTCCTGCATTATCACACTCGACAGACGGTGCAGAGAGCAGAACCCTGCCGCTGTCAATGCAGAGGTTAACGCGCTCATCTATGAACACTCAGATAGCCCCAAAGTGCTCATCTATACTAGATGGATCTGTTGTAAAGCAGCAGAGAAGTGCGTGGGCATTTACAGCCCGTTCAGCGGGCCGAACCGTTCAAGAATCCAGTGGTGCCCACTCTATGACCACGAGCAGCATGACGATGGAGGTGATGGCAGTTACACAGGCTTTCATATGGCTGGAATCACAGGATTAAACCAACGTGTGTGTACTAAGTGATTCAATGAGCATGATTCAGAAGGTCGAAGCTGGATCTGTACGTAGACTGTGAACTGGGTCGCTGCGGAAGTCTGTTGTCCGTAAAGTCACCTTCATCTTCGTCCCGGGACATGCGGGAGTCGAGGGAAATGAACGAGCTGACTAAACTGGCTGGCTCTGCACCCCTGTAGATGGCCAGCCCATGGATCGTGCCGATGTTATTAACGTCCTTAAAGATATGGCGAGAACAGAGGATTTTGACGTCAGTGAATCCACATCGCTGTCCAGGACGAAAGACTTAGGAGTAAGAATTGGCACGGCCAGACACGAGAGGTACATCGGGAAAACGAGGTGCCTCGTCAACCAACACAGAACTGGCACTATTAGCCACCGAAAGCTGATGCATATGCTGGGGGGGGGGGGGAGGATCTGAGCACATATGGACATGTCCGGAGTTCAATGAAGATACCCCAACTGATAACTGATATCTGAATCTGAAAGGAGATAAAGAAATTCAAGAACAATACCAAGTGATTGTGAAAAATAGGTACAATGCAATAGCTAACATACAGAGTACAAATTGGAAATGCAATGGGACTCCATTCGTCAAACAAGCAAAGAAATATTATTGGAGAGAAGAAATAAAAGCTAAGAAAATATGGATGAGTGAATAAATCTTAAAGTTGATGGACAAAAATAAAACAAAGTAAAAATGACAAACAAGAGTATAAGATAAATAAAGAAATAGATAAACGTTTAACGGAAAAAGAAAGTTGGCTAGACGAGCAGTGCAAGACAATTGAATTAAATTATATTAAAGATACAAAACATAGTCATCATGTGCATAGTTTCCAACGAAGGGCACATTCCAATGTGCTTCATATACAGCGGAGATGCTGGTTGGTTGCTTGTCCTCTGGAAGACAGAGTGTTAGCTCTTAAGTCTGTGGCAGTGACCCCCAGGTCATATAAATCTGATGCATTGAAGCTCAGGTCATTTAAATCTGATGTAGTGACCCCGATGTCTTCTAAATCTGATGCATTTACTCCCAGGTCAACTAAGACTGAAGCATTGACGCCGAGGTCATCTAAATCTGAAGCATTGATGCCCAGGTGGTTTGAGCCTTGAAATGGGCTTGTATGTATGGAGATGTTCCCGTCGCATTGGTACAGAAGGACAACCGCCAAAGGGACAGTGTTACATATACCTTTCTATCCTCTCCAAGCTCAGAAATTAGTGGCATGTACAGAAACTTCACATCTGCAGGAAAACATGGCGATCTTTACAATAACAGACTAGAACCCAGGTCTTGGCCAGAGTGAGATCTGGTCCTGTCGCCAGCTTTAACATGTATTTATAATTACCTTGCTTTTTTTACTATGTTCATTATCTGCAATGTTAGTCAGGGTGGCGGCGGTGGTGATAGTAGTAATATAGCTATTAATATCCCGTTCTGGGCAGTGGTGGACTGGGTCTAAAAATATTGTTCTCAGGACTTACTTTAAGGGGGTCATCTTCATCCGGGTCCACTTGCCATCGGGTCAGATGACATCCTGGCCAGTCACCCACTGTTAAAGTTTGCAGAAGCCATAATGATTAATCTACATAGGTAAGTTTTGTGCAAACTGAAAGATTGATGGTCAGTTTAAAATTACCGTGGTAGACAATTGACATTACTGTGCAAACATGTGTATATTTCAGCTTGAAGGATTTATCAAGTTATTTTAATTTATGCTGTGTGAATTCTGCAGTATGTACCTGGCGAGATGCAGCGAAATATGCCAGGCAATAAATCGTGCAGGCTATGGTTTGTTTCTTCGTTATTCAAATTAAAAATACACCCCGTGCCTGGGTATATTGGCCACGTGACGTAATCTAGACAAGAACGTAGAAATGATCCATGACAGGGACGCAGAGGTGTTTCCAAGGCACCAGGGCCGGGTTATATACTGGTCAAGACCTATTGACGCGTCCTCGTCGAGCGTCCTGGGCAACAGGTCCCTTCGGGGTCCTGGCTAAAGTCAGTAGGATCGCTGATTCTTCCGAAGTCGGAGAGTATCTGCCTGTACGGCGAGGAACCACCAGTCTGCACACCAATAAGCCAGACATGGGACAACGGATACTCACGCAAACCTCAGTCCGGTATGACATCACACTGATGTTGGACAACAGGATGTCTTCATCCGACATAACAGGACTTCACGCTGGAGTTCACAGCCAGTGAACACAAGCAAGCAAGCAAGCAATGATCCAAGATAGTGTCAGATGTCGAACCATGACCGCCAACGCTTATCGCCATATGCGCATGATGATGATGAGTTAATTGATTCAGAGCCGAAGGATAATATATCGCCACATGTGAAATCTCATGTGGACACAAAGACGATATATCGCCGTACAAAGGTCGTCTTGTTATTTACGTATAGTTTGTTTCGTGGCATCTTCCAGAATTTCAATGCTCAGCGAATGCAAATGTTCATAACAATACTTGTTCATTTGATTGTGTAGCAAGTTTGGTCGAAACCTACTGTTTTTATTTGGCCCTGCATCAGTGAATGAATGTGTTTGTAGAAACAATGTCCCGTGGCAGACACGGACCTGCCGTGGGGATGTGACAGGCCTGGGTTATCACATGTTGTAGGCCTGAGGCCTGAAGACATGGAGAAATAGGTGACTAGTCTTCGCGTAGCGAACATCAAGTGCGGGTATCGAACCGACTTCCTCCCGCTCTCATGCCGATGTCAGCTTGCCGTCCCAGCCATTACATCAACACGCCCGCTAGGTTAATAGTTAGTTTCATATCCTTTACATGGCGTCGTAGCTGACCATAGCGTTTTATGGCTGCTGGACATTTCTCGCAAATTTACGTTGAGTAGTTTGCCATTAGCCGGTCTCTCTGGCTGAGGGGTTACACCACTTTCTCCTTAATCCCGTTTATCACGCAGAGTCTCGTAGCGGGAGAGAACTGGGAGCTGTTCGACCCCCGCTGGTGACTTGCGGGATACTGAGCCGGCCGCTCAGAAAGCAATGGCAAACTACTGAGCGTAATCTTGCCAAGAAATCAACAGACAGCTGAAAGATGCTGCTGTTGACAGCGATGTCCTGTAAAGGATATGCCAAAAAAAAAAAAAGTTTGCCATTGCTTTCGTAACGACCGGCACTCAAACCAATATATGAAACCCAACGCAAGGCAGGGTGCTGCTAAACCGCCGGCAAAAGTGTTTCAAACCCGGTATGTCGTATTACGAATTGGGTCCGTAACGCCTTCACCACAGAGAAGGTCCAGAACATCAGGTGGCCGTTCTACACAAAGTGAACTGAATGTTCTTTACAGGACGTCGCTGTCAACCCCAGCATTTTTTGGGACTGTTTGTCATTTACTAGGTAAGTTTACGTTCAGTAGCTTGCCGTTGCTTTCTGAACGCCGACGCTCATACTACTGTTAAAAATCAACACAAGGCTGTCTACTTCCAAATCGTCTGCAGCTGATTTCGAAAGCGGTATGCCGGCACTGTGGGGAATGTAATTACGAAAGCTGCGGCCGTTTTATAAACACAATGGTATGGGTGCCGGTCGTTCAGAAAGCAATGGCAAACTACACTGCTGCGGGAGATTTGGTAACAACTTGCCTTGTGTTGGTTTTCATACAATAGTATGAATGTCGGTCTTTCGGAAAGCAACGGCAAACTACTGACAGTAAACTTGCCAAGAAATTGCAAATAGCCATAAAATGATGTGGTTGACTGCGACGTCCTGTAAAGGATATGCAACTAAATAATGCGGGATTGCCATTCGCTACCACTTTGCCACAGACGCTGACGGGTGGGTGTGACCGTACGCCAAAGAAAGGATGCAGCAGATATATTATGAGTATAAATACAGATAAAACCGAAGTAATGCAAATCTTTTGCGTCGTCGTTTCTCGTATTTTTTCGCACGTCACTCCAAGCGCTAACAAGACACGTCACCTGAACAAGTCAAGCAACCTGATACGGGAGGAAATGGCACGTTGAAAGAACACCAATAGACACGTGGCATCCAAGATGTGCAGCGTGGAAGCTGACAAAAATAAGAGCGGAGAGAATCTACCTGCGAGCTGCAGCAAACAACATGAACCTCAAGCAACCTCTAACGAAGCTACCACGAGGAAGGCCGACGACAACCCACCACAAACAAAAGCCAAACCTACTGAGAAGTAGAGAGAGGAGAAAGACACCAGAGTCGGAAACACCGACTCACCGACAATCAAGTGGGTTGTCAAGCGTATCCAAGCGGAGCTGACAGATGAACAAATCCCGATGCAACTATAGGAAGAGAATCTCCACATCCGATTCTTGAAGGCGGAGCGGCTTCTCACCTACTCCAAGATTCCAACAACCTTGGCGGTGGTGACGACCGAGGGCAGCGAGATGCCGATCACAGTAACCAGCACCAAGACGATGCAGCCCAATGTACCAGAGACCTCCACACAGGAGGAAACAACAACTACCGTGGACTTCACCGGCAAAACTTCTACTCAACCAGACAAGCGTGGAAGAAGCCAAACTGTCGGAGCTACCAACAGACAAGATAATCAAGCTGCTGGAAAACGAGCTGGGAAGAAACAGCATCTACCAGCTACGCAAGACACCTGATGGAGTAGTGGTCTCCATCAACAAAAACCCAAAGACCACAGCACTTATGCAGAAAATCGCTCAAGGAGAGAAGGCCGACATCAAGCTTCACCACGGCATCACAATACAAGCAACCCGACACAGCATGATGAAACGATGGGTTATTAAACGAGTCATGACCCATCTCACCAACGACCAGATCAGGGAGATGCTGACAAGGGAGAACAAGAAACTCAAAATCACCAGTGCTGAGAGGATCATCGAAAAGAACAACATCTCCTCCACAGTCGTCATAGTAACATCAGAGGACCGAGTGAACCCTCAATACATCAGATGGGACAAGAGAGACCAAGTTCCAGAGCACTTCATACGGAGAGTGCTGCAGTGCTCTACGTGCCAGAAGTTTTGGCACACCCGTGCCACCTGCAAGACTGAGGTTGAGGTTTGCAGATACTGCTCTGGACCTCATCCATACAGTCAGTGCCAGCATGCAAAGATCGACAAGGACTTCAGTAGACCTATCACTAACAGAAAATGCGCCAACTGCCTCGGCAACCACGGCGTCTGGTACCTCGGCTGCCCCTGCTACCAAGACAACAAGGAGGCTATGAAGATCGCCATCAAAACTAACCTGCCCTATAAAGAGGCTAGGAGGCAGTCCGAGGCCACCAATCGACTCACAAAAAGCGACAAAGGGCAACTTGAAGGCCAACTGAAGGACCTGCGATCAAAATTCAACAGCATGGAGGAAGAAAAAGAAAAGACGTAAGAGACTTAGATAACAGCCGCTCAGCACATCCTGGACGAAACGAAGCAAGTTCAGCAGAAGATTGAGCAGTATGTCGCTCGAATGGCTGCTATAAAGGCTGACACAGAAGAAAGGCTATCAAGTATGGAAGAAGAAAAAGAAAGACGCAGGAAACACAGATAACAGCCGTTCAGCGCATTCTGGACGAAATGAAACAAGTTCAACAGAAGATGGAGCAGGAAGGATGTCGCTCGGATGACTGCTTTAAAGGCTGAGAATGAAAAACAGCTAGTAAAAATACAAGATATGAAAGGACATCAGATACTCTACAAGAGATATTAGCACTGCTCAAGACCCAGACAGCCTCACCCGAACCAGAAGATGCAGGAACACAGACAGAAGAAGAAGCAACAGATGAAGGACGATATCGCTCCCCACCAAGGGCGAACCGCCCACAACATACGAAATCAAGGAAGATCAAGACGACGCCCAAACGATCACAATTACTGGAGCATAGAGAACGGGAGGTAAAGCTCCCTGAAGGAAACAGCACCATATGACGGGGTGGGCACACAACAACTTCAGGCCTCAACAAGCGCATGACTCCGCCCAGACATGAAAACCCTCATCAAGAATGTAACGAACGCAATCAACTCATCAGAACCGGGAAGCTGACAACAAGCAGCCCAAAGTACGAAAGACAAACTATAAGCTACACCATAAACACCCCTACATAGCCAAGTCGAAAACTCGAAGGCTGAAAGGGGGTACTCGTACCAAAAATTGGATTGGATTGGATCCCATGGCTGACTGGGGAGGAAACAATCGAAAGGCAACAGAAACTCAAAATCGAAAGTGAAAAAAAGGCGCACGGAGGAAAATGAAAACATCGAAAAGCTTCTACGGAAAATACACAAAAAAAGAGGCAATAAGACCAAATAAAAAATCTTTACACGGACTGCAACCAGTCGAGCCAGGAGCTTTCACTAACAAAGGAAACCACAAGAGAAGACGGAAACAAAGGATAGCAGCCGACCAATCCCCCAGCTGATGTCACAGACACAAACGCTTATGTAACCATTACGAGGTAGGACTCACTCGTAAGTGCGCACAAGACAAAAACAGGGTTAAAAACCCACAAAAACCACGGATCTCAACAATAACCAACGCCGAGGAAGCAGGTTAAACGAGACCGAATTTGGAATTTTTGTTTTTGCAAATTTGAATTAAAATTGGAGTAATGCAAGTTAGCAGATCGCCTGGTCCACTAAGTATACAGATAAATAGCACATCTCTGGAACAAGTTAAAGAATTCAAATACCTTGGAAGTATGATCACAGAAGATGGCAGATTGGACAGAGAAATTGAAATCAGATGTCAAAAAGCTAGTGCACTTACATATCAACTGTCATCCATACTGAAACATCCAAACATACCCATATCTACAAAACTACAGAAAATAAACAGCATATTCACACCAACCCTATGTTTCCAATCTCAAACTTGGACTTTATCCAAATCATACTTTCGCAAAATTAACACCAGTGAGATGAGATCCCCGAGGAGAGCAGCCAACTTAACAATCCGAGACCGAGTAAGAAATGTTGTTGTCATACAGACAGTGGGATCACCACCTTGTGCCACATTTATTGAAAGACAGAAGATCAAGTTGTTTGGCCGTGTTGTCAGTTATCAGTTATCAGTTGGGGTATCTTCATTGCACTCCGGACAGGACCATAGGTGCTCAGGCCCTCTCCCCAGCATATGCATCAGCGTCCGGTGGCTAATAGTGCCAGTTCTGTGTTGGTTGACGAGGCGCCTTGTTTTCCCGATGTACCTCTCGCGTTTGGCTGCGCCGATTCTTACTCCTAAGTCTTTCATCCTGGACAGCGATGTGGATTCACTGACGTCAAAGTCCTCTGTTCTCGCCATATCTTTGAGGACGTTAATAACATCGGGACGATCCATGTGCTGGCCATCTACAGGGGGTGCAGAGACAGCCAGTTTATCAGCTCGTTCATTTCCCTCGACTCCCGCATGTCCCGGGACGAAGATGGTGACTTTACGGACAACAGACTTCCGCAGCGACTCGGTCCACTGTCTACATACAGATCCAGCTTCGACCTTCTGAATCATGCTCATTGAATCACTTAGCACACACACGTTGGTATAATGATGTGATTCTAGCCATACGGAAACCTGTGTTACCGCCATAATCTCCATCATCATGCCGCTCGTGGTCATAGAGTGGGCACCACTTGATTCTTGAACGGTTCGGCCCGCTGGACGGGCTGTAAATGCCCATGTACTTCTCTGCTGCTTTACAACAGATCCATCTGTATAGATGAGCACTTCAGGGCTATCTTAGCGTTCATAGATGAGCGCGTTGACCTCTGCATTGACAGCGGCAGGGTTCTGCTCTCTGCACCGTCTGTCAAGTGTGATAATGCAGGAGAAAGTGCACTTAAAAGCTGGAGGCACCGGCACCCATTCCTTGCCGGGGTTGATACTGGTAAGACTGCAGACCTGTCTGACGACATCTTCCGCCCGACCCATCCATGATTTGCCCCTCTTTAGCCTGTCACCCTTTTCTCTGAATATAGCGTCATGCAGAGGGTGCTGCTCATCTGAACTTATTTTCAAGTATACACGAGCTCTCCAGATCTTGATCCTGTGGTTCATTGTCGGGAAGTCAAGGAGGTATCTCATTGCTACACAGCTGGTGTCTCTCGTGCAGCCCAAAATGATGCGCATGGCTTCGTTTTGTACCTTTTCAAGTCTTCCAATCTGTGTAGGGCTGACATGAGGATGGCCAGGGCATACTCGATGCGTGAAAGCACCAGTCCTTGGAACAGAAGTATTAGCAGTTTTTGCTCGATATTGGCATGACCCTCATTGCTGACAAACCTTTTCGAGCCTTCGTTATGACATAATCGACATGATCTCTGAAGAACAGGCTGCTATCAAGCCTCACGCCAAGATATGTCATTGACTGGGTTCTACTCAAAATGCTCCCATCCATTCTTACTGCCGGCAGGTCTGTGTTCACACTATGGTTGTTTAGGGAGAACCATGTAACCGATGCCTTTGCAGGGTTAACAAGGGCAGTGGCATCAGCACACCATGAGGAAAATCGATCTAGTTCGCCCTGCATATAATTGGCAACCGCCTGTCTATCTCGACCCTGTCTATACACGAGAATGTCGCCAGCAAATGATAGTCCTACTCCTCCCGTCCAAATGTTGTTCAGTGATCGGCACCAGTGTTGTTAGAATGCAACACCACCAATTACCATCACTGGCCCTACATCAAGAATCATCTGCGACGAGAACAAGAGGACGCCTGTTATTAACGGTTGTGTGTCAGTTTATCATTTAGTATGAACAAAGACGACAACATGATTTTAGTACTTTGGAAAAGTGTGTCCTATACACTCACAACACTGTTGTAACAATACCGTACAAGGGAGACTAACACTGTCCATGTTTCCTAACTAAGGGAAAGATAACTGCTACCAATTTTATATATATATATATATATATATATATATATATATATATATATATATATATATATATATATATATTAACATTATATAATGGACTAAGTGCAATGTCTGTCTATGGGCCCGTTTAACCCCTTT
>JACEFZ010008217.1:0-13212 GCA_014155875.1 Cepaea nemoralis
TTGTATAGGATCCAACCCTGGTAATACACGTGAAGTAGGTAGGCACAGAGAAGCAAGATGTAGAGGAGAGAGAGAGAGAAAGAGAGAGAGAGAGAGAGAGAGAGAGAGAGAGAGAGAGAGAGAGAGAGAGGGAGTGGTCCCTATGAATTAGAGGTAGTAGACCGACCGACCCCCGCACACATCAGGGGTGTGTAGTAGGCACTTTTCCAATCTCTCTCTCTCTCTCTTTCTCTCTCTCCCTCTTTCTCTCTCTCTCTCTCCCTCCCCCCCCCCCTCTCTCTCTCTCTCTCTCTCTCCCCCCTTACATCTTGCTTCTCTGTGCCTACGTACTTCACGTGTATTACCAGTGGTTGGATCCTATACAACTCCAACAACTCAAGCACTGGGCGAGTAGATCCTTAAATATGTTGTCTAACAATCAACCATACTGAGTATTTCATAGGGTACAGTATGAGTGAAACGTCATACTTGTAGACCGACGTACTCCACATGCCTCATGTGGTATATCACAGGCACTTTTTCTTTCTCTCTCCCTCTTTCTCTCTCTCTCTCTTTCTCTCTCCCTCTTTCTCTCTCTCTCCCTCTCTCTCTCCCTCTTTCTCTCTCTCTTCCTCTTTCTCTCTCTCTCACTCTCCATCTCTCCCTCTTTCTCTCTCCCCCTTTCTCTCTATCTCTCTTCCTCTCTCTCTCTCCCTCTTTCTCTCTCTCCCTCTTTATCTCTCTCTCTCCCTCTTTCTCTCTCTCTCACTCTCCCTCTCTCCCTCTTTCTCTCTCCCTCTTTCTCTCTCTCTTCGACTTTCTCTCGCTCTCTCTCTATCTCTCTCTCTCCTACATCTTGCTTCTCTGTGCCTACCTACTTCACGTGTATTACCAGTGGTTGGATCCTATACAACTCCAACAACTCAAGCACTGGGCGAGTAGATCCTTCAATTTGTTGTCTAACAATCAACCATACTGACTATTTCATAGGGTACAGTATGAGTGAAACGTCATACTTGTAGACCGACGTACTCCACATGCCTCATGTGGTATGTCACAGGCACTTTTCCTCTCTCTCTCTCTCTCTCTCTCTCTCTCTCTCTCTCTCGCTCTCTCTCTCTCTCTCTCTCTCTCTCTCTCTCTCTCTCTCTCTCTCTTCTTACATATACTTTGCACATGCCCACATACACTAGTATTTTGTCTGCTGAGGTGTGCCTGTGTATGTATGCGCGTTCACGCATATACGTCCACCCGGACTTTGGGACTCGCCCCTATAGTAATACAATGTGGTTTTGGGTAGTGCCACCTTCAATCTGGCGTGCCCCATACTTCACTAGCCCATCCGCTGTGTTTGCTCAGATACCCTTGACAGACCACCCCGCCCCCTTCCTTCTATGTGCTCACTGAACCGTAGCACCTGGCATCAGAATACATCGGAGATTTTCTTGGTCACTTGCGGATCCGAGCGGATCCGAGCGGTCGGGGTGAGTATGTACGTTTTCTCTATTGACATCTTTTTCAGTTTAACATTTTCTTCAACTAACATTCTTTACAATTAAAAGTTTTTTAATTCTCATTTTCTCTTCATTGCTTCCATGTTTCCATGCTTTTGTTCTTCTCGTCCTGTCGTCACCTTCTGATGTAGTCACAGGAGATCTCCTTGACTATATGTTGTGTTTGTGAATGTGTTTGTTTGCTGATGAAGGCTAATCGTCGCAACGTTCTGTATGTGTCTTAACTCTGTGACTGTGAACATGACTGATATACCTTCTTGTGTTCTTACTGCACTTCGCCTCGAGTGGTACATGGCTATGATGTTTTCTAGCAATTGTCCTTGTATTCCATAGTCTTCAAGTATGGTCAATTATTTGTATCTGTCTACTCTATCGAAAGCCTTTTCCTGATCTATAAACACAATATTCTGCTGGTCAATATATTCGATAGTTTTTCCCACATATTTGTCTAAGTGTAAATAGTGCATCAGTGCAACTTTTACCATTCCGAAAACCGAATTGTACTTTGCTTAACTGTTGTTCAACTACGGGTCTATCTCTTTGTTCCAATAGTTTTGACTACATTTTCACTATACGGTTCAGGAGTGATATACCTCTGTATGTTTTGTACTCCTTGATCTTGCCCTTCTTTTTCCATATTGGCACTATTATTGCCTGTTGCCAATCTTCTGGGACTTTTATTTCTTCCCATGCTATAGTAAAAAGTCTTGTTAGCCATTTTACTCCTGTTTCCCACAGACATGAATAACTTCTGTGGTTATTCCATCTGGACTCGGTGATGTGTTTTTTTTTTTTTTCTGCAGGGATGAAGTTTGGTTCTTGTTGTCCATGTCTTGTTGGCACATAAGTGAGGTTTTCAATATTATTATGTGTGAGGTTAAGTAGTCCTTGAAAGTATTCTGCCCACCTTGCTTGTCTTTGTTGTGGATGTACTAATGATATACTTCTTTTGCTGTTTATAATGGTGGTAGGATTGTAGCATTCTCTGTTTCTCACTTTATTGTCACGTTTATAAAATTCTCTTGGGTGGTCTTTGCTGAGGGTCGCCATCTGTTCAATATTAATGATTACATGGAGAAATGAATTAATCACTGACCAAAGGAGATAATCAATGAAGGAAAAAGAAATACAAAGACAGTTTAAATATTATGCTGATCTAACATATTTTTTTAATCAGTCAGACAAGATAATAACAACAGCATTGTGTGGTAACATAAGGAGAAGCACTAATCTAATTACGACCTTATAGAACATAACGACATCAACAGCCTACTTACTACACCTCTCACATGTCACTATTAGCTGTGCAAGGTTTTGAAAATAGAGTTTGTACTGGCTGTTTTTATCTTTACCATCTCTGTCCACCCTGTGTGCTGTATATGTTATTGAAATGTAAGCCTGAAATGATTGGGTTTCAATGTTAAAGACTCATTTAATGTAATTGAGAGCATGTTGAACATTTCAAGACTTCTGTCCTTGTTTCTGTATTTATAATGCGGCGGTGCGAACGTAAGAAATTACCAGAATATTTGACATTGCAGTGTTAGTGTTATTATTATTATTATTATTATTATTATTATTATTATTATTATTATTTTTATTATTATTATTATTATTATTACTATTATTGTATTATTTGGTTGCATATCCACAACGTTGCTGTCAACATCAGCATTTTTCAGCTGCTGTTGATGGACTAGCCAAAACTACGCTCAGTAGTTTGCCATTGATTTCTAAGCGGCCGTCTCACATACCCATAAGTTACCAACGCGGCGAGAACCGCTACCGATTCTACTTTACTCACGAGAATATACGGGATTACGGAGAAAGACGTTAAGCCTAGATCAGGGAGACCGGCTAGTATTATTATAGATTGGTTAATGTCCATGTGTTAGATATAATATAAACTGATTGACATGCGTGTATTAGAGATACACCAGTGTTTGTCATTCGTGTGTTAATGATACTACAGTGTTAGGCATTCGTGTGTTAGAGATACTTCACTATTTGACATTAGTGTATTAGAGATACTACAGTATTTGACATTCGTGTATTAGAGATACCACAATATTTGACATTCATGTGTTAGAGATATTACATTATTTGACATTCATGTGATAGAGATACTACTATATTTTACATTCGTGTATTAGACATACTATAGTGTTTGACATTCATGCGTTCGAGATACTACAATATTTGACATTTGTGTATTAAAGATACTACAGTCTTTGACATTCATGTGTTTGAGATACTACAATATTTGACATTCGTGTATTAGAGATACTATAGTGTTTGACATTCGTGTGTTAGAGATACTATAGTGTTTGACATTCATGTGTTAGAGATACTATAGTGGTTGACATTTATGTGTTAGAGATACTACAATATTTGACATTCGTGTATTAGAGATATTATAGTGGTTGACATGCATGTGTTAGAGATACTACAATATTTGACATTCGTATCTTAGAGATACTACAATATTTGACATTCGTGTGTTAGAGATACTACAATATTTGACATTCGTGTATTAGAGATACTACAATAATTGACATTCGAATGTTAGAGATACTACAATATTTGACACTCGTGTGTTAGAAACACTACAATATTTGACAATCGTGTATTAGAGATACTACAATGTTTGACATTCATGTGTTAGAGATACTACAGTGTTTGACATTCATGTGTTAGAGATACTAAAATATTTGACATTTGTGTATTAGAGATACTATAGTGTATGCCATTCATGTGTTAGAGATACTACAATATTTGACATTCATGTGTTAGAAGTACTACAATATTTGACACTCATGTGTTAGAGATACTACAATATTTGACATTCATGTGTTAGAGATACTACAGTGTTTGACATTCTTGTATTAGAGATACTACAGTGTTTGACATTCGTGTGTAAGAGTTAATATAGATTGGTTGACATGAGCGTGTAAGAGATAATGTTGTTTGTCCATCAAGAATTATTATGACCATTCACTTCATCCAGTGGGGTTGAAAGTATGGAGCCGTGAGTTCTAAGATGGCTTGTAATTACTATTTTGGCTCGAAATATTCTTTTACAATGTGGGCAAAGAATGCTTGACGTTCCATGAGAAGGATCTCCTGCAGTGGTTTTTCTGTCCAGATAATATAAATTGTTTATCATTCGTGTGCTAGAGATAATATAGATTGTTTAACATTCGAGTCTAGAGATAATATAGATATTATACACATTCGTGTGCTAGAGACAATATAGGTTGTTTAACACTCTTGTGCAAGAGATAATATAGATTGTTTAATATTCGTGTGCTAGAGATAATAGACTGAAATTCGCGTGGTAGAGATAATATAGATTATTTGACATTCGCGTGACAGAGATAATAAAGATTATTTGAAATTCACGTGTAGGACATAATAAAGATTATTTGACATTTGCATGTAAGAGATAATATAGATTGTTTGACATTCGAGTGCAAGAGACAATATAGATTATCTGAAATCGGCGCGTTAGGGATAATGTACTATTTGACATACATGTGTTTGATGTTGTATAGACTGTTTAACATGACTGTGTTATAAATAATGTTGATTGTTTTACATTTCTCTGTTATAGACAGTACAGGCTGTTTGACATTACGATTTCAGAGATAACATAGATTGCTTGACATTCGTGTGTTAGAGGTAAGATAGTTAGTTTAATTTTGGAATGTTAGATATAATATAGATTGTTCGACAGTAATGTGTTAGAGGAAATATGCATTGGTTGACATTCGTATTTTGCAGCTAAACTAAATTGTTAGACATTCTTGTTTTAGAGATAGTATATTGACATTCGTGTGTTACAGATATGTGTTAGAGATTGTATATGGACATTTGTGTGTTACAGATATGTTATATAGATTGTAAATGGACATTTGTGTGTTAAAGATATGTGTTAGAGATTGTATATTGACATTTGTGTGTTACAGATATGTGTTAGAGATTGTATATTGACATTCGTGTGTTACAGATCTGTGTTGTTTTTTCTTTGTTTGCCCGCCTTGAAGCCAAGAGTAATCCGTACGCGTGCTACTGCGCGAGAGATAATACAAAAGATTTGACGTGCGTGTGACAGAAAAAAATAGATTGTTTGTAATCTGTGTGTTAGAAATAATACGGCATTTTTGACAGTCATATGTTAATAGATAATATAGGTTGTTGACATGCGTGTGAAAGTTAAAATAAAGAGTGTATAACATGAGTCCTTTAGAGATAGTGAATAATGTGTTGACATTCATTTGTGAGAAATAATATAGAACGATCGACATTCGTGTTTTAGAAATAATATAGATTGACGTCCGTGACCTAGAGATCATAATCATCATCATCATCATCATCATCATCATCATCATCATCATCATCATCATCATCATCATCATCATTATCATCATCATCATCATCATCATCATCTTCCACTTCTGACGTCAAGCATCATGGTGAGGAATAATTTGCGTTCCAACGCCCGGTGGGCGGCACTGGATAGTGTCATTCCTTGTGGTTGTACAGTGTCTCTGATGTCGTCAACCCATATTCTTCTTGGACGTCCTCGTGGTCTCGTCGCAGATGATCTTTGATGTAAGGTCAGTGATGGTAGTTGTTGGTGTTGCATTCTAACGAAATGGCCAAACCACTTGATCTTCTGTCTTTCAATAAATGTGGCACAAGATGTTGATCTCACAGTCTGTAGCATTTCTTACTCGGTCTCGGATTGTTAAGTTGGCAACCCTCCTCAAGCATCTCATTTCACAGGTGTTGATTTTGCGAAGGTGTAATTTGGATAAAGTCCAGGTTTGAGATTGGTAGCATAGGGTTGGTGTGAATATGTTGTTTATTATCTGTCCTTTTGCGAACATGGGTATGTTTGGATGTTTCAGTAAGGGTGATAGTTGATATGTAAGTGAACTGGCTTTTTAACATCTGATTTCAATTTCTCTGTCCAATCTGCCATCTTCTGGGATCATACCTCCAAGGCGTCGTTACCGACGCCCGGATAGGTAGCCACGCACAGCAATTGAGTTCACCCCGTGAACCATGCAGGGGACACCAGCTGACGCGAGCGTGTAAGCGTGTAAGACGCCAGAACTGGCAGACGGGCTTAGATCGTTGAACGGACAGGTCGCAAGGGAATGCGAGTTGAGTTTGAATCTGCCTTGAGAGCTAGCCTGTATGACAGTGGGAGACTGGTTCGAACGCTTGTATAGTTTAACTGTAAGTGAGATGTTTATTGCTTGCATGTATTATTATGTATTGTAGTGATCTTGTTCATGTTGAAATGATTGCTATAGATTGTCAGTGCGCGATGTTTGTGCGGTAATGAATGCAGCGCGTCAATAAAGCGTGTGAATAATACTTTTGGATATTCACTTCGTGTGATTTGATAGTTTAATATTACTTCACACTTGCCAGAAAACGAGCTACTTGTCTTGTGTTATGCAAGACTCTGACAGATAGTGTCATTCCTGTGATTGTAGAATGTCTTTGATATCGTCAATCCATTTTCTTCTTGACCGTCCTCTTAGTCTCGCCGCAGGTGATCTTTGATGTAAGGCCTGTGATGGTAGGTGATGGTGTTGCATTCTAACGACATGGCCAAACCACTTGATCTTCTGTCTGTCAATAAATGTAGCAAAAGGTGTTGATCCTACTGTCTGTCTGATACCAGAATTTCTTACTCGGTCTCGAATTGTTAGGTTTGCAGCTCTCGTCAGGCATCTCATCTCAAAGGTGTTGATTTTGTAAAAGTGTGATTTGGATAAAGTCTAAGTTTGAGATTGGTAGCATATGGTTGGTGTGAAAATGTTGATAATTATCTGACGTTTTGGGGACATGGCTATATTTGGATGTTTCAGTAACAGTGATAGTTGATATGTAAGTGTACTAGTTTTTTGACATCTGACTTCGATTTCTCTGTCCAATCTGCTGTCTTCTGTGATCATACTTCCAAGATATTTGATTTCTTTAACTTGTTTCAGAGTTGTGTTATTTATCTGTATACTTAGTGGGCCTGACGATCTGCTAACTTGCATTACTTCGGTATTGGCTGTGTTTATGCTCATATTGTATCTGCTGCAGGTTGAACTCAGATTAGTAATATGATTTTGTAGTCTGCCCTCATCGCTGTAAAACAGGCACTGATCGTCTGCAAATAGAAGTTCATTTATTCCCTGTGGCTCAGTTGTTTCATATGGAGTAAAGAGTTCTAAATTTTCTGAATCTGTTCTGTCGAGACTTGCTTCTTTGGAAATTCTGTCCATGTAGATATTGAATAGCAGGGGAGAGAGCACACATCCCTGCCTCACTCCTGTATTGACTGTGAACATATCTGATATACCTTCTTGTGTTCTTACTGCACTTTGGCTTGATTGGTACATGGCTATGATGTTTTCTAGCAATTGCCCTTGTATCCCATAGTCTTCAAGGATGGTCCATAATGTGTATCTGTCTACTCTATCGAAAGCCTTTTCCTGATCTACAAACACAATATTCTGCTGGACACTATATTCGATAGTTTTTTTCACAAATTTGTCTAAGTGTAAATAATGCATCAGTGCAACTTTTACCTTTCCGAAAACCGAATTGTGCTTTGCTTAACTGTTGCTCAGCTATTGGTCTAGCTCTTTGTTCCAATAGTTTTGCATACATTTTCCCTACATGGCTCAGGAGTGATATACCTCTCTATGTTTCGCACTCTCTCGTATTGCCTTTCTTTTTCCATATTGGTACTATTATTGCCTGTTGCCAATCATCTGGGACTTTTCTTTCTTCCCATGCTATATTAAAAATTATTGTTAGCCATTTAACTTATGTTTCCCCACAGGCCTGAATAGCTTCTGTGGTTATTCCATCTGGACCTGGTGATTTGTTTTTAGGACTTTTCTGTATAACTGCTTTGACTTCTGCAGGTATGAAATTTGGTTCTTGCTGTCCCAAGATTTTAGGCACAAAAGTAAAGTTTTCTATGTTATGTGTGGGGTTAAGTAGTTCTTGAAAGTATTCTGCCCATCTTGCTAGTCTTTTTTGTGGGTTAAATATCGGTATACCTCTTTGCTGTTTATGATGGTGGTTGAGTTGTAGCATGCATCTCTGTTTCTCATTGTGGTGACACGTTTACAAAATTCTCTTGGGCAGTCTTTGCTAAGTGTCGCCATCTGTTCACCATATATTCTCCAGGATTCATCTTTAGATGCTCTAATTGTTCGTTTCGTATTACGTCGTGCTATTATATAAGAAATATAGTCCTGTTCAGATTTAGTTGTGATCCACTTTTTGCATGCTGCCTTCTTTTTTAATATGCTGTCTTTAACTTCGTTGTTCCACCAGGCTGTTCTTAATCTTTTGTCCTGCCCTAATTTCTTTGTTCCACATTTATTTTCCAGTGTGTCGAGCATGGCAGCCTTAAAACATGTCCATTCCTTATCTACGCTTGAGTGGTCATCAGGGATGTTCTTATGTAGGTTTTGGATTTCTTGATTGAATTCATCTTTACCCTTATTTTCCTGCAGCCTCCTATAATTGATTACGTGTGTTGTTACCTTTTTGTTTCTATTTTCCTCTGTGGTGATATCTTTTTGATTATGACTGGTTTGTGATCAGTATCAACATCTGTATTTGGGAGTGCTCTTGAATCTAATAGTAGCCTTCTGTCTGATTTCCTAATTAGAATAAAGTCAATTTGAGATGCTTGATCTAAGTCATTCCATTTATACCAGGTTTTGGTGTGGCTACGACGATGTTGAAAAAAAACTATTTGCTATTATTAGTCCATGTTCCGAACATGTGTTGAGTAGATGTTGACCATTGCTGTTACAATCAGTCTCTTTGTCGCTGAATGGCCCCATGCAAACATCCCATGGTGTTCTTCGTGTGCCTATTCGTCCGTTAAAATCACCCATCACAACTAGTTCATCTGTCTCCTTGACATTATTTAACGTGTCGACCTAGAGATACTATTGCTTTTTTCAATATACTTGTGTGAGAGATAATAGAGATTGTTAGAAACGCATTTGACACAGATAATATAAATTGTGTTACTTTCATGAGTTAGAGATAGTATAGATGGTGTGATATAACCATGTTGAGATCATATAGATAATCTTCTTTAGTTGATATTTATTTGTTAGAAATATATATATATATATATATATATATATATATATATATATATATATATATATAATATATATATATATATATATATATATATATACACATTATTAGTTATTCGTGTATTAGAGTCAATATGTATGTTCAGTGTGCGTGTGTGTTAGATAATATGCATTGTTTGCAATTAACGTGAAGGATTCAATACATATTTTGTGACCTGCGTGTGTTAGAATGTATATTGATTGATAGACAATACTATGTTAGAGATAATATAGATTGTTTGACATTCGTGTGTAAGATTTAATATAAGTTATGTTGTATTCCAGTGAAGCCTGAAATTATGTTTGAATTACATGCATGGTCGGAAAATTTCAACCCAAATGTTGTACAGTTCAGAAGTTATCACGATTATTATATGTCCGGCAACTGCAGACACGAGCGCCGTCTATAGGATCCTCAGTTAAGTCTTTCTCTGCGCCGCTGTCATGGCATCTGCCGAATTAGTCCTCACAATCTGAGGGGAAAACAATAAGATATAAATATCACTCGCGATAGTTATGTGGTTAGTCTGCGTTGTCTGCCTGCATTACGTCATGTGTTCAAATCTCTGTCGAGGCGTAGATGTTTCTTTATTATTGACCTTTGATCCCCTATCGATCAAGTTAAACTGGTGTCAGGGAATTTCTTAGGAAGCAAAGGAGGTTGATGTGATATGGATAATACCACCTACCAATTACTAAATGTATTTAATTTTTGAGAGTAAAATATACACGATGTGGCTATAATAATATTTATCTTTGATCTTCCACTCGAGCATGGGGATACCAGCAGGTGCAATCAACAATCAAACGCGGAAAGTTCAATACTCATACCGAGTGAAGGACGACCAAACATATAAAGCAAATCCCAACACACATACCAGGTAAAAGTACAAAACATACAAGTAAAAGTACAACACGCATATACAGTCAAAGAACTATACACACACACACACACACACATATATATACACATTTCCACCAGCGTATGTCGACTGATCGTATCAATTGTGCGTTGGTTAATGGAGATTATTTTGTTCTTGTCAAAATACCCATGCCTTGTGTCTCTCCTTTTCACTCCCATCTCCCTTGCTCTGGACAAGGAAATAAATTCCCAGGTGTGTTTAAATGCAGCTGCGCATCAAGTAACTCCTATAGAGCTGATAATGTCAGGCCCATCTATTTCTCTTCCCCCCTCAATCATCGAAATATGCTTTCCTTTGCACGCCCGGGTTCTCCGATATGTAGATGACAGTTAACGTGGCTAATTGAGGTGTGCTCATTGTCTACCCACTCATGTTGAAGCCAGTTTGGACCTTCTTGGGCATGGCCATTTAACCGCCCAGTATACACGCGTGTGAATAATTGTGCGTGCCGAGTCAATTCAGGGCACTGGTTACAGTCAATACTTCCATTGTAAGACTGCTTGCTGTCACAGAAACAACATCTCTTGCTTCCTTGACAGTTTTGCCACTTGAGCTCGCTGATAATTCCCACACATTTGGCTTACCCCGGTCTACTGAGCCAACAAATAATGTTTTAGACTCATATTTTTATAGACCAATCGGCACTCAGTGTGGTAGGTATACAGGAGTATGCGATGGCAATCCGGACTCTCAGCCACAAGCAGATGGAAAAGAAGGAAAGGATACAGAACGGAGCTATGGATATTATACTTGGATGTAAAAGAGTTACAGAATATAAGGCTATGCGTTACTTTCTTAATTTTCAAAACTTGGGGGACAGAATACACATTTGCCGAACACGTGCCTATCTCAGAGTCAATGAAAAAACACACCATAAACTGTATGGTGAATGCGAAATAATTATTGTCTTAGCCACTCCCCCATTCTCTTAAAGCACCAAAACAACGGTTTTGAAATTGTGAACTAAGGAACTCTGCGAAATAATGAAATCTTTGACGGCCGGAATAAAATTGGTAGTTGCGTTTGCTGACATTTTTCTCGTTGGAGGAATTACCATAGGCTTATGTTACTTAGATGAGCAAAGAAACGACTGCAGTGGACTCGAATATGTGTCGCAGTTGGCCGAGAACTCTCAAGGAGGAATGATGTGACGTTCTGTTGGGAGAAGTTGTGTAGGTAATATCTAAGTCCTGGGGACATCAGTAAGTTGATGATTATAATAAATACATTAACATAGTTGATAGGATAGAAAGGATCTGGATCTTTAGCAGAGCTTTCTTTGAGATAATTGAAGTATTAGTAGATTTAGAGCAATACTCAGAAGATATAAGTGATTCTTCATGGGACATAGAAAATATTGAATGAATCTCTTGCTTGTTCAGTTCATGCCCTTTATGAAAGATGAACTTCTATTCATTCAGAGTCTTCATGTGTAGCTTATATTTATTAAAAGAACTGCCATGTTGCTTTACTAAAATATAACTTATATACTTTTATAGAAGATATTTTCTGAATTATCATTTATAATCGCTTTATGTCTATGTTAAAAGCAGAATGAGTTTCTTTATATATGTATTGGAGTATAAAGTACTTAAGAATGATTTGTTTCTATATAAATGTATAAATATGATGTGATGTTACATGGTAATTTATCCTGGAGATGAAATGTAATGCCAGGTCTGCGTAAAGGTGTCATTCTTGCTGATAGCCAGCCAGATAATCCCGGTGACTGGGCCTTGAGAACACGAGGATGATTCACCTGCCCATTGCAGGAGTGAAAGAGACATATCTTGCCGATACGAAGGCCCGCATCGAATGTTGGCGTGGGATGATGAGTCACTTCCAAGTGTTGGAGTGATGGTACCCAACAGGGCAAGGTCTGGCAAGCCTGCCCCTAGTAATAATCCCTTCACCTCCTCTTTCTCTTTCCTTCCACCCCCTTTTTTTCTACCTATGGATATATCTTTTGGTACATGCTTTAACGGTGTATGGTGGTCTTTTGGATTACGCTGGGGTATATTCCAGAATGCTGAATATTGCCAACAGGAAGGTCACAGTCCTCAATGAAGGATGTGGGGATTTGCCTTGCTAATGTTGGAAAGCACTGAGCCCTCCGATTTCAGAGCAACCCCAGAATTGTGGAAGTCAGTTAAGTTCCTTGTGAATATCCTCTATAACAACATGGCCAACAATAGTAGTTACAACAACAGTAGTAACAACAACAATTGTACGAACAACATGAGCATCCGGATTACATGGATTCTTCTAGATTAACAAAACTGATATTTTTAATCTAGTTTGCGCTGACCTAATGGCCATTTTCATCTTGTATTTCATGAATTCAATGACATTTAATACCATATGCGGTAATATAAGAAACAGTTAGCAACTCACCTGTGACTGAACAGTGTTAATGTAGTTACTCACTTGTGAGGTAACAGGAACAATTTAAGTAATTAATGGAGATAATTAGTGTCTTATGTCTTTTATTTGTGGTTTTTTGAGTTGTGTATATTTTTAAGATGTCAGTTGAACACCCACCACCACCACCCACCCCCCCCCCCCCCCCCCCAATGTATTCCTTTCTAATATCATACTTTATAGCCAGGAGTG
>JACEFZ010008218.1:0-14019 GCA_014155875.1 Cepaea nemoralis
TTGATGTTTGTTGTTACAACTTACAATGTATCTACACAGTTGTAGAACATGTTTATGTATTTGATTGCTAACGAGGATCTTCTACGAAAAATTGGCTCCTCCGAGAAATATTTTGGGTAAGGTAATAATTGTACAATCGGCTGTTTAAATAATGTTTTTTTTAAGCATTTTGAAAAAGTCCCCCATTGAATTTATATTTATTTTTTAACATGATTGTTTCTTCACTAAGAGTAAAATACACTTATTGGCAGCTTTTGTAAACATTTTTTTACTGATTGTGGGTTTAATCTGGAACGATTCAAATGAAACATTCAATATGTTCTCCTTTGTCCTCTGTTTTTTTTTTGTTGTCTTATCATGTCCTCCTTTTGGTGCCCAGGTATCTGGCAACCCTACACAGGCGTATGTTGCAATGGGAAAGATGCATGTTCTTAAAAATCTAATCTATTTTTTAGGTCTATCTGTCCCACGCAGTAATTTATTCAGTTGCTTTAGTGTTTGAAGAGCAATATATATTTGTCTGAACCAACTAGACGTAAAACATCTTGTCATAAATAACTATGCTTTCAATCATTGTTCTTTCTATCTTCTTCTTCTTCTTCAGCGTTCCGAGCCATTGAGGTTCTTTGCTGCAGATACAATCCGTCTCCATTCATCTCTCTGGTTGACCTTCTCTTGCCAGTCATTGATTCCAAGTATTGTTCTTTCTATGACACTATGAAATCTTTTGAGGCCAAGTAGTTTACTTTTCTTGACATGACACTCTTTATAGGCTAATGTAATTTCCTTCATTGTGTCAGCATTGTTGGTAATTAGTGACCCAATATATTCGAAATTTTCCACCACCTGCAATATTTCCTCAAATGACAAGAATGTCTTGGCTATATTAACATAATTGGGATAGGAATACAGACTTAGTCCGAGGCTGGTGATCTGCGGAGATGCGACCTACGATCGCTCACGCTTACCGGCACTGCTCACGATGATGATGCTAGCTGTTTCGCTTCTACCCTTGGCTCCAGAGATAGCTTGCAGTTTTGTTTAGACTTTCCGCCCCAGTTCTGGGACATTGATTTTAAGGTTTAATTTAGACTTTTCTCCCAAACTCTAGAACGTCGACTGTCTAATTTAGACTTCTCACTACAACTCTGTGACGTCAACTTTCGGATTTAGTTTAGACTTTCTGGAACGTTAACTGGCTAGTTTAGACTTTTCTCCACAACTTTGGAACGTTGACTGTCTAGTGTGTATTTTATTCAACATCTCTGACGTGTAGACTATCTAGTTTAGATTCTGAATCACAACTCTAAGGCGTTGATTTTACGGTTTAGTTTACACTTTCTCCCACACCTCTGCGATTTTGATGTTATGATCTTATTTAGACTTTCTTCCACAACTCTGGCACGTTTTAATTTAGACAGCCCACTCCCAACTCGGGGATGTTGACTTTACGGTTCAGTTTATAATTTCTTCTACGTAACTTTCCTACATTACCTTGGGACTCGATCTTGCGTTTCTGTTTAGTCTTTTCTCTACTACGCAGAGACGTTGGCCATACGGTCTAGTTTAGACTTTCCTCTACTACGCAGAAATGTTGACCATGTGGTCTAGTTTAGACTTTCCTCTTCTAGGCAGAGAAGTTGACCATACGGACCAGTTTAGACTTTCTACTACCATGGAACGTCTAGTTTCAACTGTCCTCTGCGTGTACCCCGTGAAAGTGTTCGTACTACGTGTACCTTATGGTCTAGTATAGACTTTACTATTCAGGAACACAGGACCATCACCACAACATCGTCACAAACATCATCATCAGAAGCAGCATTACTAGTAGCATCTGGGAAAGGAATACAATAGCTTTAAAAAAAAACACGCAAAGGAAACATACGGACCAACGAAAAATAAACGCAAAAACGAGAAGAAATGCATGGCAAAGCAGTTTAATAGAATGCCAAAGTACCAGGAGTGGAGGGAAAAGGCCACTTGAAAACATGGCGCCACCGACAAGAAAGTACTGTAGGAGGTAGGGTTGAATGCAAGACGCGGCGAAACACGCGGTACTTCACATACTAGTGTGCGTAAACAGCCAGCCAGGCAAGTCCAATTTCAACTATATGCCAGGAACTATAGCCACTACAAACCAAAGTTAAAATTCAGTTAGAAATCGTGTTTGTAATCGCATCACACAGACACGTGTCTGTTAGAGTAATATATGAATGAAGTGGCTTAAAGGTAGAGCGTCCGCATCTAAATAGTACAGACCTTGTTCGATTTTTTAATATGAACTATGAAAATTCATAAAAACCAAGGGCCACGGGTTCCATCTGCCCGTGTATTGTTGCATATCCTTTACAGGACGTTGCAGTCAACCCCAGAATTTTTTGGCTGTTTGTGATCTCTTGGCAAGTTTATGTTCAGTAGTTTGCCGTTGCTTTCTGAACGACCGGGACACATACCATTTCATAAAACATCCAGCACAAGACAGTCTGCTGCCAAGTCGCCCGCAGCTGTGTTTCGAACGCGGTATGTGTTATTACGAACTACGTCCGTAAACCCTTCCGACAGAGCGGGATAAAGTTACTTGCATATCCTTTACAGGAAGTCGCAGTTAACCACAGCCTTTTGTTTTTGTTTTTTGGTGCTGTTTATGATCTAATTATAAGTTTAGGTTCAGTAGGTTGCTATTACCTTCTGAACGACTGGCACACATAGCATTTTATTAAAAACAAAAAATAAATAAACCAACGAAAGGCAGTCTGCTGCTAAATAGCCCTAGGTTTCACTTTGCCGAACAATTCGCCGGGGCAACGGACTTATGGCTGACTCCACGATTTCAATTACCGGGGGATTTTGAAAGTGCACAACTTGAACACTGAACTTCCTGTTTGTTTATTTGTTTGTTTGTTTTTTGTCTTGTTTGGTTGTTGTTCTTTTACCCCCAGTATCCGGGAAGGCTAGGTATCCAATCTACGCAAGAGATCGGGTGGGAGTAAGGGGGGGGGGGGGAGGGGTGGAACTGTGATATTATTAGCAACCAGTGGTTCTAGGTCAAATGCCCAGTCCTATTCAGGGATGTCCCCGATACTTTCTGTGCCTGGGATGTTCCCAATACTTTCTGTGCCTAGGATGTCCCCGATACTTTCTGTGCCTGGGATGTTCCCGATACTTTCTGTGCCTAGGATGTTCCTGATACTTTCTGTGCCTGGGATGTTCCCAATACTTTCTGTCCTGGGATGTTCCCGATACTTTCTGTGCCTGGGATGTTCCCGATACTTTCTGTGCCTGGGATGTTCCCGCTACTTTCTGTGCCTGTGATGTTCCCGATACTTTCTGTGCCTGGGATGTTCTCGATACTTTCTGTGCCTGGGATGTTCCCGGTACTTTCTGTGCCTGGGATGTTCCCGGTACTTTCTGATCTCTCAGCCACGGTTGCTCGTTCTTAGCACCCTTACGCTCGGTAGTTTGCCACTGCATTCGGAACGAGAAGTCAACGTTTAAGTCCAACTCCGCAGGTTGTGGTTCGATTCCTACCTACGTCGGTCGGTTTACGAGTGCATTATTCTATGAGACTACGGAGCTACGGAGTTTGTCGAAGCTTCCGGCAGGCTGCCCTGCGGAAAGAGACCGAACCGTCTAGGATAAAACGCGGTGCAATGAAGTCGACCCGCTTACCTTTTACATCTCCTTCCCTGTTTTTCATTCTGTCCTTCCTCTGCTGTCTTCCTGCTCTCATAATTTCTAACAATCCACTTCGTGCCAGTCCGTGTTTAGACTCAGATTTCCTGGCCCTGTCCAAGACGTCATAAATCACGGCAAATAGGTAGTTTTACCGCCACCAACCAGACAACACTGTAGATATGGACAATCAATTTCAAGCCAAAGAATATAAGAAGACCACCATCACAATTTGCCTTGAACAGAAAGCAAAAGACAACATCAGCTGTGGCGTTGTACATCTTGGCAAACCTGTCCCTGATTTCTGTTCTACATAGAGTGGCCACGCCTGGACGAAGTACGTCAACCACCGTGTTTTTTTTGTGTGTTTTTTGCCAAGCCTCCATTTTGCCACGTGCTTCTAATATTTCTAAAGTATGAATAAAATTAGTGGAACTGCAATAAAGCTGTGGAAATGTAAATAATATACAGTAACGCGAAGTAACGCAACTTTACAGGAAACAGATACGGAAACACATAGGGCAACAAATAAATACACAAAACACAACATGTAAACTCGGGGAAGTCACTACAGTGACTACATTAAAACATAATAACCGAATTAGAAGAATGGAAAAATGAAAACACAAAAACAGTTTCACAGCCTGAGATTCTGAAATAAGTAGCACATTTTGTTAATTTTTGGGGGTTTCCATTTTTCTAATTTATCCCCATCTTTCATTCTTCTCATACGCGTAGTACAGTGATTCTCAACCTTTTTTGGCATCCCCCCTCCCCTTCACCATATTTTCAGAACGTCATTCTCCCCTTTCGTATATCCTACCTAAAAATCCCGCCCCTACACAGTATACGTAATAATGGAAGCTAAATTTAATAGCACGTACTAAAACAAGTCTAGACGTTCACATAAAACGTGATAACTTTATAAAATCAATTTTAGAAGGGTAAGACGTACAGAACCGTACAGTATGAAGGGAAAAACAATATCAAGTAATCGGTTCTTGTATTAACGTGATCTTGAAATAATCTTCATTCCCCCCCCCCCCCTGGAAACCCTAAAATCCCCCCCCCCCCCCCCTCGGGGGATTTCCCCACCGGTTGAGAACCACTGTCGTAGTATCATACTCGTATTTTAATGTCGCGTTTTGTGTATTTGTTTGCTGCTGAAGGCTAGTCGCCGCAACGCCCTTTTTTCTAACTCTGTTCTGTAAAGCTGCATGTATCGGACGCTAGACATTTTGCTTATGATTGAGAGGTTTTCCGGAAGGTTGTTACGGGAGCGAGGTTCTGCGAAGGACATACTACTGAATGAATGAATGAATGAATGAATGAATGAATGAATGAATGAATGAATGAAAGCTGCATTACTTCGCGCTATTATATAATCTTTGTAAGATTTATAATAAACCAACAGTTACTATGCTGTTAGCCATATTTACGCTTTCCGGTACAAACCATTTATTATTTTCAGTTAGTCCCACGTATATATAAGACGTCCGGCCCAATGTAATCCACCGAGGCCCTGTTACACATGACCTGTGGTTCGGTTTTCTCTTGTGATTGTTTCCTTTTTTTGGTCCCGATGTTCAAATTTTCATAATAACTGTGCTTTGATCTTAGCCAAAAGGCCGACGCAAACGGAACAAACATACCAACAAATTTGTGTATTAAACATATTAAGCAACTGTATCCACGGATAAACAATCCAATAATTCTAAATAAATCTCGTTTATGCATTTTCCATTTGGTTATTTATTAATGGCATCATCAGCCATTTCTATCATTTGTCCCCGCCAAAAGTTGATACCATTTCTGCCACTTGCTGCTGTCAGTGGCCCGCGTAAATCTCCTGCACACAACCGCGCCTGGCGCCATTAACCTGCTTGATGAATGTGACATGGCTAACCGCCCACATGTGTCAAACATAAACAAGCCCACGTGATACACACGGATGGGACAGCACTCTCGCGGAACAACTCGCTTGGACATTAGATTATTGCCCCTTCATAGAGAAAAAAGCAATAACGTAAACTTGCTAAGGGAGATAATGAAAATGAGTGGTAATTTATTTGCACTTCTTATCTGTCGGTCTTTCGATCTAACGGCTTTCTCAATTTGCTCGATAATTCTCCCCGAATATTTTTGCTCACTGTTGTCAGCTTCAGTCCAGATACAATATTAAACTTTTTACGGAAAGTATTCTCTGATTTATAACGATTCTAGCGTGATTTCTGAAAACATACCCACGGGTAGATAGAGTCCGTTACTTTGGGATGAAATAGACATCTATAGTGTAATACCATCTTTGTATAGTACTGATATGTGTGTGCGTGCATGCATGTGTGTGTGTTTGGGGAAAAAAGAGGGGTGGGTTGTACGGGAATGAAACGCTCTAAAAGACAGACATATTGTGTCCCTTATACGCGACACTTGGGACGGGGAGGGGAAGACTTGGGGGCGAGGGGGATATGATAGTTTTAGTCTCCACCAGTCATTGCTTAGCTTCTCTTGAGGCAACACGCATGTGCTCATCAATATCATCGCGTGAATTTCTCCACAATTGTTTCCTGTTGCCGTCGCGGAGAATATAAGACAAAGCCCTCAGAATCAACACGACTCGCCATTTCGTTCGGTTCCAGGGACAACTGCGACGCTTCCCGCGCGCACCAGTTGGCTTATCTCATGATCGACCGGGCTAATATAATAGATATTTCTATGAACTCTTGACCGGGCTACTACAATAGATGTATCTATGAACCCTTGACCATGCTAATGCAATAGATGTATCTGCGAACTCGTGAACAGGCTAATATGGTGCTAAGATCTATGAATACTTGGCCGGGTTAATCTAGAGAGAATAGATCTATGCATTTATGACCGGGTATATTTAGAGAATAGATTATAAATACTTGACCGGGTTTATTTAGAGAATAGATCTACGCATTCTTGACCGGGTTAATCTAGTGGGTATGCCTATAAATTCTTGACCCTGTTAATAACCTGTTAATACAGTGGTTACCTCTGTAAATTCTTGACCAGGCTAATCAATTGGATAATCTATGAACTCTTGAATAAGCTAATCTTGTAGACAGATTTATGAATTCTTGACCAGGCTAAACTAGGGGATACATCTATGAATTCTTGACCAGGCTAATCTAGTGGATAGTGCTATGAATTCTTGACCAGGCTAAACTAGGGGATAAATCTATGAATTCTTGACCAGGCTAATCTAGTGGATAGTGCTATAAATTCTTTACCAAACTCAAAGCTGTTTCTTATTTTTGAAAGGTGTAATCGATTAGATAGGTGGATCTAATAGTAAGTCAGTCAGTAAATCAGTCATTCAGTCGATCAGCTGGTCAGTCAGTCAATCAGTCAGCCGGTCAGTCAGTCAGTCAGTCAATCGGTCATTCAGTCGGTCAGTCAGTCGGCCAGTCAGTCAATCGGTCAGTCAGTTGGTCAGTCAGTCAATAAGTCAGTCAATCAGTCAGTTGGTCAGTCAGTCAGTCAGTTAATCGATCAGTCGGTCGGTCAGTCAGACAGTCAGTCAATCGGTCAGTCGGTCAGTCAGTCGGTCAGTCAGTCAGTAAAGGACCTTTTACACACCAGTGCAAGGGACATAAGGTGCAAGGGACATATGGTGCAAGGAACATATGGTGCAAGGAACATATGGTGCAAGGGAGATATGGTGCAAGGGAGATATGGTGCAAGGGAGATATGGTGCAAGGGACATATGGTGCAAGGGACATATGTTGCAAGAGACATAAGGTGCAAGGGACATATGGTGCAAGGGGCATATGGTGCAAGACCCATACTTGTATCGACCAATTGGCGCTCGACGGGTAATAAGGTCAGCATCACAACGGCCGCTGCCACTCCCAGCGACATTTCTTGGTCCTCACTTTAAGCTGGGTTAACCCGATGGTCACAGTCAATTTAAAAATCCGCCCTGACGTGGATTCGAACCCATGATCACAGGGCCGATAGGCGATCGTCTAGCCACTACCCCTCCCTCCCTCCTGTGTCTCCCACTGCCAACACTCCCACCCACTGTCTCGTGGGATTAGTCTCTATACAAGCACGGCGGACACTACAATGCCTTTACGGGACAACCCCAGGGACACGGGAAGCAAGGGCTCCTGCGTGGACGTCTAACATTTGGATAATTTCTGTTTTGGCCACCCTTGTGTAAAAAATTGTCACACGGTGTGATTCACGGCACGGACAATTTGCCAGTTTGTTTGATAATGACCGACACGGCTTCAAGAGCGCAAATATTTGGTCTACAATAATTAGCTGGCAAGTGTTGATCTTTTCGCTGTGGACTGCGCAAGCACGTGACTCTGGCTACATCTAGAAATCAGTGTTTCCTGTTCTATCTGCGTTTTACTCACACGTCGGAATGTTTGGCTAATCTGTATGATTATATTATACACGTCGGCGTTTGTGGCCTAAAAAAAGTATGTTGCGTAGGGGTTAGTGAAACGCAGTTTGACAATTCTCCGGTGTACCGAGTTGAGGGTATAAAATCAACCGCGGGAAGCAGGCAGTTTGGCGTTGATTTCTTTTGTATGAGGCGTCGGCAGTTCGAAAGCAATGGTGAACCACTTATAATCGTCTATTAAATCACAAACAGCCAATAAATGTTGGGTTTGATTGCAACGTCCTGTAAAGAGCGTGAAACTAACTTTGTATGATAAGCAGCTTTACCATATGTCAGTGTTTTACTCACATGTCTGGGTGCTTGGCTAATCTTTTTGATTATATGATAAATAATTTACTTTATCATTTAAATATTGTATGTCCTTTGCGATCAAACCCATTCCCAGGTTTACTTTCTGGGAATTTTTACGTTCAGTAGTTTGCCATTACTGTCTGAACGAGAAATCAACGTTGAATTCTAACTGATCTGTATAGTTGGTTTAAACACAAGCGCATTAATCCCCGTAGCCACGCAGACCTCTGTTTTACCATTATATATGAAGTTTACTATAGTGCGTTCACAGATGTTTGCCCTCATTCATGTAAAATGTTTTTTGAAAAGTATCTGTTGCATCGTTATACCGTCTTATATTTACTCCCAGCCAAGTAAGATGTCTTTGATGGGTCAAAAACAACTGAAATCACGGAAAGCGGCGAAAGTTCTTTGATGTTTTGGGGGAAATGTATTGAATTCACGCTAACAAACTTATTTTATAGTAATGTACGTCAATTCGGGAAACACTTCCGTTCCACTATGTGACGTGCTTCTAAAAAAAAGGTCTCCGTGCACCACGGAGAATATTCATTATGTAACACTGAAGTTTCCGTGTGAAGGTCTAATATATTTCATAATATACACCTTCATCTTAGACCCGTAAATTATATACCGCATATAAGCAAACATTGAGATCTGCTGTACAATCTCCAGAACAAACATATTTTTGTTGGGTGTACATAATGATACGGTTATATGCTAAATCTTCCCTAACCGGCTGCATAGAACTGCGTGCTTTGTTTCATTTACCGGCCATCCCACAGAACTGTGTGACTTACTTGACTCACCCTCGTAACATTTTCTGCCCAGCTATGCACCGCTTTACGGGACAAACAATTGTCAGCATAAACACTGACACCTACCTTGGCGGGAGACATTTCGCGAATGACGCCGAAGTTGAATGTGAAGTGAAAACGTGGTTTAGAAAACAGAGCACGCAGTTCTATGCAGCCGGTTTGGGAGGACTGATAAAACGATGAGATAAGTTCATCAATGTTGGTGGGAATTATGTTGCGAAATAAAGGGATAACGTTTGTATAAAAATAAACTGGTTTCAAGTTGTTATCATATTTAGTTATTTTTCTACAGCCATTTGTGACTTACTTATTAACTTACCATCGTACACGATACAGACAAGAAACGTGTGCAAGATGGCGCCCGATAATGTGTATAAGGTTCCCTTGAAGACTGCTTCCATTTACCTGGCCAGATAACTCTAGCAAATGATGATATTAAAGCCAAAATCTGAGAGTGTAATTAGCAACCTAGCCCTCCTGGCAAGCACTCTGGCAACCTCGTATAATTAGCTTGAGACTGGCGAATCAAAGAGAAATGTGATAACGACCAAACTAATATTCGTAAAACGAGCTCACAAAATGCCAAACAGGCAGAATTATGCATTCACACGTAGCGGGCAAAAACACTGATTGTGTGATTATCATGTCTGGACTCGGTTGGTCGCAGCCTCGCCGGTACGCTCGTGTTGACCGCGGGACGGATCTCGGCTACTTTTTCTAGGTTTAAGGAACGTCATCTTCCCGAGCCGTGTCGAGCCGTGCAGGTAGTGATGTTCTTCCACAAATGTTATGTTCTCTTTGTTTATTGAGTTTAGTTTAGCTGAGCTAAGAACCGACATTACTGCACCCAGAACACGCTCCGTACCCTCGTTCAACCACCAGCGAAGAGTTATTCTACTAATCGTTCCCAATATCATCTTAGTTTTGCTTGCTTGCTTGTGTTCGCTGGCTGTGAACTCCAACGTGAAGTCATGTATGCTGGATAAAGACATCCTGTTGTCCAACATCAGTGTGATGTCATACAGGACCTGAGGTTTGCGTGAGTATCCGTTGTCCCATGTCTGGCTCATTGGTGTGCAGACTGGTGGTTCCTCGCGGTACAGGCAGACACTCTTCAACTTCGGAGGAATCCACGATATTACTGACTTTAACCATGACCCCAAAGGGACCTATTACCTAGGACGCTCGGCGAGGACGCGTCAATAGGTCTTGGCCCGTATAGAACCCAGCCCTGGTGCCTTGGAAACACCTCCCATCTTAGTTTTGATTTTCTTCCAGAACCCCTGCCGATCTCCAGCAATCTCATTCTTTTCACATACGAGTTCTCAATCTTGTCCCCCGTCTTCTTCACCTGATCCCGCAGGCTTACGACCACCTCTCCCTTGTCCATTGGTAATCTACCATCAGGAGATGCATTCCCTGCCAGCCTATCAGCCTGTTCATTCCCCCCACACTCCCGGGAACACATACAGTAAGATACACGGAAAACATACAGTAAGATACACGGGGAACATACAGAATAAGATACACAGTAGGATAAACGATAAGTCAAACAGTATAAAAGGGTTTAAAAGGCAAAAGTATCTATTTCATCGCACCGGGTTTTTATCACACATTACTCTGTCTCTTTCCACATGGCGGCCTTTACACAAAGTACGAACTCCGTAGCTCCAGTAACGACCTCCAGGAATCTCCAAGAAAATTACACTCATGAACGCAACGATGTGGCTCGGAACCTAACCCACGACCTTCGGAGGGTGCGGCAGGCGGCGTATCCACTTGGGCAAGGAGATTCCTAAGCCGAACAGTAATATAAGGTGCATTTTTAATGACTGACTGTGCAGTGTTTGAAAATACTGCCGGTCCAAGTTTTGTATTCACCCTCTGTAAAGTTCATGCAACATAATAGGTAAATACAAAACTTGGACCGGCAATATTTTCAAACACTGTCACTTGTTTTCCCGGGAGGAATGTGGAATCAACAAGCACATCTTCAAACTTATTATCTGTTGGGATTATTGACTGACTTCTGTCTACACTCCTCCCTTCTGTCTTCCCTTCCATATATCTATTTCTTTCACTCTTTCTGTTATTCCCTCAACACATACTCCGACAACAGTTCCTTTCAACGATAAATAAAAGATTTATTAACAAAAACTCTGTCTGGTGTATGGATGGACTGTGTATATGTAGTTGGTATTGTCTGCTAGTGTGAATGCAAGATAGGACGGTTGACTTCGTATGTGCCGTAGTTCGTCTCGCCTTTTCTGTCGGCCAAAACACAGGACAGCACACACAGAAATGGAGTGATCTCACCCTGAATGATCTCCTCCTGCTTGAGTCTGGACTTAATCCAATTCTTGAAGAAAACAACTGTTCAATGTCTCACCAGAAAATAATCCGATTTGGTAAGTCACTGAAATTCATATATTTCCCGTTTTGGACGATAATATAATCCACCTCTGAATACACACCGCCACTATCCAACATTGTCTAGAGTTACTATGAATGTTCTACACCATGTCTATTGTTAATAAGTTTAATGTTTCGGCACAGTGCAATTGCATGCATTTTTAAGTATCCCTGCTTGCCACAGGTTAACGTCTTGTTCCTTTTAAGGGTTTTAGTTGTATATTTGTTTGAGCATACAGTGTTCTGTATTTGACGTTAAGTTATCACTTCTTCATATTAAAACATGTCTATGTTCTTGTTGTTTCTAAGTAGGTACTTTATTTGCTCAAGTGTAGTACCCTTCATCTCTTCTCTGATTTCAATAGGAGATTGGAACCTGTGGAGAAGATAGGTAATCTGGTGATATGCGTCTGCTTCATATAATTTTCTTATGTGAGAGTCCTTCTCTAGCCATACTGAAAAGCCTCCGAAAAACATACGGACATACGATTTCTGAGTGCACTAAAGTTTACACGACTAGATACACGAATGCAATTTCACACGTTAAGAACAAACACCTATATCCCTATGCTACTATTACACTAAGATATTAATACCTTATATATATGCACTTATCCTTCTGGAATCGAAATACACTAGCGAATAACACACTAATATCCCATATTCTTTCAACCATTAGGGACGTGTATTTCTTTCCCCACTCAGGAGACATAGATCATTCAGCCCAGTTTGGAACACACACTAAACAGACACCCCATGTTCTACTATTTATAACGAGTGTCCAATCCTCCGTTGATTGTTTGATCTACAATCAAATTTGCCGTATCCTGCCCATCAAAAAGCGGTGAAATCACGTAGTGGTTAGTTGTTCGTTTCTCTCCGTTGTTACGCTGTTCCTCCGTTCATCGCTGGTCGCACTTCAAAGCGATCTATTGTTTGATCACCGTCTTTCTGTCCGTTCGTTTTCCCGTCGGCCGATACGAGCGGCTTCCACTAACCTCGGGGAGTACCTGTATCCTATTTTTATATTCGGAGGTCAATGATCTTTTCTTTATTCCTCCTCTCAGAATGAAGTACACAATTGTTAACCCTCCTCCTACATGTATTATGATATGTAATTTATCAAGGAATCACTAAACTGCAGTTTTTCCGTGACAAACACTGCACTCCTTCTTCTTCTTCAGCGTTCCGAGCCATTTAGGTTCTTTGCTGCAGATACAATCCGTCTCCATTCGTCTCTCTGGTTGACCTTCTCTTGCCAGTCGTTGATTTCAAGTGCTTGTAGGTCTGTATATATATTATCTCTCCACCGTCTTCTTGGTCTACCTCGGGGTCTACGGTCATTTATTTCCTGAGTGTAAGCGAGTTTTGTTTACCTATTATCTTCCATTCTTTCTCTATGCCCCAGCCATTGTAGTCTATTAGCCTTCATGATACCAGTGATTAGCGGGGACTTAAACAGCACAGTCATTAAATATACATCCTGTATAACGGAATACACAAAGTCGGATTCACAGTCAGATGTAGGCGTGAATACACGGCAAGGTACACGGTAAGTTACAAGGTAGGATATACAAATATAGTAAGACATAGCATAGAAGCCACAAGCAAAAATGTTGCACGATTTATTGCCTGACATATTTCGCTGCATTTCGTCAGGTGCATAGTAAAAAAGACACTGAAATTCAGATAGACAAAGAAGACGAAATAAAGTACATACTGCTTATATATATATATATATATATATAATATATATATATATGACAATATCGATCTGCACCGATGGGTCAGTGATAAGAAACAGACGTAGTGGTTGGGGTTTCATTGCGAAGGCTAATGGGCGATGCTTGAAAAGGGAGAGTCTGGCGTATGAGACTACGACCTCCAGCATGAGAATGGAAATGTAATCAGTAATAGCAGCCTTCCGGTGGTTGGAGGAGACAGCTGCAACATACATCTTATTCATTACGCACTTACTGAGTATGCTTAGTAAGGTGGAGAAAGGAATGTTTCGCGTGGAATGATTTGGCTAGCTCTAGATGTCGCAGATTGTGAGAATTGTATGGATTTTCTGCCCTGTCACGCTGGAGTGTGGGGAAATAAACAGGCTGATAGGCTGGCAGGGAATACACCTCTTGGTGGCAGATTACCTATGGACAATGAAGAGGTGGTCGGGCGGCCATGGGACCAGGTGGAAAAAGCGGGTGAAAAAGAATGAGTGCCTGTATGTAGAGAGAATGATATTGCGGGGGATCGACAGGGGTTCTGGAAGAATCTCAAATCTGAGTGGGAAGACCAGAAGAACATTTAATCAGTTGGCAGTTGGAACGATTAGTAGTATGACTCTTCGCTGGCTATTGAATGAAGGGATGGGGGCGC
>JACEFZ010008219.1:0-14520 GCA_014155875.1 Cepaea nemoralis
AAAAAAATACCCCCAGTTTTTGCAAACGAACATCCTTTTGTGAGGGTTGGGTTTTTAAAATTTTTTTTTTCATTTTTAATGTTTGAAATCCGGCGTTTTTAAAGCGTTTGTTCCTTTCATATATTTTGTTCAGTAGTGTGCACTCTTGGATGTGTGTGCGTGTCTTTATATATTTTGTTCAGTAGTGTGCACTCCTAGATGAACTCCTTTGTGTTTCTTGATGTTGGCAGGGGTTTTCCAACGGGGGGGCCCCCCCCCCCCCGGGGGGGAATTTTTGGGGGGTTTTCCCGGGGGGGGGGGGGGGGGGGGGGTGTGTGTGTGAAGTTTATATCAAGATTGCGTTAATACAAGAACCGATTACTTGATCTTGTTTTTTCCCTTCATACTTTACGGTTCTGTACGTCTCACCCTTCTAAAATTAATTTTATAAAGTAAGTAGACCCACAAATCACGTTTTATGTGGACGTCTAGACTTGTTTTAGTATGTGCTATTAAATTTAGCTTCAATTATTACATATACTTTGTAGGGGCAGGGGAAAATTTTTTACAGAAATATGGTGGGGGGGGGGGTGGGGAATGACGTCCTATAAAATATGGTGCAGGGGGGCACGGTCCAAAAAAGGTGAGAACCACTGCCTTAGAGTTTTTTTTTTTTTTAACTGGCTTGCTTTGAACTCAAGCGTAGTCCATACACACTACTTCTAGTAGTGCTGGACTGAATTGTGCGTGTGAATTACCTTTCCCTATTAACAGTGTCCCTCGTGTCATGCGAACCCACTCCGACTTCAGAGGTACTTGTAATTTACGTTCCCAAGTCAAGGATGATAGGTAAACATTTTGGTCCAACTGTCCTGTGTAGGGGTTGAACCCCTTAACTCATCATCAGCACACCGGATGTTTAAAAACATGCTTTCTTATCCATTTGGCCATGCTGACTTGAGTCTTTGTTATTTTTTATTACTTTAAAATATCCTCATTGTTTTGTTATATTTTCCAGAACTTGTTCATTTGTTTGTCAATCCACCTGGGTTTTGTTATTTTTTTTTTACTGTCAAGCTATACACAGAAAGAATTTTTAAACAAGTTGAAATGCCTGGACTTAATATCAATGAAAGAATCATAAACAATCTTAGATATGCTGACTATACCGTGTTACTAGCAGAAAGTGAGCAAGAGTTGCAAGACCTAGTGGAAGAAGTAAACAGGCACAGTGCAGAATGTGGCTTAGATATTAACATCCAAAAAACAAAAACTATAATTAGCAGTGAAAAGGAAAGGTCATCAATGAACATCACAGTAAACGGGCAGATACTAGAACAAGTAACAAGTTTCTCTTATCTTGGACATATAATAACAGATGATGGCAGAAGTGAAATGGAAATCAAAAAGGGAATAGGAATGGCCAAAAATGCTTTCAATGGCATGAAATCAGTATTAACATCTAGAGAGATTAATAACGCATTAAAAATGAGAATTGTCAAATGCTACGTATATTCAATGCTACTGTATGGCTCAGAATCCAGGACATTGAACAAGCAACTAGAAAGTCGCATAGAAGCCTGAAGATGTGGATATACAGACGAATAGGTCTTATTTCATGGAAACAAAAACAATCAGATGCAAAGGTCCTAGAAAAACTGGGAATGAAGAGAGAGTTGATGAAAGAAATAAAGAGGTGACAAGTGAAATATTTTGGCTACGTTAAAAGACATGATACTCTTATAAAAACCATACTGGAAGGCAAGGTTGAGGGCAAGCGAGCAAGAGGTAGACAACGATACAAGTGGGAGGTTAACATCAAGAGATGGACGAACATTAGCCTGACAGAATGTACAGTCAAGGTGAGAGACAGACAGTGTTGGAGATCCATTGCAGCCAACCTTCATTGCGGAGATGGCACCTGATTGATTGATTGATTTACTGTCAAGCAAGATCACAGGGAATGTCTACACTCCACATAGAACAGGAGAAACTAAACAAGGTCTTAAGTACCTATACACCTAAGAAAAGAAATGAAAGGATTAAACAAGGGTGTAAAGTACTTATTTAGAAATAAGTTTAAACATCAGATATATAGGGAAACTCAAGGAGATAAAAACACCCAGTACTAAACATGGCAAAACCTCACATCTGTTAAGACATAAATGTAGTCACTATGCTGCCATGGCTCCCATAAAGACATAAGTATAGTCATTATGCTACCATTGCACCCATAAAGACATAATAGTTTAAACTCTGGAACTAACCTGTTGAATGAGTGGAAAACATTATCCCCATAAACAAATATTTTTATCTAGCTATACCCATTTGCCAGCACTACTTTATCTCCAGATTAGATTGTCAGGACAGTGTTTGACACGACACATGTCTCGATGTCATTTTCAGTCACTGACAATACTGAAACTTATATTTCATTTGTATTTTTGAAAATTTACTTGTTAGCTACCCATAGGAGGGGCAGCTGGCTGAGTGGCTAGATTGCCAGATTCTCTTTCAGGAGACCCATGTGTGGGATTTTTTTTCTGTCGGGGGCAAAAAGAAATATCCTAACCTGCACAGTTCACAGTGGCTGCACAAGCCAGACGGCCTTAATTCCTCAGGCTCAAAGACCCCCCGCCCCCCGCCATACATCGCAAGGTATCATATTGGCAGTAAATGACAGTTTTTTTTTACACCTACCCTTAGATCTTAGACCCCATACCAATTCATGTCAAGAACTCCTTATCAGTTACTATCTCTGGTGGTTTCTTCTTAGTTAGTTAGTTAGTTAGTCGAGGTTCCAACTTCACGGCAATGGGTCGTCCCCATTATGCTCTGTTTCTATGCCAGTGAATATCACACAAAATGCTCCTCACTGCCCAATGTGAAAAGTGGAACAGACAAGAGTCTCGGCAAGCCAACAGCCCACACGGATACACTGTGCAGAATGCAGCCGCCAGAATGCTAACACAACAGTCCTTTATGAAAAAGACAGTTTAACATCAAAGGAATCGGCAGTCCCCAGAAAGACTTCACTGACCCGGGTTTCATCCCACATGGCTCGGTCTCTTTCCACAGGGTGATCCGCTGAAAGCGCTGCACAAAGCACGAATTCCATAGCTCAAGCGACGACTCAAAGGAGTCTCCTGAAAAATGCACTCGTGACCCAAAAAGGCAACCAGTCAATTCAGCGATAGTCGCCCATTGTTCCAAACATGCAGTTCACTGTGCTTTCCATGCAAATTTCACAGCTCACAGTGTCGCCCACGCACTCACTCAGTAGCAGGGCTACTACTAAATTGTTGATTTAATTTTTTTACTATATCTATGAAACGATGCAGTTACACTACAGACAAACCATAGATGATTAGTCTGTCTCATCAAGTGTTGAATTATATGAATACTGACTGCTCATTTACAGAATTGTGTGTACATAATTCAAGCTACTCCTCCTTACTATTTGGTAGCACCACACACTTTTTATTTGTTTTCTAAGCTCCTACATCAGATAAGGGAACCACAGAAGGGCAATCATTACCTAGCTTGCTTGCCTGTTGGCTGTGTGTTCGAATCCCCTTCAAAGTAGGGATTTTCTAATGATCTAGGCTCCCAGGTTGACTCAGGCTAAAAATGGATATTAGGACATTTCTGCGAAGTAAAGGCAGCCGGCATAATATTGACCACATAACTTATCGAGTGCTGATCAGTCTAAAAATATAAAAATATAAGCCTAGCATCATATACCCAACACGTTTCATGATTTGAAAAGGGATGCCTTACTTGTTTGTTGACCTGATTTACCGGCAGCGTTAACTAGCTCTGATACCCTGAAGTTGCCATTATTGGTTGGCCATAGTTTGCTGAAACTAGTTGTCTATCTCAGTATGTTTTACTGTAGTGGCTTATTTGCTGAAACTTCTTGTCTATCTCAATCTATTTTACTGTAGGGGCTTATTTAATAAAATAACAGAATGACTTGCGTAAATTAGAACACACATTACAATGTGCAAATGCTAACAGACACAATGAATAATGACAATGTTCTCAAAGAGGCCCTGACACATATACTTTCTCTCCGGATTGGGGATGAGGAAGCAAACTGGACACCTCATTTTAAAAAACTAATACCAGTGAACATGAAACATATGTAAAACCATCAGTATCCTACATCTTGATATGATGTCACGTATCTGCCTTGTTGGTTGAGCACTGGTAAGCAAGGAATGTTGTTTTGAGGGGGTAGTTCAAATCTACAATGTGTGACCTGTTCTTCTGAATGGATGTGAATGTTGGACAATGACTAATGAAACAGTGATGAGACTGCAGGATATGAAGGGTCTTTTTTAGAAAATTGTTGAGAATATTATGGAGAAAAAAGTAAATCAACACTGATTTGTTGAAATCTGCAGGTGTTACAAAAATGCAGATGAAACACAAGTGAGGTATTGTCAGTGACTGAAAATGATATTGAGCCATGTGTCTTTTCAAACTGTCCTGACAATCTAATGTGGAGAAAAAGTAGTATTGGCAAATGGGTATCCATCCATCCATCATGTGCCATGCCGGTAAGCGTGGGCGGTCATGTTCTGCCATCTCACTCGATCACCAGAGTCGTGAATCAGTTCCGTGTTTCTGTCTCGACCATGCCACAAGGCCAAGCCATCCAGATACTTGTTTCTAGGTCTTCCCCTTGGTCTGTTTCCCTCGATCTTACCAGTTGTCACCAAGTTCTCCAAATCATTTCTTCTCATAACATGTCCAAAAAATTGTGACTGTCTACGTCTAATGTCTCTGGTCAGTTTACGATCTTCATTTGTTTCTTGAAGGACTTGTTCATTGGTCTTTCTGGCTGTCCATGGTATTCTTTGCATTTTCCTCAGAAACCACATTTCTACAGCCATCAGATGTTTTTCAGCCTGGCTGCTCATTGTCCAAGCTTCACATCCATATAAAAGTACAGGTTCTATGTAGCACCTCAACACTCTTTTTCTCGTTTCAATTGACATCTTTTTATTGGTCAGTATGTTTTTCATCTTGCTAAAGGCTACTTTTGCCATGGCGATTCTTGTTCTAATCTCTTCCAGGCATCTCCCATCAGATGTTATCACTGTTCCGAGATAATTGTACCTATTCACTTGTTGAAGAATATTCCCATTTACTTGTATATTACACTGTGGTATTTCGTTCTTCCTAGTGACGACCATAATCTGTGTCTTTTTACAATTTAATTCTAACCCTTGTTGTTCACTGTGTGTAACAACCGCATCTACTAAATTTTGCAGGTCCTGTTCATTGTCTGCAATTAATACTGTATCATCTGCATATCTAATGTTATTGATGCATCGTCCCCCAATGTTGATTCCTTCCATATCTTCAATATTTCTGAAAATATTTTCACTGTACAGGGAAAACAGATCTGGAGACATTACACATCCCTGTCTCACACCTCTCTTAATAGGCTGATATTGGCTTACTTCATTATCAACTCTTATGGCAGCTTGTTGTTTCCAATATATGTTTTTTACAAGTCTAAGGTCTTTCCCATCAATTTGTAGATCTTCAAGCATCCTTATCATGTTGACATGTCTCACTTTATCAAAAGCCTTTGTGTAGTCAATAAAGCAAAGGTGTAGATCTTTGTTTACTTCTATAGAACGTTCGATTACGGTTCTCAGTATATACACAGCATTTACTGTACCCTTGCCTTCTACAAACCCACATTGTTCTTCTCCTATTTCAGGTTGTATTTTCCTCCTCACTCTTTGCATGATAATTCTTAGCAAAATCTTCGTGATGTGACTCATTATACTAATTGTTCGATGTTGATCACATTCCAAGGCTCCTGATTTCTTTGGGATTGCAATAAATACAGAATTACATAACTCCTGAGGTATATTTCCAGTATCATATATTGTATTAAGCAGACTGGTAACTTTATCTATTCCATATTCTTCTAAAGCATTAATCATTTCTGTTGTGACGCTGTCTGGACCGGGGGTCTTGCCAGATTTCATATGATTAAGAGCATTCTGAACCTCCATCTTCAAAATTGTTGGCCCTTCATTATTATTCTGAACATCATACTGTTCGTCTCTGTTATCGTCATAAAGGTTTTTCACGTAATCTGACCATACTAGATATACTAAATGGGTATACTAGATAAAAATATTTGTTTGTGCGGATAATGTTTTCCACTCATTTAACAGGTTAGTTCAAGAGTTTTAACTAACACTTTTGAAATGTTGCCATGTTTGGTATTGGGTGTTTTTGTCTTCCTGAGTTTCCCTATACAATTAAAGTTTAAATTTAGTTATTTGCCAGTATATACCTTACACTCTTGTTAAATCTTTTCTCTTCTATTCTTAGGTGTATATGTACTTGTGATCTTATTTAGTCTGTCCACTTCTATGTGGAGTGCTAACATTTCTTATGGTCTTGTTTGATGGTAAAATATACAAGAGGTTGCCGCTGTCAATGCAGAGGTCAACGAGCTCATCTATGAACACTCAGATAGCCCCGAAGCGCTCATCCATACAGATGGATCTGTTGTAAAGCAGCAGAGAAGTGCGTGGGCATTTACAGCCCATTCAGCGGGCCGAACTGTTCAAGAATCCAGTGGTGACGACTCCATGACCACGAGCAGCATGACGATGGAGGTGATGGCAGTTACACAGGCTTTCATATGGCTGGAATCACAGCACTATACCAACGTGTGTGTACTAAGTGATTCAATGAGCATGATTCAGAAGGTCGAAGATGGATCTGTAAGTAGACAGTGGACTGAGTCGCTGCGGATGTCTGTTGTCCGTAAAGTCACTTTCATCTCCGTCCCGGGCCATGCGGGTGTCGAGGGAAATGAACGAGCGGATAAACTGGCTGGCTCTGCACCCCCTGTAGATGTCCAGCCAATGGATCGTGGCGATGTTATTAATGTCCTTAAAGATATGGCGAGAACAGAGAACTTTGACGTCAGTAAATCCGCATCGCTGTCCAGGATGAAAGACTTGGGAGTAAGAATCTGCACGGCCAGCCGCAAGAGGTACATCGGGAAAATGAGATGCCTCGTCAACCAACACAGAACTGGCACTATTAGCCCTGGATGCTGAAGCATATGCTGGGGGGAGGATCTGAGCACTCCTGGACCTGTCCGGAGTGCAATGAAGATACCCCAACTGATAACTGAAGATAGACAACTATGGAATGGGATGTTCAAGAAGCTTCATAGATGTGACAAAACCACTCATCAAAACTATAAAGAAAATAAATACAATTTTCGGGCATATAAACCGAAGAAGCAACCAGAGAAATTAGCATTATGTGCGAAGGTACAAGGTAAGAGTGGCAGAGGAAGACAGACAAAGGTTGTGTGTGGAAAACTTAAACATTTGGGCAACACATTATAATATTAGCAACATCAAAATATCAGATTACAGACATGGTTGGAGAGTCATGACCCTGGATGTGTGATCCACACGAGGCACTTGAAAAAACAGGAGAAAACGCAGGAGTGCATCTGTACCCTTTCATTTATGATTCATGTCTGAATTGTCACCTACTGTCTATTTGTTTCCAGTTATTTTATGTACATTATGTGGTTATTGACCTATACCTATTTATTTATTTTGCATGACTGTTTCTTTAATTTTTTAACTGCACAGAAGTTAAAAAACAAAACTGGTCTAACATAATACATTGTCACAAGTGTCATTACTCCTGATAGTCGATCGATGAGGTCCATCATATATTATCTTTGAATGAAAATTACCACAAAGCCAACAAACATTAAATATATCTACATTTATGCATAATAATTACCTGAAAAGCAACATTAAGTTTAAGAATTATATAGTTTATTTGTTGTGAAGAACATCTTTCGTTTGGATAATCTACTACAGAACAAAAAGGCTTCTGTATCTACAATAGCTTTTTGGGAATGTTTTTGCCAGAAATGGGCGCAAGATATAATAATGGCTTACGGTATTTCATACTGTCAAACAACAATAACAACAAAACTGTCATTTACTGCCAATATAGTACCTTGCGGTGGGTGGGTGGGGGCCTTGAGCCTAAGGAATTAAGGCCGCCTGGCTAGTGCAGTCGCCGCGAACTGTGCAGGTTAGAGTTTTCCTTTTGTCCCCGACAGAAAAACACACCTTACCGAGGATTCGAACCCGGGTCTCCCGAAGGAGAATCCGCCATTCTAGCCACTCGGTATGTCATAAGGTTAAGTTAAAATACGATAATTTTGATTGCGAAGTCAAAAACGCATGATTTAACATAGAAGATCGCTTGAAAATATCGTGCAGCCAACAAACACACACAAAACTGTTTCTCATTCCAAATGATTGACACAAAATACTTACTTGTCTTATAACATCCCTTATCCTTATTTTAATATTACACGAAGTTTGTACATGGCATGGCACTCAAAAACTGTCAACTTTAGTATAGTATAGCTTTGAACTAAGCTAACGGAAACTTGCTCGTGTAATGCAATATGCCTTACTGAATTGGTAGCTGGAGATGGTATAGTAAGAACTTAGTAGTAGTAGTAGTTAATGCTTAGACTAGTAGTGAAGTAGTAGTAATAATTTTGCAGTTTTAAACAGGTTCTGCTTCAAATCCTTCAGGCTCGTAGAACTAATATATGTTTCATTGGGAACTTAATTATGAACGATAATTACTAACACGAATCAATGTAGCAATTTAGGATACTTGTGTTTCAATATAAGAAACTACAAACCTGGTTTCAGCTGTCTGCTGGGCTGTTCACACCAAGAAAAGACCCTAGAGATAAAGTCATATGACTTTATCATCACGTGGTAGGCGATAACGGCCAGGCGCGATAACGGTTTGCCCTATACTACAGTTTAATCTCCCTCTACCCGAAGACAATGACAATACCATTTTATTTTAAATATCATAAAGTAGAAATGACAATAAGGCACTGCATGCCTTAGGGGCGTGCACTGCAGGGGATGTCACATGTACTAGGTCACGAGTTTATGAAATTGGTCAGAGCTTGACTCCAATTCTCTCCGACCTTTTCTTTCCCACAACAAAGTGAAACTTGGAACTTATTTTGCAAGAAACTGTCTGGTTTCTGTTTACTTTTCTATACTAGCCAAGTGGTTAGTTTATGGGCGTTATGTATGTGTGTGTGTGTGTGTGTTTACTATACTGTTTGTCGTTTCCTGCGTTGTTTGTGGGCGGGGGGAGGGGGTGCTTAGGCTTGCAGGGCCCTCTTATGACTCAAGAAGACTCAGTATAATGCTGATATTTTACAAAGTAAGGAACGCAGGGATGATATGATATTATACTCCTCGTCCTCCCCGGGGTTTACAGCAGTTCTCATGTTCTCGGACATGGCCTCATTATTCTAAAAACCTTTCTGTAACATGTCATTTCAAAAGCCCCTTTAGTGGTTGCGACATGGTCCATAACTCATATCCGTATGACACGCAGAAAAGATACATGTTCTCAACAATGTTACTTTAATTTAATTGCTGGTGTAATGATATAGGCTCTTAATGCATTATTCTCTCCGCTGTGTTATAGTCAGCAGTAAGGTTATCTTGTCTCAACGGATCGAGGACATGTAGTCTGGCAGATGGTCTTTGACTTACTCGGTCTGAAACTTTAAACTGCTCTGTCGACGCTGTAGTGCGAAAGGGTTCCGAAGGAAATTCGCTGTACCATTTACCACGTTCGAAAGACAGCTGCAAGCATTGCAGTCAACCCCATGCATTTACTTTCTCTTTTTTTTTAGTCAATTTAATTTTTAGTAATTTGCCGTTTCTTTCTGGACAGCCGAAGCTCATACCATTGTGAAAATCAACACGCGTTGCAAGTCGCCTGTGGCTGACTTCAAACCCGGTATGCCGGGATTGTGAAACTGCTTTCTCTACCCCTAAACCACAGACGCCGATTAGTCATGTAGGAATCATCATATTCTTTCACTTTTGCTGTCTAGCGTCAAGGATAGCAATACCGGATAAAGTAATAATTTTTGTTGATAAGTTAGTTAGTTAGTTAGTCGACAGATCATCCTCATTGCACATCGAACCATTCAGTCCATAAGTGCTCGGATCCCCTCCTCAGCAAATCCCGCAGCGTGTAGCGGCTAACGACGCCAGTTCTGTGTTGGTTTATCAATCTTCTTTGGCTTCCTGCGTAGTGTTCTTGTTTGGCCACCCCTCTTTTAATTTGCTGTTCTCGCAGTCTGGCCATTGTTGCAGATTCACAGTCATCACTTGGTTCTCGCAAAAGTCTTACTTCTCGTAGAGCATTCAGAATGTCAGCCTGGTCCATGGCGCGTCCGCCCTCCACAGTAGCCTCACCTGCGAGCTTGTCAGCCCGCTCATTTCCTTGTACTCCCGCATGCCCTGGCACGAAGATGAAACTAATCTTTGCCAGGCGAGACCGCTCCAGAGGCAGCAACCATTCTCTTCGGATCGACCCCTCCTCTATCCTCTTGATCATGTTCATTGAGTCGCTAAGGAAACAAGCCCTAGTGAATGTCTGTGTCTCGAGCCATGTTATTGCTTTACTTACTGCCATGACTTCCATGGTCAGGCTACTTGTGGTTTCAGTGAAAGCACCAGAGTCCTCCTTCACAATTCTCCCTCCGGCCCGAGCTGTAAAGGCCCATGAGCTTCTCACATGTCGGACGACCGACCCATCTGTGTAGATGACCGCGTCACCGTCTAGCGAATTCTCGAAAATCAACGCTTGTACTTCAGCCTCCACAGCAGCCGGATTTTCTTGTCTGCATTTCCTATCTAGTTGGATGCAAACTGAAAAGGATGTGCAGAAGTCTGTTGGTACTTACACCCACTCCTCGCCAGGTTCTAAGTCCTCAAGTGAACAAACCTGTTGAAGAATGTCTTCGGCTTGACCCATCCACGACCGTCCTCTTTTTAACCTGCTGCCCTTCACCTTCCTAATTTCACTATGCAGTGGATGTTGTGTGTTTGCGTTAACTCTGAGGTAGGCGCGTGCCCTGCAAACTTGTATTCTCTCTTCAATGGTTGGAAAATCAAGAAGGTAGCGCATCGCCCTGCATGCTGTATCTCTTGTACATCCAAGAATAATGCGCATAGCTTCATTCTGTATCCTTTCCATCCTTTCTATCTGCTTATGGCTGAGAGTCAGGATTGCCATTGCATACTCCAAAACAGACATGACCAGCCCCTCGTACAGAAGACATAGATGGCGCTGCTCACAGTTTGCTGCCGCCATCACCCGCATCGCAGCCAAACCCCGCTTGGCCTTTGTTATCACATGGTCTATGTGCACATTATAAGCAAGGCTTCGATCAAACCGTATCCCTAGGTAATTCATTGCCTGCGTTCTTTCCACCATCTCTGAACACAGCATTACAGTTGGTGTTGAAGTGTTGACAATGTGATTATTCAACGAGAACCAAGTCACTGTTGCCTTTGTTGGGTTGACCATTGCCCCAGCTTCATCACACCAAGTACTTATGCGATTGAGTTCGGTTTGTAGTTCCACAGCAACCTGCTCTCTATCCTTACCCTGACGATACACTAAAACATCATCGGCATATGACAATGTCCTGCCAGGTCCAGTGATCTGCTCACTGGTGATTCTCACTGTGTAGGCGTTGAACAGTACCGGAGATAAAGGTGATCCCTGTGGTAGGCCAGGATATATTGTTGTTGGTTCCGAAGTCCAACTGCCACATCTAAAAACTACTTTCCGTTGGAAGAGGGCTGCAGCGATCCAACTAAGGAGGAATGGACTTACTTTTAGTTCAAGAAGCTGAAACATTAAAAAATCCAATGGTACTCTGTTGTATGCGTCCTCAAGATCAATCGCTGCAGTAAAGGTTTCAATGCCTGAGTGGAAACCTTCATAGACATCATGGGCAAAGACTGCTGCATTGGTCCAGGTTTCTCTTTTTGGACGGTACCCACCCAGGGTAGGTGGGAAAACACCTTGCCTCTCTAGCTGGCTTGATATCTTCCTGGCAATTACCTTCTCCAGCAGCTTGCCTATTGTATTCTGCATGGTTATAATTCGATATCCCTGAATTTTTTTGTGGTCTTTGTCAGGCTTCGGCAAGGGAATCAGATAGCTGTGTAACCATTCCTCCTTGATGCTAGCACTCCCTATACTGTTGTTGTACATGTCTGCTAGTTTCTCTAGCTCATTGTCGGTACACTTATTGATGTCGTCGTATCTTATGCCATCAGGACCTGGAGCGCTGTTTTTTGATCGTCGAAGTACAGCCTTGATTTCTTCCACTGTCACTGTGTCTTCATCCGAAGTGTTCTGGGCCTTGCATCGGTCTGAGGTGACCTCCTTGGCCAGATTTCGGCCTCCCATGTCTGTCTGGTTGCTCTGCTCAAGATAGCGTTCAAAGAGGGCTTTGCCCTTGTCCTCGTCAGTCCTCTGCCAGATGAGGTCAGCACCTTGGAAGTCAGAAATGCTCTTATTCTTGACTACACCACTCATGCTTTTATGTAGTCGCCAGAACAATTTCAGTGACTTGTCTGTGCTTACTCTTTGACACACCTCTGCCCATTTTTCGCTTTTAACCACCTTGACCAGTTTCTTGAAATAGCTTACTTTTGTGTGCATCTCTCTTTCTAAGTGCATGCAGGGACTAGGATGACCAGCTCTGTTCTTCTTGGCATTTTGCCATCTCCTTACAGCACTACGCTTATCCACCCAAGCCTTCTCCACCTCGAAATTCCACCACGGTGGCTGCTCCCAGCTTTTTTTCCTGCCCTGAAACTTTCTGCGCTTGTCACGTCTTATTTTAATCACCACATCTTGCCCTGTACTGTCATACTGGAAAGTCTTTACCTTCAGCTTGTGCTGCCTGGTTCTGCCTTTCTCCACCAATATGATGCAAGGGTGGTGGTCGCTGCCGTGGTGTCCTAGGACACCCCATCTACACACTGTAGTGAGTGAAGGTGAAACTAGCGCCAGATCAATAGCACTGTCCTCATCGCCAGGACGGCTTGCTGTCCTGGTAACACAGCCACTGTTGATGCAAACCAGGTCAATGGTTTCAAGTGCACTCTCGAGCTCCTTCCCCTGTGTATTGGAGGAAATGTTTCCCCATGATCTGCCTTTAGCGTTGAAGTCACCACAGAAAATAACATTTCTCTCGTGGCCTAATATGCCACTTAAGCACTGCCACTTCTGGGCGTCCATACTCGCATTGCGGGCATAAACATTAACCAACACGAATGATGTACTGGAATGAACTCTCAACGCCTGTATTTGTATATCGTCACTGTCCCAACTGGACATGTCTAGCTCTGACGCCACCATGCTGTCGCGAACGAGAATCGCCATTCCCAGATGTCGTCTGTTGTAGAACTTTTGTTGATAAATGGAGATAAAGCAGTAGCTGGTATGGAAAACCGAGGTAAAGTAATATCTCGTATAAATAATTTAGTTTAGTCGACGGATCACCATCACGGCACATGGGTGTAATCCGTAAGTACTCCGTTCTACTCCCAACTCAAGCCTGAGTCCGGAGAATCTCAGCTCAGAGCACGAACTCCGTAGCACCGGCGAGGATCCTGAAATACTTTGGGTAGATTTTAAACTCGAAATTTTGAACTTCGTATAAATAAATGGAGATTTAGTAATTGATTATGTGGTTGTTTCGGGATTTGAAATTTAAATATTGAGCACAACCCACTACTGGCAACGCCGATCGCATTCTGGTATGAACCAAAGGCCTATCCACGTCAATATGGAAGCACTATACTCGAGTTTCGCCCTCGTTTGAGCTCGTCAGTAGTGCATATCCCTGACCGGATCCGGAAACAGTCCCGGATCACGCGTGTGAAGCGGGTGTGTAACCCGCGTGATGTAGTAATTGTTGTCAGTGATAAATTTATAGCAGCCATGGGCAAACCTAGATAATGTAATAGCGGAAATGGACAAACCTAGATAATGTAATAGCGGCCATGGACAAACCTAGATAGTGTAATAGCGGCCATGGATAGACCTAGATAGTGTAATAGCGGCCGTGGACAAACCTAGATAATGTAATAGCAGCCATGGACAAACCTAGATAATTTAACAGCTGTTATGGAAAATTGGAGTTAAAGCAATAGCGTGCATGTATAAATTGAGATAACCCAATAGTTAAGATAGCGCAAACTGATGCAGGAATTATCTTCAATGCGGGTTTATGTAGTAATTCATGTAGCTTATGTCTTCTCAACTATCCTTCTTCAAATAGATGAATATCGTCATCACATGGAAACGAGAGAGCTGATCGACTAGCTAAGAAAGGAGCAATAGAAGAACAAACTTATATCACTCTTACATACCACCAAAAGAAAAGAACAATCAAATCAATCAGAAGGTTACCACTTTATGGACAAACCAGAACAAATCATTATTCTGTGCTCAGAACATGACACACTTGATTACCACTTGTATACAAAATTCAAGATTGGCAAATAAGTCATGTGCACATGTGGATTGGCGCCGCAGACAGCATATCACATACTCCAAGAATGGCCAAAATACGAATTATCTAAAGCC
>JACEFZ010008220.1:0-14295 GCA_014155875.1 Cepaea nemoralis
TTTTACGGCTCCCAAAATTTTTTTGGGGTTTTTGCCAAATTGCTTTTTCCTTTTTTTGAGCGACGGCTCAAAACCCCCGTAAGTTACCGACGCGGAGAGAACAGCTCCAATTCTCACGCAACGTCACGTTACTCACGAGAGTATTCGGGATTACTGAGAAATCGTGTAAATTTTGACCAGGGAGGACGGCTATCAGTGAAAGGTCAGTCCATTTATCACTGTATTTCAGTCTATTTTTCACTGTTAATCTGTACCCGAATTGCGGTATCCACGGGGTAGTGTGTCCATCTCTACCGTTTCGAGGTGCATTTGGGTTTTCCCCTTTCTTAACTGTTAAATGCCATGGGATGATTAATCGTTTTAAAGGACTACCCTTTCTGTCATGGGCTTATATGAAAATGCTGTCATGGGCTTATACGAAATGTTGAAACTGCATTACAATAAAATATGCCTGCTACAATATTTAACACTTTGAAGTCAAACTGTGAAACACCCCAACTTCCCTTTTCCCCCCCGATTCATTTTTTTTTGGGTCCCAACTTACTTTTTTTGGCGAAAAATCTGTTTAAGACGGAGACCAGCACGATTCACCTGAGTTCTCCTTTGTTAACATATAATGGTGATATAATTAATAGTACCAACTGTCGCCAGCACACCTAATTCCCAATACACATTATTTATTTTACTACACATATGCGGATAATACTGACTTTTTGGTCACAGATGTTGTAAACCAACCTTTAACAAAGATACGAAACACGTGACACCAATGTTACTTTAACAGATTCCCCACATAGCAAGATTCGCTTCTCTGGCGCCTATGTTGGGTATAGTTAGCGACCAGGGGCGTGATTTGAACCGCCAATGATACCACCTAGCTGCGTTACATACTCGCCCACTGCCACACTACCCCACCACACAGCAGGTTTCGAACCTGACAAGCGCTATGGCAGCAACTAGACACTGTTGTTATACATTTACGGCTTAGAATACACTTAAAAGAGCCGCCTAGGGTGGACACCCCTTGACTACTACTACTACACTACTCCACCACACAGTAGGACTCGAACCTATCAAGCGCATGACAACAACTAGACACCCCTGTTACACACTGTGATATCCCACCACTCCTCTATGCACCATCTACGCACCCCATACACTTACCAACGATAAAGAATCGAGCTTCGAACTTATCACCTCCATATGAGGGGGCCTATGGGTACCGAACTAGCTTGTGTACGTCTATACAATCGGGAAGATAATTATTTTTTTTCTTCTTTACCATGGCTGACAGCTTTATCACGTACATCTCCAATGCGACAGTGTTACCATACAAATGTGAAGACAAGGAAGGGTTATACAGTTGGTCACAGCTTGTGAAACAATTAGGAACGATGCCGCCGCCGTTATCGAATTCATTTTTACTGAGCCTACCCACCTAGTTCAATTGATCTTTTCCTTTGTTACACATACTCCGATTAATATCACCAACTACCTTGCATAATTTACCGGCCATTTAAATTCTTTTTTAAACCCACAGACAATCAAAATAAAATATCGATCTAGGAAAAACACGAAGCGTGGAAGAACCCGGATCACAACCCAACACGAGGGCGGCATAGACCCCACCATGAGCCATGAGGCATAGCCCCTGGCGCCACAGTTAGGATGACTGGAGTATGAACAATACAGAGTACTGGTATCAGGCGACCTGTGCTTTGTTACACATACCCCGATTATATCAACAACTGGCATTTACATTCATTTTTAACCCACAGACAATCAAATATCGATCTAGGAAAACACAAAGCTTGGAAGGACCCAGACCACAAGCCAACACGAGGGCGAGGAGGCAGCGGCATCCCTCACCAGCCCTCACCATCCCTTAGTAGCCATTTAAAAAAGTACCCGTCTAGGGCGGACATCGTGATCAGACCAGCAGCGTGATTCGACCACCAATGCTACCACCTAGCTCCGTTACAACTCGACCACCACCACACTACCTCAACCACACCTGAGATTCGAACCTGTCAAGCGCAATGGCAGTAACTAGAACCCCTGTTACACATTGGTGATATCCCACTATGACCAACTACGTACACCCACCCCGTCTTTCACCACTTACCAACCCACCCTACACATCGTTCTTTGTGCTTATTATTTTATTCCGACACCGCCCGTAATTAAAAACAACAGATGGCACTAGCGACCCTCCCTCGACCCCGACACTGATATCAACTGCCGGCAATATCGACTTTTGCTCACAGATGTTCACCGATCTTACCAAAGATACGAATACATCAACCCGTAACAGCCTGCACACACCTATCGATTATGCATAAATTATGTTTCCACCACTCCCCTTCTTTGAGCTTACTATTTTATTCCGGCACCTCCCCGCACCTCCCTCACCTCTCTATATATTCTTTGTATATGAGGTATTTTATGCCTCAAACCGAGGGATTTACAACATGACATACTACTAACATAGCTAGAACACTCCAAGTTGTCCATTTATCACTGTATACCCAGTCCATTTATCACTGTATACCCAGTCCATTTATCACTGTACACCCAGTCCATTTATCACTGTATACCCAGTCCATTTATCACTGTATACCCAGTCCATTTGTCTCTGTTTACTCAGTCCATTCATCACTGTATACCCTGTCCATTTATCACTGTATACCCAGTCCATTTGTCTCTGTTTACTGTCCATTTATCACTGTATACCCAGTCCATTTTTCTCTGTATACTCAGTCCATTTATCACTGTATACCCAGTCCATTTGTCTCTGTATACTCAGTCCATTTATCACTGTATGCTCAGTCCATTTATCATTGTATACTCTGTCCATTTTCACTGTATACTCAGTCCATTTATCACTGTATACTCAGTCCATTTATCAATGTATACTCAGTCCATTTATCAGTGTATTTTATTTTGTTCGCGTATCCTTTACAGGACATCACTGTCAATATCAGCATCTTTCAGCTGATTGTTGATTTCTTGGCAAGATTACGCTCAGTAGTTTGCCATTGCTTTCTGAGCGACCGGCTCACATACCCCGTAAGTTACCGACGCGGAGAGAACAGCTACCAATTCTCACGCAACGTCACGTTACTCACGAGAGTATTACGGGATTACTGAGAAAGTCGTGTAAACTTTCGACCAGGGAGGACGGCTATCAGTGTATAGTCAGTCCATTTATCACTGTATTCTCAGTCTATTTTTCACTGTATAATCTGTACCCAGAATTGCGGTATCCACGTGGTAGTGTGTCCATCATCTACCGTTTCGAGGTGCAGTTGAGTTTCCCTTCTTAACTGTTCAAATGCCATGGGATGATTAATCGTCTTAAAGGACTACCCGTATCTGTCATGGGCTTATATGAAAATGCTGTCATGGGCTTATACGAAATGTTGTAACTGCATTACAATATAATATGCCTGCTACAATATTAACAACTTTGAAGTCATAACTGTGACACACCCCAACTTCCCATTTCCCGCGATTCATTTTTTTTGGGTCCCAACTTACTTTTTGTTTGGCGCAAAATCTGTTTAAGACGGAGACCAGACAGACATTTCTGTCTCTCCAGTCCTCATTGAAGACCACGTTTATGCCAGGAACTTTAGTTAGGTCAGGTGACGTGGTCAACAGGCCAAATGACATCATAACAAAGTCGAGGAATTCTACTGGTTACAACCAAGGCTGGGTGGCAAGGCCGTCACGTTCTAGTCTGCATATCTCACATGCCGCGCATAGTTTAGGTCGATCTGTCCTCTACCTGGAATGCGCAGGCGATAATGCTAAATAAGAGACCAGCTTGTTCGAAATGTTAAGAGCGTTTGCTCATAAGCTTCCTTGCGGAGATAGCGGGGTAGTAGGTTTATCCCTTACACACGTCAGTTGGACTTAATCGTTGATTTCTCGTTCAGAAAGCCATGGCAAACTACCGAACGTAAATTTGCTAAGAAATCAACCTGGCTTTCATCGTAACGTCCAGCAAAGGACATGAACTATTAATAATGAATTAGGAATTGTGAGAACAAACTGTGTAGGGAATTTGTCTTGTTCTCCGGATATCCCACGTTCAATTCACTTCAAGGTGGGGGAATTTCTGTTTGTGATCACATGCCTTAGAGGGGGTAGATTTAGGCTTTAAGGTAGGCACTAGAACCTCTTTGAGGTTAAATGGTTGGCGTGACACTTAGCAGATCAGAACAAAAGGAAAGAACAATGGTAAGGTGAGATCCAATGATAAAATAACGAACTCATAATCATATAACGAATGAACACAGAGTATAACAAGGAGGTCCAACAATTTAAAACACAAACAGAGATACAAGCAAACATTTCGTCCCAAGTGTATATTACTTGGCTAGAAAGCTGAAATATCACAGGCACAAATATGTAACCAGTATATCTGAACGAATAAGAAAAATACTAAGTGCCAGAAAGGGGAAAACAGAAAACGGAAAAAAAGTAATGGATTTTAAAAACGGGGGGAAAAAAAAAAACCCGAAAGATCAAAAAAAAAAAATAAAAGCATTGCATGATATATATTATATATATATATATATATAATAAAATATAATATATATTATTATATATATATATATAATATATATATTATATATATATAATATATATATATATATATATATATATATATATATATATAATATATATATATATATATATATAAAACAGAGTTTATGTGGCTTTGTTTGTTTGTTTGTATTGGATGCGTTCGATAACGGTACATCCGATTGAGATGAAATTTTCTACACGTCTTCCTTTCATTCCTGTGCAACCGACCATAATAGTTTCTTAGTGTAAAATCTTCTACTTATTTAATAACATATACTTTTTCATTTTCATTATATAATTTCTATATTGCAGGGGGACTTCACTCTAGAAAAGTTATTTCAAGGGGCATAACTTTTAATAACATTTCTATATACTTTATAGTCATATTGTTGGACTTACTTGCACTATTGTTAAACTCTTTGTCTATAGTTATTTTCAGGCATATGAGTTATAATAAATAATGATATAATCTTTAAGGCATTTTCAAAGTTTTCATAAGAATAATGCATAATGCATAACATTGTAACCCAACTGTCATGTCGGTGATTAACAACAGTTTTCATTAAAAATAATGAATGGTGTGTGGAAGGACAATCTTTTAAGTTACTGTGCGCCAGGAGCTGGGCGAAACCACGCCGGGTCAGATAGATAGACAGACAGACAGATAGTCGGGAACGGAAGCTTATTTGACTACTTATATGAATTAAATGACATGCTCCCCACCAGGGACTGGGTGAAGCCGGGCCGGGTCAGACAGACAGACAGATAGACAGACAGACAGTTGGGAACGGGAGAGCTTATATGACTACGTATATGAATTAAATGAGATGCTCCCCACCAGGGACTGGGTGAAGCCGGGCCGGGACAGACAGACAGACAGATAGACAGACAAACAGATAGTCTGGAACGGGAGAGCTTATATGACTACGTATATGAATTAAATGAGATGCTCCCCACCAGGGACTGAGTGAAGCCGGGCCGGGTCAGACAGACAGACAGACAGATAGACAGACAGATAGTCGGGAACGGGAGAGCTTATATGACTACTTATATGAATTAAATGAGATGCTCCCCACCAGGGACTGGGTGAAGCCGGGCCGGGTCAGCCAGACAGACAGACAAACAAGCAGACAGACAGACTGATAGATAGATAGATCCCCTCCAGGGCCTGGGCGAAGCCGGGCCGGGTCAGCTAGTATATATATATATATATATATATATATATATATATATATATATTATATATATATATCCTGGCCTACCACAGGGATTATCTCCGGTACTGTTCAACGCCTACACTGTGAGAATCACCAGCGAGCAGGTCAATGGACCGGGGAGGACACTGTCACATGCCAACGATGTTTTAGTGACCGTCAGGGGAAGGCTAGGAATCAGGTTGCCGTGGAACTACAAGCCGAACTCAATCGCATAAGTACTTGGTGTGTTGAAACTGGGGAAGTGGTCAACCCAACAAAGGCAACAGTGATATGGTGCTCGCTGAATAATCATATTGTCAACACTCCAACACCAACTGTTAATCTGTGTTTAGAGACGGTGGAAAGAACGCAGGCAATGAATTACCTGGAGATACGTTTTGATCGAAGCCTTGCTTATAATGAGCACATAGACCAGGTGATAGCAAAGGCCAAGCGGGGTTGGCTGCGATGCGGTTGATGGCGGCATCAAGCTGTGAGCAGCGCCATCTATGTCTTCTATACGAGGGGCTGATCATGTCTGTTGAGTATACAATGGCAATCCTGACTCTCAGCCGTAAGCAGATTGAAAGGATGGAAAGGATACAGAATGAAGCTATGCGCATTACTCTTGGATGTACAAGAGATATAGCATGCAGGGAGATGCGCTACATTCTTGATTTTCCAATAATTGAAGACACAATACAAATGTGCAGAGCATGCGCCTACCTCAGAGCTAAAGCAAACACAACATCCACTGCATAGTGAAATTATGAAGAGGAAGGGCAGTAGATTAAAAAGAGGACGGTCGTGGATGGGTCAAGCCGAAGACATTCTTCAACAGGTGTGTTCACTTGAGGACTTAGAACCTGACAAGGAGTGGTTACAAGTACCAACATATTTCTGTACGTCCTTTTCAGTCTGCATCCAACTAGACAGAAAATGCAGACAAGAAAATTCGGCTGCTGTGGAGGCGGAAGTACAAGCATTGATTTTCGTGAATTCGCTAGACGGTGATGCTGTCATTTGCACAGATGGGTCGGTCGTCCGACATGTGAGAAGCTCATGGGCCTTTACGGCTCAGGCCGGAGGGAGAATTGCGAAGGAGGACTCTGGTGCTTTTGCTGAGACCACAAGAAGCCTGATTATGGAAGTCATGGCAGTAAGTAAAGCAATAACATTGCTCGAGACACAGATATTCACTAGGGTATGTTTCCCTAGCGCTTATGGGAATGTCCCGAATGCTGTGATGTCGGTTCCTAAATCAATCAATCAATAAATCAATCAATCAGTCAATCAATCAATCCTTAGCGACTCAATAAGCATATTCAAGAGGATAGAGATGGGGTGGATCCGAAGAGAATGGTTGCTGTCTCTGGAGCGGTCTCGGCCGGCAGAGATTAGTTTCATCTTCGTGCCAGGGCATGCGGGAGTACAAGGAAATGTGCGCCATGGACCAGACTGACATTCTGAATGCTCTACGAGAAATAAGACTTTTGCGAGAACCAAGTGATGATTGTGAATCTACAACCATGGCCAGACTGCGAGAACAGCAAATTAAAAGAGGGGTGACCAAACAAGAACACTATGCAGGAAGCCAAAGAAGATTGATAAACCAACACAGAACTGGCGTCGTTAGCCGCTACACGCTGCGGGATTTGCTGAGGAGGGGATCCGAGCATTTATGGACTGAATGGTTCGATGTCCAATGATTATGATCTGTCGACTAACTAACTAACTATATATATATATATATATTATATATATATATATATATATATATATATATATATATATATATATATATATATATATATATATATACACACACACACAATACATATTGTGTTTGTAAAGTCTATCTACACTTTGTATGTAGAACAAATGTGAAAAATTAAGTACATGGCTTCATCAAAAATGTGCTCCACAGTCCATCATGAAGCAATATGCGAATGGCTGTCGTCTGCTCGAGTAATTCTTTGCATTCCAAACAGAATGGTGTTATCAACGGAAGACATAATTTGTTTGGTTGAGAAAGTGTTTCGAAATGGCAGTCGATACACGCAGAAATAACAACAGACACATTGCAGAAGGTATTTGATGATATGAAGCTCGTGGTGGACATTTCCAACACATGTTATAATTAATACTTCATTGGTACTTTCCAGCTTCCCCAAAATAGCGTTAGATCATAACAGTGACTATTGTAACTAATTTAATGAATTTTTAAGCACAGTTTTTGATAACGTCGTGTACTTAATTTTTCAAATTTGACCTACATACAAGCCGATCGATCCACCGATTCACCGACCCATTAACCTACCAATCGACAGACAAGCAGACTTTATTGCACGGGGTCCACATGGCCGAATGAGTACGAATGCGTGTTCTTATACATCCGTTGTGCTGATGCCGAGGTTAGCGGTTCAACCCCTACACCGGACGGTTGGACTAAAAATGTTGACCTGTCGTCCTTGACTAGGGGACGTTAATTACAAGTATCTCTGAAATCGGAGTGGGTTCGCCTGATGGCGAGGGACACTGTTAATAATGCACACTCAAAATGCAGTCCATCACTACTATAAATAGTGTGTATGGATTACGGTTGAGTTCAAAGCGACCGAGGGGGGGGGGGGGATTTAATGAATTGTTTTCACATTTTAGATGACGTCATGTACTTCATTTTTCAAATTTGTTCTAAAGTAGTATAGTGGAGTATTATTCACCATGAAGGGAAAGTCCTCTCACGTGTCACTAACTGAACCACATTTTAACTGATTCAGTGCCGAAGGATAATATATCTCCAAATATGACCTCCCATTTGGACAAAAGGACGATATATTGCCACGTTAGGGTCATCGTGTTATTTGTTTTGTTTCACTGTTATCTTCTGCAATTTCAATGCTCAGTGAATGACAATTTACATTGTAATACTTGTTAATGTGATTGTACACCATGTTTGGACCAAACCTACTTTTAGTTTGGTACTGAATCAGTTAATATCTGAAGAAGTCCTCTCAGTCACCACTAAATAAATAAAGCAAACACAGTTAAAACGTAACTAATGAAGAGTTAATGTTTATATAAACTTTTCAATTTGAAATAATATACTGATGTAGCAACAATATATCAGAATTTAATAGTTATTTTGATCTATTGTTGCGGCATACAGTATTTTACTGTTAACTTTGCTTTCGCTAGTTTTCCATTAATAGATGAATCTCTTTTTATCTCTTTCAACAATAGATGTGATCTTAGTTCAGGATACAGGCAGCTGTAAATCCTCAATAGCCGTAGCTAAGGAGGGTGTCAAGTGCTAGGAACTTACCACGCACTTCTGGCAGCTTTATAAGTGGGGGAGATTAGATTCCCTTCCTGACCGCATTTTTCTTTATCACTTTAGAGCTTCGCGAGGTACCTATGTTTAGGACTCGTTTTAGATGGCTATATATATTCAGCCTGGTGTTAAATCTATAAATCTGGAGTCGTAACTATTTATAACCTATCTCTGAACCCAGGAGTCTGGTTTATGATTGAAAAAAAACACACAAAAAAAAACTGGTTTTGAAATTTTCAGCATGGTTTCTTACCAGCAAACCTTGTATCGAACCTGCAAACCTGGCTTCTAGCCTACTAGCATGGTCTCGAACCTTCAAAACTGGCTTCTAAACTGATAACCCAGCTTAAACCTTCAATCCGTGTTTCTAACATGGCAATATTCTTGAAACTTTAAATTTGCCATCTAGTGCAAAAGCCTGGTTTCAAACCTTTATCAACAGCGTCTAGCTTACCTACCACCTACCTTGTATCGAACCCAACATGGCTTCTAACCTACCAGCCAGTCTTAAACCTACAAACATGGGTTCTAGCATACCAATCAGCCTTGAACTTATAAACATGGCTTATAACCTACCAACCAGTCTTGAACCTACAAACATGGCTCCCAATTTATCAACCAGTTTCTCATCTCATCTCAACATGTTCCTCTTGTACCTTGCGGTGTTGAGGTGAAGTATAAACAGCGGGAGAGTGCCCGCTTTTGGGCTTCATGTATTGATATTCCCATGGTCTGTGTTATTCTCTGCGTCCATCGTTTACGTGGTCGACCTTTTCCTCTGCTTCCCTCTGGTCTGTACATCATTGCTGGTTGTGATATATTGTTAGTTGATAACCTACTTGCATGGCCAAACCATTTGACTTGCTGCCTTCTAATAAAATCTAGCGCAGCTATAACCCTCACTTTAGTCCGGAGTTCTGATCTTATCTCTTCTTGATACGTTGAGTATTCTTCTCAGGAATCTCATTTCTGTTGTTATGATTTTTCTTTTCTCTTTTTCTGTCATTTTCCAGATTTGGCAAAGAGTTGGTAGGAAGATTGAGTTGCGAAGGGCTTTCTTAGTATTTATTGATACATATTTGTTCTTTATTATTGTGCCAGTTGTCCAATGAGTTGGTTTGCCTTATTGCATCTATTTTCGATCTCGTCTTCTGAATTGCCATTTGATGATATTATACTTCCTAGTTACTTGAAACTCTTTACTTGTTTCAAGGGGTCTTCGTTTAGGTGAATCGTTGTTGCTTTTTCTTCTTTAGTTACAGCCATTACCTCTGTTTTACTTGTGCTAATTTTAATGTTATGTTCCCTACACATTTCATTTAGATTATTCATGTGGTATTGTAATTCAGCTTCCGATTTTGCTATTAGTGCTTGGTCGACCGCAATACAGGAGTTCTCTAATGGTTAGATTTGCAGATGGTTCTTCTTCTGTGTTCTCGCCATGCGGTATTCTTGTGGTCTCTGTTTGGCTGGTTTCTTTACATATCTTACGGATCTTATGGTGAAGGATTCTGAGTGTCCTCCAGTTGCTCTCACTATGCATTCACTGTTGTTGTATAAGCTTCTACATAGGTTTGTTAGATGTGTACTCACTCCATACTGTTTTAGGATTTCCTACAGCTTGTTTCTATCTACTCTATCAAATGCCTTTTCTTGGTCGACAAAGGCTAAGTAGAGTGTTTCGATAGATTTTTCTATAAGTTGTCTAAGAGCAAAAATGGCATCTGTGCATCCTTTGTTTTTCCTAATTCCAAGTTGTATTTCGCTTAACTGGGGTTCAATAGTAGTTCGTAATCTTTTCTCAAGAATTTTGCAAAATATTTTCCCAGTATGACTCAACAGTGAAATTGCTCTGTATTGTGTGCAGGCTCTTTTGCTGCCTTTGTTTTTCCAAACTGGGATAATAATGGCGTTTCCTCAGTCTCGTGATGTCTATTGTTCTATCCAAACATGGTTGAATAGTCTATGTAGTCATGATGTTCCTACTTCTCTTGCTGCTTTAAGTAGTTCATTTGTTATTTCATCTTGTCCTGGTGATTTGTTCAATGGGGCTAATCTGACGGCTTCTATAATTTAATCTTTTAGCATGTCTGGTTCTAGTACTTCGGTGGCATCTGTGTCGGTTTCTTGAATTCCTGTGACATCTGATGAGATGTTGAGAAGTTGTTTAAAGTACTGGTTCCATCTTATTAGGATTTGATTTTGTTCACTTATTGGTTCTCCATTTCCGTTGTTAATTATTTTAGTTTGGTCAAAGGAGTATCCTCTGGTTCTTATCTTTTTGTAGAAGTTTCTAGTTGCCTCCTTGTAGTTTTTATTTAAGGTTTCTCCATACTCTTCCGAGACTGTTTTTATCTCTATACTATTCTATTCACTTGCCTTCTCACTATTCTATATTCTATGTAATCGCATTCCTGTTTGCTCTACGACCACTTTTTATATTTTTCTTTTTTGTCTTTTGCAGCTTTCTTTACTTCTGCTTTCCACCAACTTGTTATTTTCTTTATCCATGTTTTGCGTTGTTTCGTGGTTCCACATGTTATTTTTGCAGTATTTAAAATGCTTGATTTGAACATCTCTCATTCTTCTTCCACTGTATTTCTTTATTTAGGTAATTTTACAAAGATTTCATTTAGTCTTTTCTCATAATTTTCCCTCACTGCCTCGTCTTTGAGGCATTTTTTTACTGATTCGTATGACATGTATTTTCCTGGTCTTTGCTTTCTTCTACTGATGGTTCTTATTATGGCAACGCCTGCTTTGTGGTTGGTCGACCAGTTTTGAACCTACAAATATAGCCTCTAATCTACCAAACAGTCTTGAATCTACAAACATGTCTTCCAACCTACCAACCAGTCTTGATCCCACAAGCACAGCTTCTAACCTACCAAAGAGATTTGAACTTACAAAAATAGACTCTAACTTACCAACCAGTCTTGAACCTCCAAACATGGCTTCTAACTTACCAACCAGTCTTGAACCTACACACATATCTTCTAACCTACCAAACAGTTTTGAACCTACAAACCCCCACAGCTGTGTGTCCACCGTGACGAGGTAGAGGGGCTTGTGCGTCCCAATGACCCCAAGAGCTATGCCGACGGTAGCACAGCTACTGGTAGGGCCACCCATGTCGGACAGGTCAAGGGAGAGGGGCCAGACGAAGAGACACACAAACCTGCTGCCTTGTAGGTAGACTGGGGACAGTCAAAGGCTAGGGAAAGCACCCCAAATACATGCTTGTCGAAATCGGATGTACTGAGCCACAGGCTTGACAAAGCAGTGCAACGTGAAACCTGCTGCCTTGTAGGTAGACTGGGGACAGTCAAAGGCTAGGGAAAGCATCCCGAATAAATGCTTGTCGAAATCGGATGTACTGAGCCACAGGCTTGACAAAGCAGTGCAACGTAACTTAATTCATGATGTCACAAATCAAAATTAATCGATATGGTGCTAATCCCGTGAAGTCCCATCAGGCGGTGATAGTGCCGGGCCCCCTGCCTCGAGGGGGTCCACCCATGACTACTGGTGGTCACCTTCCCCTGTGCTGTGGAGTCAAGGCACAGAGGAGTAGGTTAAGAGCTATTGACCAAATACCCCGGACACTCAACATACTACAGTGGAATGCCGAAGGAGTTTACAAGAAGAAAGACTCCCTAACACAGCGTCTTCATAAAGATAGAATAGATGTGGCATGCATTCAAGAGACACACCTCAACGCCAATCACAAATTCTCAGTCAGAGGATATCAGGCCACACGTTTCGACCGCGAAGGACACAAAGGAGGAGTTCTAATACTTACACGAAATACAATACCTTGCAGCGAAGTATCTGTGATCTCTGAACAACCAAACGGAAATTATAGGTGTTGATATAATGATAAAGGACGTGAAAATAAGAATCTACAATCTGTATAGCCCAGCAGATAAGGACCTTACACTCTCAAACATGAAAATAACTGACACAAACTGCATTATTGTCGGAGACTTTAATAGCCGTTCAGAAAGATGGGGATACCCAGATACTGACAAAAGAGAGATGAATTGGAGGACTGGGAAATAGACTCAAATCTCCATCTACTCAACAAAGCGGATGACACACCGAGCTTCTACTCCAGAAGATGGCTTACCACTTCTACTCCAGACTTAGCTTTCTGCACAGGAGACATCCTCCACAAAATCGATCGCCATGTGCTGGACCAATTAGCAGGTAGTGACCACAGACCAATCAAGCTTGAAATGAATATGGAGTATGTTCCACAGGAGCAAAAGCCCTTGCCCCGCTGGAATTACAAACGAGCAGATTGGGACAGATTTGCCATACTAACAGACAAATATTGTGAAAACATAAATACACGATATGGCAACATAAAGCAAATGGTGGAAAGTCTAAACAGAGCGATAATACAGGCAGCCACTGAGTCCATTCCAAGAGGAGCGAGGAAAAATTACAAACCATACTGGACTGAAGAACTACAAAGTTTGGAGGACAAAGTTGAAGATGCCAGGAAGACAGCAGAGAGAGAACAAACAATTGAAGCAAACATCTCTCTCAAAGCCATCTCAGCAAAATATAAAAGAACAGTAAATCAAACAACAAGAGATTGTTGGAGGGAAAAAACAGAAAACCTGAATTTTGACAGGGATGGAAACAAACTATGGAAACTAGTGAAAGCCATGAACAATGAAGGACCTAGAAACAAACAAATAACAATTAAACAAGGAAATGCCTTGCTCACAGGCAAAAAGGCTGCAAATGCACTAATGGAACACTATGCAAATGCAAACCACATTGATATTACAACCGAACAGAAGAAAGCAATCAAAGACAAACAGATACATCATAGAAATACAGAGACAGCTGCAGAATATATGATGGCAAATCTAACAATGGAAGAAATGGAACAGGCAATGAATACCCTAAAAAAGAAGAAATCACCAGGAAAGGATGGAATCACAAATGAAATGCTAATAGGACTAGGCACCAAGGCAAAGAAGAAACTACTAGCAGTCCTCAATAACAGCTGGAAGAGAGGAATACTCCCACAGGCATGGAAGGAAGCTATACTAATACCAGTCCCAAAGAAAGGAAAAGACCTGGAAGAACCAAATGGCTATCGACCTATCAGTCTACTTAGCTGTGTAGGAAAATTAATGGAACGCCCAAAAA
>JACEFZ010008221.1:0-10432 GCA_014155875.1 Cepaea nemoralis
ACTGATTTTGCATCTGTCAATAGCACCACAGGTTGTGTACCATTGCTGGTATTTAGTAATTTCTCTGTTGCTATCTTGATTGCCTCAATTTCAGCATCGTAGTTATGGCAGTACTTTCCTGTCGGTACTCTAGCTGTGTCCCTGGTATTATTTGGGTATTCTATGTACACTCCCGCCTCCTCCATTTCGAAACAGCATTTTGTGCTGACCCATCTGTGTAGACTCGGATCCAGAGGTCCTGTGGGTATTCTTCATCAAGGAAGCTGAGAGTGGCTGTTCTGCGCTGCACACTGTTCTGATCTTCCTTGTCAAATATTCCTCTCACTTTTGTCTGGATTTGTAATGATAGTCTATGCTCATCTTTCCATGGAGTTCGCTCTGGAATAGTTGTTAGGGGGATACCAACTGTGGGCAGATCGGTGGTTTCTCTGCAGAGTCGTTTGGCCTGGTGGATAAAACTACGTCTTTTCAACCGCCCTGACATAAGCCTGGGTCATTGACATTGAGGTGAGTGACCGGGCATGAGGAAGAATGGAGATGAGAGTGGGAGACAGTAAAGTGACTGACCTGGCTATGAGAAAACAGCCAGTCCTGAGAAATAAAATAGTGAGGGTAGAGGAGAAACCCCTAGGGCGGATGGGTCGAAAGACAGTTTAGTTTTGTGTGAAGTCAAGGGACTTCAGGACAGTTAATGTGTAGATGCCGAACTGATCGGTAGTCTAAGGAGAAGCGGAGTTAGAGATCTCTGTGTTGTGTTGTTCTCCCAGTTGTGAAGACAGGCCTAAACCCAGAATGGGTTGCATAGTTGAGCAGTGGCTCCAACCCAATGTGTGGGTTGTATTGTGGGAGATCCAGCCGTGGATAGTAGCTGGATTACCTGTCTTGTGGATTTGATAAGAAGCAGGCCGTGAGAAGGCATTGATGTGTGCTGGTTAAATTGTGAGGAGGATATTTATATTCTATGGATTACATTATTTTCTGGATGTATAAACATGTTCCGTCGGTCCGTCTTATTTCTGTAATAAAGGATTATGTGCGCCAACGGAATCTTGTTTAATGACTCGTGAACATGCACTTCGGGGGTGAGTTATATTGCAAGACAGTAAGATATCTCCATTGACACACCATGAGTATCGTTACATAGACAACGACCATCACACGACAATATCACGAACCTATCATCGTAAGAACTTCGTGATATTATCATCAAGAACGACGTGTGACACGCCCCATAGCTAGGTATTCAAATCTGTTCTTCATAGGGTGGCCTGGCAAGCTGAGGAACTTTTCTGCTTGTATTAGCGTTTTCGTATCTCTGCGCTCACTCAGTGCTTGTGTCCTCCCCATCTTCTCCATTTCCACTATAGGGGTTGATCTCATCCCTCCTGTGGTGACTCTAAGTGCTTGATTTTGCACTTTGTCCAGCTCTTGTAGTGTGGTTTTTGCTGCCGAACACCATGCAGTTGACCCGTATTCCACGTGTGGTCGTATGCTCTGTTGATAAACTTTGCTAAGTATTTTCCCACTGGCTCCCCATGTGGTTCCACTTAGCTTTCTCAGGATGGCTATTTTCCTTCTGGCTTTTGCTACTGCTTTGTTGATGTGCTTTCTCCATGTCAGCCTGCCATCAAATGTTACTCCAAGGTATGTTGGTTCTTTATCTTCTCGTAGGGGTGTTCCATTTATCTGGATGGTCCCTGCCTTTTGTTTTGGAGAGAGGGTAAATAGGGTGGTGCTGCACTTGTCAGTGTTTATGCTGACACACCATCTATTTGCCCATGCAACAAATGAATCTACAGCTCTTTGTAGTAATCTGGTGGCCACTGATGCATGTTCATTTGTGCTCCATAGAACCAGGTCATCGGCATACATTGCGGCTTTAATTCCATACGGTAGATTAGCAACGAGATCATTGATGAAGATTAGAAAGAGCGTGGGGGACAATACTCCGCTCTGGGGAACTCCGTGACGCAGTAGTACTTTCTTGCTCTTTAGTCCGTCTATCTGTACTCGGGCTCTTCTGTTGTGCAAGTATGCTTTCACCCATTTGTACATTCTTCCATTGACTTTGCAGTTTCTCAGTTTATTCATCAGACCTTCTTTCCAGACTTTGTCAAAGGCTTTCTTCAGAACTATCCATGCCGCAAGCACCAGCTTCTTCTCTTGGAATGCATCCTCAATTTCTTGAGAGAGGTAGGTTGTCTGATCTTCCGTAGAGTAGCACTGCCTAAAGCCAGCCTGCTGTGGCACAAGGATGTTTTTACTTTCAATGTACCACTGCAGTCTGTGATTGATGATGCGCTCCAGTGTTTTGCAGAGACAGCTGGTGAGGCTAATTGGTCTGTAGCTAGAGGCAATGGAACTATCTTTCCCTGATTTTAGGAGGGGTATCATGATTGCTTCTCTCCAGGCTTGTGGAACACTGCCTAAGGTCCAACTGTTATTGAAGATCTGCAACAGTTTTGCTTTGGCCTCTGTTCCTAGGTTCCTGATAATTTCATTGGAGATACCATCAGCTCCTGGTGACTTTCTCATTTTCAGTTTTGATATGGCTAGCTCCAGTTCGCTGATTGTGATGGGTGCCTCCAGAACCTCATGTACTATTTCCTTCTGTCCTGTATGTTGCCGTTTCTCTTGAATCTCTTGTTGTTTCTCTGGACTGATTTTGATATTGTTATCTTGTGCGAATGAGTCCGCAAAATGGTCAGCTGCTTGCTTTCTTGTTAAGATGTTTCCATCTTTATGTAGTGCACTTTTTGAGTTTCTCCCTGTGCCCTCATCGTTAAGTTGTTTTATTAGCTTCCACAATTTCCTTGTGTCTCTTTCAAAGTTCAGAGACTATGTTTTCTCCTGCCAGCTTTTCCGTCTAGCCTGCAGCTTGGCCCTTTGAAATTTGGCTTTTGCATGCTGGAATTTATTGTGGTACTCTTGGCTGGGTGTGGCCTCTGCTTGCTTTCTACATACTTCCACATCATTATGCAACTGTTCCAGTTCACTACTCCAGTAGGGTTTATATTGTTTACGGGCTCCTCTTGGTACTGTTTCTCGCGCTGCCTGTAGTATGCATTTCCCAAACTCTTCAACTACTTTATTTATGTCTTTCTCAGTGTTCAGGTTTCTAACCAGTATGCTGGTGCGATGCTTGTACACTGCCCAGTCTGCTTTCTTGTAGTTCCACCTCGAGAGGGTGCTGCTTTCACTTACAAGCTCATTTTCTACAGTTAGAAAGACTGGTCGATGGTCACTGCCACCTAGTTGTTTCCCAACAATTCGTGTAATGTTCCACTCCAGGTCTGGTGAATGAAAAGCCAGGTCAGGTGTAGTTGTAGAGTGCCATGATCTCGAGTAGAAAGTATGTGGGTCGGACGGCTTGTTAACCAAGATGAATCTATTCTCATCCTGCCAGTCTTCCAGTCTCTCTCCTCTCTGGTCCATGTGATCATAGCCTCAACTCTGCGAGTGGCTGTTGAAATCGCCGCACACAATCATTTTTTCTGTTAATGGTAGTGTGTCCAGTGCCTGTGGACGGTCACTTGGACAGTAGTAATTAGTGTTAGGTCTGAACACAGTCTAGGTCACTGTCACGAATTTGCAGCCTTTACTTCCCAGAACAATTTTCGGTTCACTTTTGATGGGCCATGTAGTGGATCAACAGACGAACAAAACTGTTTTCTCTATATTCAAGGCTATACTGTCTTGACATAAGCTTGCAAAACCTGCAAGTAAACAAACCACCAGGAATGGCTTTCTATTTGGGAAGTTAATTTGACACCAGTACCGGTCACCCCCAGAGGTTATCAATCCAGCCAGACGGGAGGGCAGACTCAGGGGACTGAATAGTAATTAAAACCAACCAGGCAAGACGCCAGCAAACCTGGTTTACCAACAGAGTTGTAAACTGGCTGTTGACCATGAGAACCTAATTGTTCCCTTGACATGACACCTGATAAGCATAGCTAGGAAATCGCCCAACCGTGATGGCTGACCCCATCTGGTAGAGACTAGAGGCGCAAGGTGTGAAAGCACTGATAAGACTGTGAAACTGATCTGGGGCTGGCAACTCAAAACCATCCAGGTGTGACACTATGGTGAAGGCTAGTGTGCATGCAGAAAGAATTTTTATGACTGGACAGACTTGGAGTTAATTGCAATTAACGTCAGGGGTAAGAAGAATTTATGAATGGAATTCCGGGGAGATAAGTGTCTACTGCTAGGCTAGGTATAAAAACCCCTGCTAGACTTTTCCCCTTTAGATTAAGTCTGACTTCAGAACAGGTAGGCAGCAAGCTCAATGTTTGTAGTCATATGCATGATTATTATGTTAGATTTCACTACAAAAGTTATTTCTTAGTTACGGATTTTCAGTCTATATCTGATCTAGGTTATTGCAAGAACTATCATTGTCATAGGTTACTTGAGTGTTCTTTCTGAGTTCTGTGTTCAATATCGGATTGCTTTGAGTGCTGCCTTATATGAGACAGATCTTGTCTGTGTATACTTTTAGGTGTCTTGGTAGATGCTTAGCATTTCTTTGTACACTATCCTAGTTGCTTTTTGGTGTGTGCATTTGTTGTACAGATTATAGTCAACTGACTATTTATTTAATTCTTACAACAGCAGTAACTAAGTGGTGATTAAACCGGGCAGCTCAGCAAATATGGCTGGTCTGTGTGGTAACTTCACTTAGACTTGTTGTATATCTCATTTTGTAGCTATACAATATTAGTACTCATTAATAATGCCTGATGCTATTATGTTGAGTATCATTAGATGTCCATCTTGAAGTAATATAATGTTTACGGATATGTTGGATGTATGTATGTGTAATTTCATATGAATATACGATGCTAGTAATATGCTTCGTACATATTCTTTTTGTGTATATACGGCTCATTCTGTATACATACAAACTAACTAGTGCATTATGCTATGATGTTAAAGTATCATAATATGTCTAGTTTAATCAATATGTTTATGTGTATTGGATGTTTGATATATTGATTTGTCATATGCAAACCTACCAATATGAAGTGTTATGCTATTGTCTGCGCATTGGCACATTGGCCAACAATTGTGTGGGTAGCAGAGGTGTAATGGTACAGACAGTACCCACAATTGTTATAGGGTATATGGTGCTAAACCAACTTTGGACGGAGCGGCTGTACGACACAGAATTTCTGTATTAGCGACATGGACATGGGCGGCAGAAATGTAATCATTACAGGCGTGTGAGACAATTGAAAAGCCCGTCCCCGACTAAGACAGTAGGAGGGAGAAGGAGGATGGTGAACACAGTAGAGCTGGAAGATAAACTTGGCCAGACTGGTCATTGTATATGTTTGTGTTACGATATGTTTTAATTAGGATTGCGCTGATGTAGAATTAGATATAACACATTCTAGCTTTCTTTCAAGCTCTCACAAGGAGCACCTATGTTGTAGATCTCAAGTACGAGTGACGACTAGGAGTGTCAGGACTGACAGGATCGTCAGAATACCGGCAAGCTGTTTCTTTTTTGAGTCTACTGGAGAGTGGGGATCTGGATCATAGATCCAGATAGATCAAGTAACAAGTAAAGTTACGTAATGTTTGTCATCAATATCAATATGTATATGATTTCATCATCCTCATATTGACAATCATCCTATGTGTATTGTTATGATTAGCAAATAAATGTTGTAGTATTGTAACTCATAGTTCTGTCATTATATTTTTTTCCAATTGTGCATACGTGTTGTGTGTGTACATTGGTGGGGGTTCACTTACACACCAAGGAAAGGAGCAGTCAGGGAGAAAAACCTGTACTAGGATAGTGGTCCTTAAACTTTAATTCAGACTTAAAAATCTATCCTAGCTAACTTTCTCTTTCCTATTCCTTGGCGAATATTCAGCACAGTTCATTTCAATTTTGTAATGAGCCACTTGGAGCTGTACGTTGGATATTCAGGGCTTAATCTATAGTTCAGCCATATAACTTCTGTCCCTAGTCAGTTTCTGACTATTTGGGGTTGCACGCCAGTGAATAATACTTTCATCTAGCCGGTGGGGCACCCCGACTTCTGACAGTCACGACATATGAGGTAGGGTGATCAGTTCACTTCCTCGTCGCCTTTAATTCCTAGACAATTCTAAACAGTGTGTGGTACCCATTTTTATACGCTGGCGCTGTAGCTAAGGGGTTATGGAGCAATTCGTAATCCCGCACACCGCGTTAAAAACATTGCGGGCGATTTGGCAGCAGACCGCCTTGCGTTGGTTTTCACAGAATGGTGTCAGTGTCGGTCGTTCAGAAAGCATTGGCAAACTATCGAATGTAAAGGTGCCGAAAATTCAGTCAAAATATGCTGGGGCTGTCTACAACGTCCTGTAAAGGATATGCAACTAATTAAACGTCAACCGAGAGCCGTACTGGTTGGGGAAAAAAATAATCCTGCTTCTTCTGGGGTTTGTACCCGCGGTGTCTTGCTAGGCAAGCGCATCAACCACATTGCCACCTCGGCTCGCCTGTGTATATGGGTTTCCAATTCGCAAAGACGCTAGATTACCCACACCAGGACAATGTCGGCATTTTCTAGTCGCGTTATAAGACAAGTGTGTCTTGATAGGACGTGACAACCGGAAAGAAGGAGGGTGTTAGCGACTTGGCTCGACAGCGGGAGAATATGATTGACGGAGTGGCATGGAAGATGATCAGTAGTCGACTTACCACAAACACATATGACATATATGTGTGTGTGGAGAAACAGGGACAATCCATACTAAGGGATGCGCGTGACAACTAACACGTTTCTTCTTTTTCTTCTGCTGCCATTATCCCCAAGTGGAGCATTCACCCTCAACAAACTCATGCCGAACTGTAACATCTCTTGCAACTCCCACTATGTCCTCCCCGCATTATCTATCTCTGTCTCCAGTTCTTTTCTCCTTTTTTTATGTCTGCCTTTAGTTCGTTTACCCCGCAAGTTTCAGGAAAAGGTATTTTAGTTACACTATTACCAGGTTTTTCTCAGTGTTCCACTGCCAGTGTCTTTTCCACACCTCTTGATTCGATGGAATCTGTCCAGTTGCCACACTCAAGCTCCGCACGAGTGATTCTATTTTCTATTATACCCTTCTAATCCGTCTATTCGGCGCTAGCTGACAAGACTTGGTAAACTGGAAACACGGTCGTAATCCATACCACGTGACGACTGCCTATGTCAGCTTATACGGACTGCGGGTTGGAAACAGGGTCACGACGAGTTCGTGGTCCATATTAAGTGAAATCAGTATCTAAGACACCTTTTCTAGGGGTGTCTAGTTGGCCATGCGTCTTAAGTACACTTGTTCCTGCAGCGAGGCGTTACCGACTTTTGGAGGTGACCGGTTCGAATCCCGGTCGGTAACTATAGCTTTCAATTTGTATGTTGTCTAGTGCGTCCTCTAAGTCGTTCTTCCTTCTTCTACTCCTATAACTATAAGCACCAAATAATACATGTTTGTTTATATTAAGTGAAAGGAAGGGAGGCATTAGGTGTTTGACATTTTCGATCGCGCACCATTTGTGACACCCGGACCACGCCAGTCTGTGTGTAACATACCATTAATACAATCTATCGATCTGTACAAACAGGTGAAAGTAAAGAACTCTTTTCCACACCTTGAGCCGTACTGGGTATATATGGTGTTAAAAAGTTACTTGCATGCCCTTTACAGCGCGTAGCAATCAACCTCAACATTCATTAGTTCTCTGTTATTTACAAGGCAATTTTAGTTTGTCAGTGCTTTCGGAACGGTTGACGCTGATACCATGGACATCAACGCAAAGCAGCCTAAAGCGTCTGGGACTGATGTGGAATTCTCGACTCGGTATGTCGGGGGAATGGTAAAACTGCTTCCAATGACTAACCCTTAAACCACAATACGGTGTTATTCACATATCTGTACAATACTAATCGGCATCCGATAAGGAATGTGGTCAATAAATATAATGTTTCAATGGAGACAGCCTGGTGGCCGCTGGATCAACATGCTACGATTTTGTGCGCAGGGTTGCAGACAGTTTGCGTATAGCAAACTTCTTGAGAAATAAACCTATATATAGTCTAACTGATAACAGTATGGAGTATACACACATGCTGTTTGCTAATAAATACTGGAAAAATATAGATTTAACTTAATGTTATCTCCCAGCTCAGAAATGCAAATTCGTGTGTTGTTGATAAAAGAGCCTGCGTTGTAACTCGGCGGCAACATAGTCAGGTGTTCATGGCGTGGGTTTTCTATGACATACTTAACTGGTTGGGTGGGTCGTTGGTTGGAAGGCCAATATGGGTTGGGTGGTTCGTTGATGAAAGGCCTGCATGGGTTGTGTGATTCGTTGGCTGGAAGGCCTGAATGGGTTGGGTGGTTCGTTGGCTGGGAGGCCTGCATGGGTTGGGTGGTTCGTTGGTTGGAAGGCCTGCATGGGTTGGGTGGTTCGTTGGTTGGAAGGCCTGCATGGGTTGGGTGGTTCGTTGGTAGGAAGGCCTGCATGGGTTGGGTGGTTCGTTGGCTGGGAGGTCTGCATGGGTTGGGTGGTTCGTTGGCTGGAAGGCCTGCATGAGTTGGGTGGTTCGTTGGTTGGGAGGCCTGCATGGGTTGGGTGGTTCGTTGGCTGGGAGGCCTGCATGGGCTGGGTGGTTCGTTGGCTGGAAGGCCTGCATGAGTTGGGTGGTTTGTTGGTTGGGAGGCCTGCATGGGTTGGGTGGTTCGTTGTTGGGAGGCCTGCATGGGTTGGGTGGTTCGTTGGTTGGAAGGCCTGAATGGGTTGGGTGGTTCGTTGGTGGGAAGGCCTGAATGGGTTTGGAGGGTCGATGGTTGGATAACCTGCATAGGTTGGGTGAGTCGTTGGTTGGAAGGCCTGCATGGATTGAATGGATCGTTGGTTGGAAGACCCTTGAAAGACGAGTGAGAAATACTGTGCGAATGTGTATATTCCAGCTTGAAGGATTTATATAATCACTTTATCTTACGTTGTGTGGTATCTGTAGTATGTACCTGACGAGATGCAGCGAAATATGCCAGTTAATAAATCGTGCAATATATTTTTGTGTCTTTCACAAATCCACTACGGGAAAACATTTTGGATATTTCTGTTGTTATAAATGATGCGATTCTCTCCCTTGAAAAGACGTCGACAAATTCAATTATCAACGGAAACCAGTCAATCTACTGCAACACACAGAGCAATGAGAAGCAAATAGACAGACGGACAGAACTGGGCCATACTCTACAAAAAAAAAAAAACGTTTGATGAACAACTTATGGAACAGGGAGATTCCTCTATAAAATTTGCTTACATGACAAAATGCGGGAAAAGACCACGTTAACTAAATGAACAATTATGTTTATCATCATCTTTCAAGGCCAGATAGTTCAGCGTGTTTGTATAAATATCTATGATGTATAAATAAAATACATATAATAACATAAATAAATAAAATTATAAATAAAATAAATAAATAAATGTATAATATATAATAAAACACAACACGCCCTGCTTAACTTATTATATGAACAAAAACAAATATCACCTCAGTCACTTCAAGCCACCGAAACGCAAGAGAATCTTATTAACCGGAAACAATCAATCAATCAACAAAACAAATAGACAGACAAACAAACAAACAAACAACACTTCTTCCTCTTGTTGTTGTTTTTGTTCTCCTTCTTCTTCTTCTCTCCCCCCCCCCCCCCTCCTCCCAAAGAAGCCCAGGCTCCATCAAACTCAAGCTGGGACATTTGTCAACTTGCTCATCATTGGTTGGCCTTTGCAGCTATAGTGTTCTACTGATTGTGGTAGTCAGTCTGACCCCAACCCACCTTTGTCGCTTCTTGCGACATGCATGGTCGGTTACGGTGTTACTATTCTTTGCTTTCCATATGGGCTGCGGGCGTGAAAATATGTCATACTTTTTTTTCTATTAGAAATATTGACGTGGTGGTCTGACAGCGATCGAGGAGTGCGAAGAAAACGATTTCACAACTATATAATACACTTACGTTACTTCAAACACAGACGCCACAAACAATATGCTACACAATTTATTGCCTGGCATATTTCGCTGCATATCGTCGGGAGCATACTGCGGGGTTATATATCATATCAGGTGAATAAATGAAATATACTTTGGCTGAAATACTTAAAACATAGAAACGGAAATTGTTCAAATGTACAGCATTAGGTATCCCCACGGCAATCGCACAACTACATTCGAACAATTTCAGTGACCATGTGCTAAGAAAAAGAAAATGTTTTCCCGCTTTGATTATCCCCACCCCGTTCAATCCCAGAGAAAAGTTATATTAGGGCCCATCACCGGTTCAGATTAATAATCCTGTTAACATGATATTAATTTGAAGGTGACTGTTATCCAAAGAGGGTGATACGTAAGTAGTTAATAACCAATGG
>JACEFZ010008222.1:0-11167 GCA_014155875.1 Cepaea nemoralis
TCCCCATGACTGTGACATCAATCTTCTATGACATCTCTGACATCTATCCTCATGACATCTGTGACATCTATCCCCATGACATCTCTGACATCTATCCTTATTGACATCTGTGACATCTATCTTCTATGATATCTGTGATATCTATCCTTATGACATCTGTGACATCTATCCCCATGACATCTGTGACATCTCTCCCCCATGACATCTGTGACATCTATCTCCCATGACATCTGTGACATCTATTCCCCCATGACATCTGTGACATCTATCTCCCATGACATTTGTGACATGCCACAGTCTCCAGCACCACTAGACATTCCACCACTAGTCACCCTCTTTGCTGGGTCAGAAATAACCCAGGCTATGTTTTCTGTCTTCCCAGGAGATGAGTGTGAGGAAGGCTACAGATCCAGTCAACCCACTCATCACCCAGCCCTGTCCCATCTTTGGCTAGTGGTCCACATCACAGAGGCAGCATCCAACATAAGGTCATAACCAGTCAACCATGTCCCTTCACTCATCACTTGGACAACAATGACCTTAGGGCAGACTGGCAAACACAACACCAAGCTCCGATGTGACCTCAGATCAGCGTTAGTCAGGATCCTGCAGGTTTTCAGCAGTGAGTCCCTTGGATCATCCTTGTTCACTGTTGGAGTCATCAGTCAGCCTAACGGATCAGCCTTGTTCAACACTGGAGTCATCAGTCAGCCTAACGAATCAACCATGTTCAATGTTGGACTCATCAGTCATCCTTGCTGAAGCATGAAGGGTCATCATTCATAACCTTCTGTTTGATCCAATAGGGTAATCTCCACGGTGTGACCAAGGCATTGCACCATGTAATGGTTTTCTCATGACTTTTTGTTTGTTTGTTAAATTGAGTTTCCCCTCACTCACCCCGTCCCAGATTCTTGTTGCCTGTGTTGTGCTCAACCATTGTCCTGTAACTTTGTTTGACTGCATCATCATCAAGTGCCTTGCCAGAAAGCATAGACGATCAAGCTTCTCTAGACCTCACAATCTCCAACAGAATATATCAGTGTGTGGTCTGACAATTTACCACGTCAGGGAGGAAGACTGCCAAGAATCTCATCTCCTTGTAGTCCTCTATCACATTTTCTATAAATTGTCCAGTTGTCTTAATACATTCTAGATTTCTTCTTTCCATAGTGTGGCCAAAAGATGCTGACTGCCTCTTAAAGTTGTATAACTTTGCTAAGTTGCATTTATTGTTTAGAACATGTTGCATTCATGTGCGTGATTGTCTTTTACAATCACATAATGTCTCTTGTTTAAAATAATTCAAGTCTTTAATTTTGTCCATTACAATTAAATTATGTTTGTTTCAGATGTTGTTTCATGTTTTTTTCTTTATTTCATGCTGCATTTGACTTACTCCTTACCATGTTACTGACACATGGCTTCTGTGTGTTATTTAGTAGAGTAGGCCATCAGTCTGCAGCCCTGGCAAAATTATGCATGAAAACCTGCTGATGGGTAGATAGAGCCCATTGCCTTGGTTGGAGTCTGTGTAGAGGAGGCAACACGTGAAACAAATGCAATCAAGGGGGATACACACTTGGCCCATCCCATACAAAACCCCCCATGCTGCCCAGTGGATTTTCTATCCTGTCTCATGGGATCATTATTTTAACTCCTTCAGCTCACATGGCTACAGGGGTTTAGAGTTCAATCATTCGTCCATCAAAGGTGATGAAAGACACTCCTTCTGTCATCAGTCAGGAGGTCAACTTTGCTAGTTTGTGGGTCCGGAGATGACTTGTAAGTCTGATGGGTCCAGAAATAGATTTGACAGCGAGGGCAAAGAATATTCTCTGCAGATGAAGATCCCGTTAATACAGCCTTTCTAGTTCATCTCCGCTGTTCAGTCGCCATATTTCTGGATGTCTCGCAAGTGACTGTGCCAGGATGGATGCACACCTAATGATCCTATGTAACAGCCTCCCCCATGTGCCAGGATGGATGCACACCTAATGATCCTATGTGACAGCCTCCCCATGTGCCAGGATGGATGCACACTTAATGATCCTATGTGACAGCCTCCCCCATGTGCCAGGATGGATGCACACTTAATGATCCTATGTGACAGCCTCCCCCATGTGCCAGGATGGATGCACACTTAATAATCCTATGTGACAGCCTCCCCCATGTGCCAGGATGGATGCACACTTAATGATCCTATGTGACAGCCTCCCCCATGTGCCAGGATGGATGTACACTTAATGATCCTATGTGACAGCCTCCCCTATGTGTCAGGGATTATGTTGAAGACCTCAAGTGTTGTCTTAAGCGTGTTCTTGTAGCATTTTTTTCTGCCCTTCTTATACTTACAGCATCAGTGTCTCATTTATCAGAAATGGGCTGCTGAAATTGTGGGCTCAAGTTTCATACTGACCAAGTCTTTGAGGCCCTCCTTGCTTGCATGGTTCATCCAGAGACTGAGTCCCCAGTGTGTCCAGTGCTCCAGGAATCACCAGGCCTCCGGCCCGCTTCTTTCTGGACCTGGTCAGGGGAAGGAAGGCTCTGTAGGATGGTCTCCATGAAAATGATACTGTGGTTCCGGTCGTGAGGAATGTCCCTACACTGGTCTGATTTCAATAGACGAAAGTACAGTGCATATGTTGGGGAAAGACTGAAGTGGGAATTTGGATATCAGTCCAGGGAACTTAGATGTCAGTCCTGGGAACTTGTATATCAGTCCAGGAACTTGCATGTCAGTCCAGGGAACTTGATGTCAGTCCTGGGAACTTGGATGTCAGTCCAGGGAACTTAGATATCAGTCCAGGGAACTCAGATGTCAGTCCAGGGAACTCAGATGTCAGTCCAGGGAACTTAAATGTCAGTCCAGGGAACTTGGATGTCATTCCAGGGAACTTGTGTATCAGTCCTGGGAACTTGTGTGTCAGTCCAGGCCAGGGAACTTGTATGCCAGTCCAGGGAACTTGGATGTCAGTCCAGGGAACTTGGATGTCAGTCCTGGGAACTTGGATGTCAGTCCTGGGAACTTGGATGTCAGTTCTGGGAACTTGTGTTTCAGTCCTGGGAACTTGGATGTCAGTCCAGGTCTTGTGTAGACATGACCACTGTCCCTGTCCAGGGAACTTGGATGTTGATTAATTGATTTAGGAACCCATAATTATGGGCATTCCCATAAGCGCTCCGTCCCCATCCTCAGCAGCCAGCAAAGAGTTCTAACACCAATAGTACCAGTAGCAATATGATTATATGCCCGTCTCACCTTTCCTCTGTGCGTCGAGTGTCGGCCAGATCCCCTCGTCACTCCTCGCTGTCTCATTTTTGCCAGACCATGGTGATCCATTTGCTCCTCCAAGGTGTACACGTGTTCCCACAAGGCCGCAACCACATCTGCCTTGTCATGCATCAATACTCTGCCAAGTTGTGCAGAGCCAGCCAATCTATCCGCCTGTTCATTTCCCAGCACACCGGCATGTCCCGGAGAAAAGATCCAGGCAATGCTTGCCACCTGTGGCCTGCGAAGCGAAGCAAGCCACTCTGCCCGAAGATTGCCTGTCCTCACCTTCCTCAGCATGCTTTCTGAGTCAGTTACAATCACGATGCGTATGTATCGTGTTCTCCATCCAGTGGAAAGCTGCACTTACCGCCTCCACCTCCATTCTTAAGCTAGATGTTGTGGTATCATATGCCAGGCTCTCCTGCACCAAACATCGACCATTAGCTTTTGCTAAGAACCCCCAGGCACTTCTCCTACCTCTCAACACCTACCCATCTGTGTATATAATCACATCACCCGAGCAAGCATTATCCTGAATCAGTTGCTGGATTTCCACTTCCGTGGCCCCTGTTGGCCACTCCCTGCACTCCCTGCTCAATGTTATTATAACTCTGCACAAGTGTGATTGCTCCGCTGACACTCTGACTCACTCCTCTTGGATGTCAGTCCAGGGAACTTACGATTCAATCTTCCAGAGGATTCACAATCAAGAAACCAGCTCTGGTTGGAAACCAGTTTAAGGACAGTCAACGGTTCTATTCATCGCTCTTGCAAGTTTGACTGGTAAACTTTATTTGCATCAATAGGATATATAATAAACAACAAACGAACTTTATTTTCAAAGGGTAACAAATACACACTAGGCAATTATAAACTACTGCCTGTATGGCACACCTCTATGGTTATAATAATAAAGCAGGTGGTGGATGGAGTGTGAGAGCAGACGACAGGTTGTTGTTGGTTATGGTCTTGCAGGCTTATGGTCCTGCGGCGATAGGTAGATGATCTCATCAGTAGAGACAATGGCTATGGCCACCGACTAGTACAGTCACTTCCCAGAAGGAAAGCAATGCCAAACTACCTTCTGCAAAACTTGCCAAGAAACCATAACAACTATAAGGTTGTTATGGGAGTGAGGTTCTGCAAAGGACATGCTACTGAATGAATGAATGAAATGAATTATATATTATATAAATAATATGTAAATAATAAAGTCTGTGCCTGGTGGGTATGTGTAAATAATAAAGTCTGTGCCTGGTGTGTATGTGTAAATAACAAAGTCTGTGCCTGGTGTGTATGTGTAAATAATAAAGTCTGTGCCTGGTGTGTATGTGTAAATAATAAAGTCTGTGCCTGGTGTGTATGTGTAAATAATAAAGTCTGTGCCTGGTGTGTATGTGTAAATAATAAAGTCTGTGCCTGGTGTATGTGTGTAAATAATAAAGTCTGTGCCTGGTGTGTATGTGTAAATAATAAAGTCTGTGCCTGGTGTGTATGTGTAAATAATAAAGTCTGTGCCTGGTGGGTATGTGTAAATAATAAAGTCTGTGCCTGGTGTGTATGTGTAAATAATAAAGTCTGTGCCTGGTGTGTATGTGTAAATAATAAAGTCTGTGCCTGGTGTGTATGTGTAAATAATAAAGTCTGTGCCTGGTGTGTATGTGTAAATAATAAAGTCTGTGCCTGGTGTATGTGTGTAAATAATAAAGTCTGTGCCTGGTGTGTATGTGTAAATAATAAAGTCTGTGCCTGGTGTGTATGTGTAAATAATAAAGTCTGTGCCTGGTGTGTATGTGTAAATAATAAAGTCTGTGTCTGGTGTGTATGTGTAAATAATAAAGTCTGTGTCTGGTGGGTATGTGTAAATAATAAAGTCTGTGCCTGGTGTGTATGTGTAAATAATAAAGTCTGTGCCTGGTGTGTATGTGTAAATAATAAAGTCTGTGCCTGGTGTGTATGTGTAAATAATAAAGTCTGTGTCTGGTGTGTATGTGTAAATAATAAAGTCTGTGTCTGGTGGGTATGTGTAAATAATAAAGTCTGTGCCTGGTGTATGTGTGTAAATAATAAAGTCTGTGCCTGGTGTGTATGTGTAAATAATAAAGTCTGTGCCTGGTGTGTATGTGTAAATAATAAAGTCTGTGCCTGGTGTGTATGTGTAAATAATAAAGTCTGTGCCTGGTGTATGTGTGTAAATAATAAAGTCTGTGCCTGGTGTGTATGTGTAAATAATAAAGTCTGTGCCTGGTGTGTATGTGTAAATAATAAAGTCTGTGCCTGGTGTGTATGTGTAAATAATAAAGTCTGTGCCTGGTGTGTATGTGTAAATAATAAAGTCTGTGCCTGGTGTGTATGTGTAAATAATAAAGTCTGTGCCTGGTGTATGTGTAAACAATAAAGTCTGTGCCTGGAAGTAGGCCTATCAAAGAGGTCCATGTAGCCACAGCTATGAAGGCGCTAGCGCTGAAAACTTCCAGTGCCCTGAGGTCAGGGTATGGGGTTCAACCCCTACACTGGTCAGTTGGATGTCTACGTTGACGTCCCTTAAAGACTGGGAGAACGTTGCTGCTCATCGCTGTGCCTGAGGTAGTCACATTTCAGCAGGCTCTGCCAGTTTGGAACAGTTTATAATTGAGGAAACTACATGGAGGCATGCCCTACAGGGAACAGTTTATAATTGAGAAACTTCGTGGACAAGTTTGAAACTGAGGAACTACATGGAACAGTTTTATAACAGAGGAACTACATGGAACAGTTTATAACTGGGGAACTAAAGGGAGTCGCTTGTAACACATACAGGTGTATCGGGTATATGGTGCCTAGACCCACATTTGTGTAGACCGGACGTCACGTGAGGGGGATGCGGGAAATATCAAGCCGACCACTTTCACTGTGCCCAGTTCAAGGCTGGGTCAACCTGGGAGCTGAGGTCAGTTCTTAGAACTGACCTCATTGCAGATTCGATCCCAGGATCACCAGGTCAGCAAACAAGCGTCCAGCCACTACAATACCATGACTGCCACACGGAGATGTGCTATACGACTGTCAAAAATCGAGTTATCTGTGGCCTGATAGACAGTCAACATTCCTCTGTCCTCGTTGCCTCTATAACACACAATTCCCGCCCTATCTGCAGAATTCGTTTCTAGAACTGACAGATGACATTCTGTTTAACTTCAGCAACGATGGACAAGCAACAGGTTATTTCCACAAGTGTTCTGTCATCAATTCGTACAGCCGTATTTCTTTGTTGGCATTAGGTCTTTCTGTGTTCTACATTTCCTTGTTTGATATTCAAACGTGCACTGGAATTATTCAGCTTGAATTTAAAAGGTTACATCCCTTAACATATGTTGTGTGTTTTTAGAGGTTGTCTCCCATTTGAAATTGCCCACTTCAATTCCTGGCAGTTGTTGCACTATCTATTTCTACTTCAGTGATTTGTTACATTAAATCTTTTTTTTTTCAGCCACTTGTTACATTAAATCTTTCTTTTCCAGCCACTTGTTACATTAAATCTTTCTTTTCCAGCCACTTGTTACATTAAATCTTTCTTTTCCAGCCACTTGTTACATTAAATCTTTCTTTTCCAGCCACTTGTTACATTAAATCTTTCTTTTCCAGCCACTTGTTACATTAAATCTTTCTTTTCCAGCCATTTGTTACATTAAATCTTTCTTTCCCAGCCACTTGTTACATTAAATCTTTCTTTTCCAGTCACTTATTACATTAGCTATTTCTATTCCAGTCACTTGCTACATTAAATAAAATGCTTACATATCCTTTACAGGACATCGCTGTCAACATCAGCATCTTTCAGCTGATTGTTGATTTCTTGGCAAGATTACGCTCAATAGTTTGCCATTGCTTTCTGAGCGGCCGGCTCACATACCCCGTAAGTTACCGACGCGATTCGAACCACTGCTGATTCTCACCGTCGTTACGATATTACGGAGAAAAGTTGCTAACCTCTAGTCCAGGAAGCCGGCACTTGCTACATTAGCTATTTCTATTCCAGTCACGTGGTACATTAGCCATTTCTGTTGATCATTACCCCTATGGACGACAACCTCTTTCAGATTAATATCTGAAACTTGACTGATTCGGTCTCAGGATTATTAATCTGAGGCTGGGATGGACCCTAATTGCAACTACTCTTTTGAGGTTGAACGAGCTAGGGGTAATAACAAAATGGGATGTGAATAACTATTTATTTTCCAGGCAGTTGTACTAACTCTTTCTATTTCATTCAGTTGTATTAATTTATTGTTCATTCCAAATAGTTGTTTCATTAATTCTTATAATCCTAGTAAGTTGTTATATCAGCTATTTCTACTGCAATCAGTCTTTACTGTAACTAAATATATTACATTCTTTAGTTAGGGTGGCATTTTCGATAACCACAAAAACATCTGATCGCTGTGGAAATGTGGTTTCTGAGGAAAATGCAAAGAATACCATGGACAGACAGAAAAACCAATGAACAAGTCCTTCAAGAAACAAATGAAGATCGTAAACTGATTAGAGTCATTTGACGTAGACAGACAAAAAAAATGTTTTGGGCATGTTATGAGAAGAAATGAATTGGAGAACTTGGTGACAACTGGCAAGATCGAAGGGAAGAGACCAAGGGAAAGACCGAGAAGTAAATACCTGGATGGCTTGACCACATGGCATGGTTGAGATAGGAACACGGAGCTGATCCACGACTCTGGTGATAGAATGAGATGGCAGAACATTACCGCCCACGCTTACCGGCAAGGCACGTGATATATGGATGGAGGAGACTGAATAAACCTCAGTAACAGGTTCACCTTCTGTGGAAAATTACTGGGCAAGAGAGGCACAGGAGTGCAGGCCTGAGAAGGATTTCCGCTGAAAGCTTAAATAACGGTATAAGTAGTATGGACTTTAATCACATGTCAGGTGACAGACAAGGGTGAATAGTAATGATGTCCATGCCCGCTTCAGATAAGTCGAAGTTGTAGCAGCAGAAGTAGAAGAAAACAAAGAAGTAGGAGGAGGAGGAGACGATGAAATGAAATAGCAGCAGAAGATGTAGTAGCCAATGAAGTAGTAGAAGTCAAAGCTGTAGAAGTAATAGTAGCCAATGAAGTAGTAGAAGTAATAGTAGCCAATGAAGTAGTAGAAGTAATAGTAGCCAATGAAGTAGTACTAGGAAGAGAGAAGACGAATGGAGCAACAACCCAGCGAACGTAGGTAAGTTAAATGGCACAGAATGAATTGCCCTGCAGCTAAGATAGCATTTCTACTGCAGTGTCTTGCCCTCTAACCGCTCTCATGTTTATCTTCCTCGCAAATAGCAGCAGCCTTTCCTGCCTACACTCCCTCCAACATTGTGTTCATCTCTATTTGTTTGTGTAATTATTTTACTGTTTTGGTTCCATTTTGTTCTATCTCTTTCTTGTAGTCGCAATAATTCTCTTGTTCGCGTACACTCGGTATTCAATCACACACGTGTCAAGTGCATAAACAAGGAAACATTATTACCTTCCATAGACACATTGTCCCGTACGTGCTCCGTCCATCCTAAAATACTGACAGAAGAAGGGGTCGGTGGGTCACTCATCAAAGCCATCAGGGAAATGTAATGTATGGGGCGTATCAACAGACGAGGTGGAATAGAGAAATAAGCTTTCTTTGAGGAATACTTGGCACAGCAGACGGAGAATGACAGACAGAGGGTGGTAGACATGATGACAGATGGACGATGACAGACGGAGACAAGTGTCAATGGAAGTTGAAACAGCTTGCCAACAGATGATAATGTATAATGTGAGTTACATCGACTTCATTAAAATATAGAATGTTTCAGAGAGGAAAGGATAATAATCATGTTAATGTCTGGTTTAGTCTAGGGACCTGAGGAGGGGTAGGAGAAGTAGAAGATTACCTAGAAGAACAAGAAGGTGTGGGAGAAAGAGAAGAAAATGAACGAGGAAGCGGAGTAGAAGATGGATGAGGAAAAGAAGAAGGGGAGAAGCAGCAGAAGAAATAAATAGAAGAGGAGGGTGGAGGGGAAGAAAAAGGAGGAAGAGAAGCAGGAGGAGGTTGAGTTAAAGAAGAAAATGAAGAAGAACAGTGAGGTAACAACCAACGAACGTAGGTAAGTTAAATGGCACAGAATGAGTTACCCTGTAACTGAGGGTAGAATTTCTACAGCAACCTCTTGTCCTCAACCTCTCAAACTTTTACCTTCCCCGCGTGCAGCAGCAGTCTTTCCGGCCTACCCGCCCCTCCCCCACTGTTGGTCTCTATTTATTTGTGTACACCGTCTGTGTAATTGTTTTACCGTTGTGTGTGCACTGTGTTTATTTCATTGTTCTAAACAGGTTTAAGTTTCGCGTGTCTCAATTGCCAGCGTGAGTCGCACATTGGTTTTATTGCACGAGGACAGACCAGGTTCAGAAATCTACAGCCAGACATTTGGCAAGCGTGTTAACGTGTTCGACCTTGAAGGCGAGTATTTTTGCTTCAATGTGAAACAAGCAACCAATCACACACTGACAGCTCTGGCATTTCATGAATTGAAGAAACCCCAGCTTGCATTCGAACATGTCTAGGAACGTTTGCACGCTGACTTGCGTGGCCTGATAGTTATATAGTTTATATGAGCATTGGGATTTTTTTTTATCTTTAGTTATTTATATAGCAGATTAGGTCTTCTTCATTTTGACTTACTTTTGATCTTTTTGAAATACACAGCTACTGAAAGTACAAAATGGCGTGGTACAAGAGATCATGAAGCAATTTCCCGCGAGATCTCATTCCAAGATCAAACAAAATGTGTAGCAATTACCCAGAAGATCCACTGCTAACAGCAGACTGAGAACTGCTAGAAATTACCCACAAGACACCATTCTAACATTAGACATAGAACTGCCAGAAATTACCCACAAGATCCCATTCTAACACCAAATGTTAACCCACAAGATCCCATTTTAACACAAGACAGTTAACCCACAAGATCCCATTCTTACATCAGACAGTTAACCCCCAAGATCCCATTCTAACACAAAACAGAGCAAGGAAACCGTAATTTTTAGACTTGCCAAATACTACAAACCTGCTTCTATAAAATGGAAGCTCCCAAAATCGAACAGTGTCCTTGCCAAAATATCCCACAGCTTCCATCGTGTTCCAAATGTGCCCTTTCTGTTGTGACTTAGAGCCTACACCTGGTCCAGTGGGTGAATATTAACGCGGATGTATGGGTCACCCGCTAGCCCTTTCTGCTGACGACTGCCAGTGTGATGGAAACGGATCGCTGTGTGTACACTGTTGTGCATAGAAAATATGCCGAAGAAGGAGAACACGAAGAATACTAACAACAACAACAATAGGTGGCGTAGCAGGTGTCGCTTGTGTTCCCGGGAGGAAGTTGGAATCAACAAGCACATCTTCTAACTTATTTTCTGTTGGGGTTATTGACTGACTTTGCTACACTCCCCCTTCTGTCTTCCCCTTTCCCTATTTATTTCTTTCACTCTCTCTTTTTCCCTCACCAACTCCGACAAAAGTTTTTTCCCTTTTAACATTAATAAAGTTTTTTTATAAAAATATTCTGGGGTTTTGTATTTACTGTGTAAAATGTTGATATGTATTCATTGTTTTTGCAAGTAGGGGCTTTTAGATGTTAGTCTTTGTAATCTTCTCCAGCTATTCCAAAGGGCCAAAAAAAAGACATCAAACATAGAAATTGAACGTCTCACCCTGGATCTCCTTTCCGGCTTTAGTCTTGACTTAATCCAATTTTAAAAAAAAATTTTCAACGTTTTATCATCAAAAATAATCCAAAAAAAGGAAGTCACTGAAGTTCGATTTTCCGTTTTTGGAAATAGTTTTAATGTACCAAAACGGAAATTTTTT
>JACEFZ010008224.1:0-10104 GCA_014155875.1 Cepaea nemoralis
ACAAAAAAAAAATTTCTTGCCCAAACCCCCCGGACCCTGGGGGGCAAAAAGGCCAACCAAAAACCCCTGGGATTGGTGCCGTTCTTTTTCAAGTCCGCCTTTTTTAAAATTAAAAACCAATTTCTTGGTGGGATCTTTTTTGGGGATTTCCAACCGCCCTGGTAAAAAATTGGTTCGGGTTTTATTTTGGGGTTTTTTAAGCCTGGCAGATGTCGGGTTATTTCACCAGCCTGGTAGATGTCGGGTTATTTCACTAGCCTGGTAGATGTCGGGTTATTTCACCAGTGTGGTGACGTGGAGGTAGATGTCGGGTTATTTCACTAGTGTGGTGTAGTGGTGGTAGATGTCGGGTTATTTCACTAGTGTGGTGTGGTGGTGGTAGATGTCGGGTTATTTCACCAACCTGGCAGATCTCGGGTGGTCGATTAGGGGAAGCCGTAGCTGCGAGGTGTACATATTTGTATCAGAAGGTAGTGGGTTCGATTGCTACATAGAGGTGGGGATTTTTCCAAAGACCATTGACAGCTAATGACACGTCCCGTGATGACTTTGGTATCGATAGCTAATGATTTCACACGTTCCATGATGTCTTTGGTATTGGGACTGGGTACCTAACCTTCTCGAATAAGGGCCAAAAAAAAGGAGGTTACGTGCGCAGTTGTGCACGTTAAAGATAGGCAGTTGGAAATGGCAAAGAGGAGGCTGTAAGCTCACTGCCCTAGCAACATTGTTAGGAAAAGTAAACCTATCCACGGGTACCGGGAACTCTCACACACTGACCTTTGATGTGCGTAACTACATGTGACGTACGGGTACCGGGGACTCTCACACATTGACCTTTTATGTGCGTAACTAGACGTGATGCACGGGCACCAGGGACTCTCACACACTGCTGACCTTTGATGTGCGTAACTTCATGTGATGCATGGGTACCGGGGACTCTCACACAATGCTGACCTTGTATGTGCGTAACTAGGTGTTATGCATGGGTACCGGGGGTTCTCGCACACTGACCTTTGATGTGCGTACTACACGTGACGCATGGGCACCCGGGACTCTCTCACACTGCTGACCTTTGATGTGCGTAAAAACATGTGACGCATGGACACCAGGGACTCTCACACACTGCTGACCTTTGATGTGCGTAACTACATGTGACGCATGGGTACCGGGGACTCTCACACATACTGACCTTTGATATGCGTAACTAGATATGACGCATGGGTACCGGGGACTCTCACACACTGACCTTTGATGTGCGTAACTACATGTGACGCATGGGTACCGGGGACTCTCACACACTGCTGACCTTTGATGTGCGAAACTAGATGTGACGCACGGGTGCCAGGGACTCTCACACATTGACCTTTGATGTGCGTAACTACATGTGGCGCATGGGTACCGGGGACTCTCACACACTGACCTTTGATGTGAGTAACTAGATGTGACGCATCTTCTCTTTCCTCCCCCCCCCCCCCCCCCCCCCCCGCAACTGAAAGAGGAACCAAGAAGAATAAGAAAAAGCAGGAGCAGAAAAAAAGAAGAGGAAGCAGAAGAGGAAGACTTAATAGATTTAACATCTGACATGGGTAAACAGTCAACAACGGAATAAGTAGTCAATAATGTATTAGGTGTAAGGGAATACGTAGCCAATAATGTATGAGGTGTAAGGGAATAAGTAGCCAATAATGTATGAGGTGTAAGGGAATAAGTAGCCAATAATGTATGAGGTGTAAGGGAATAAGTAGCCAATAATGTATGAGGTGTAAGGGAGTAAGTAGCCAATAATGTGGCTTGTGTGAGGAAGTAAGTAGCCAATAATATAGCTTGTGTAAAGGAGTAAGTAGCCAATAATGTAGCTTGAGTAAAGGAGTAAGTAGCCAATAATGTAGCCTGTGTAACTGAGTAAGTAGCCAATAATGTATCTTGTGTGAGGAAGTAAGTAGCCAATAATGTAGCCTGTGTAACGGAGTAAGTAGCCAATAATGTAGCTTGTGTAAGGGAGTAAATAGCCAATAATATAGCTTGCGTAAAGGAGTAAGTAGCCAATAATGTATCTTGTGTAAAGAAGTAAGTAGCCAATAATGTATCTTGTGTGAGGAAGTAAGTAGCCAATAATGTAGCTTGTGTGAGGAAGTAAGTAGCCAAGGTGTAGCTTGTGTGAGGAAGTAAGTAGCAAATAATGTAGTTACGTAAAGGAGTAAGTAGCCAATAATGTATCTTGTGTGAGGAAGTAAGTAGCCAATAATGTATCTTGTGTGAGGAAGTAAGTAGCCAATAATGTATCTTGTGTGAGGAAGTAAGTAGCAAATAATGTAGTTATGTAAAGGAGTAAGTAGCCAATAATGTAGCTTGTGTAAGGGAGCAAGTAGCCAATAATGTAGCTTGTGTAAGGGAGTACGTAGCCAATAATGTCTTGTGTAAGGGAGTAAGTAGCCAATAATGTAGCTTGTGTAAGGGAGTACGTAGCCAATAATGTAGCTTGTGTGAGGGAGTAAGTAGCCAATAATGTAGCTTGTGTGAGGGAGTAAGTAGCCAATAATGTAGCTGTGTAAGGGAGTCCATCCATCCATCATGTGCCATGCTGGTAAGCGTGGGAGGTCATGTTCTGCCATCTCACTCGATCACCAGATTTGTGGATCAGCTCCGCATTCCTGTCTCGACCATGCCATGTGGCCAAGCCATCCATTAGTTACTTCTCGGTCTTCCCCTTGGTCTCTTCCCTTCGATCTTGCCAGTCGTCACCAAGTTCTCCAAGTCATTTCTTTTCATAACATGCCCAAAATTGTAAAAAGACACAGATTATGGTCGTCACTAGGAAGGACGAAATACCACAATGTAATATACAAGTAAATGGGAATATTCTTCAACAAGAGAGCAGGTACAATTATCTCGGAACAGTAATAACATCTGATGGGAGATGCCTTGAAGAGATTAGAACAAGAATCGCCATGGCAAAAGTAGCCTTTAGCAAGATGAAAAACATATTGACCAATAAAAAGATGTCAATTGAAACGAGAAAAAGAGTGTTGAGATGCTACATTGAACCTGTACTTTTGTATGGATGTGAAGCGTGGACAATGAGCAGTCAGGCTGAAAAACATCTGATGGCTGTAGAGATGTGGTTTCTGAGGAAAATGCAAAGAATACCATGGACAGCCAGAAAGACCAATGAACAAGTCCTTCAAGAAACAAATGAAGATCGTAAATTGATTAGAGAAATTAGACGTAGACAGTCAACATTTTTTGGGCATGTTATGAGAAGAAATGGATTGGAGAATTTGGTGACAACTGGTAAGATCGAGGGGAACAGACCAAGGGGAAGACCTAGAAGCAAGTACCTGGATGGCTTGGCCTTGTGGCATGGTCGAGACAGAAACACGGAGCTGATCCACGACTCTGGTGATCGAGTGAGATGGCAGAACATGACCGCCCACGCTTACCGGCATGGCACATGATGGATGGATGGAACATGCCCAAAAATATTTGACTGTCTACGTCTAATGACTCTAATCAGTTTACGATCTTCATTTGTTTCTTGAAGTACTTGCTCATTGGTTTTTCTGTCTGTCCATGGTATTCTTTGCATTTTCCTCAGTAAGGAAGTAAGTAGCCAATATTGTAGCTTGTGTAAGGGAGTAAGTAGCCAATAATGTATCTTGAGTGAGGAAGTAAGTAGCCAATAATGTAGCTTGTGTAATGGAGTAAGCAGCCAGTAATGTAGCTTGTGTAATGGAGTAAGCAGCCAGTAATGTAGCTTGTGTAATGGAGTAAGCAGTCAGTAATGTAGCTTGTGTAAGGGAGTAAGTAGCCAATAATGTAGCTTGTGTAAGGGAGCAAGTAGCCAATAATGTATCTTGTGTGAGGAAGTAAGTAGCCAATAATTTACTTGTGTAAAGGAGTAAGTAGTCAATAATGTACTTTGTGTAGAGGAGTAAGTAGCCAATAATGTAGTAGGTGTAAGAGAGTAAGTAGCCAATAATGTAGCTTGTGTAATGGAGTAAGTAGCCAATAATTTAGCTTGTGTAGAGGAGTAAGTAGCCAATATTGTAGTAGGTGTAAGAGAGTAAGTAACCAATAATGCCTGTTTGTGTAAGGGAGCACGTAGCCAATAATGTAGCAGGTGTTGGGGAGTGACGTGGCATAGAATCAGTTGTTTATCATCCTCATCAGGTGGCATGTTCTGTGCAGAACGTCGCGCTCCTGACAACCTGCCTGACAGATCCTTAACCTGTCACCAGTTGCCCTGACAACCTGCCTGACAGATCCTTAACCTGTCACCAGTTGCCCTGACAACCAGCCCAACAGATCATCAACCTGACACCAGTTGCCCTGACAACCTGCCTGACAGATCCTTAACCTGTCACCAGTTGCCCTGACAACCTGCCTGACAGATCCTTAACCCATCACCAGTTGTCCTGACAACCAGCCCAACAGATCATCAATCCGACACCAGTTGCCCTGACAACCTTCCCAACAGATCATCAATCCGACACCAGTTGCCCTGACAACCAGCCCAACAGACCATCAATCCGACACCAGTTGCCCTGACAACCAGCCCAATAGATCGTCAATTCGACACCAGTTGCCCTGACAACCAGCCCAATAGATCATCAATCCATCACCAGTTGCCCTGACAACCAGCCCAACAGATCATCAATCCATCACCAGTTTCCCTGACAACCTGCCCGACAGATCCTCAGGCCGTCACCAGTTGCCTGCCTCACATATGTTCATGTCCATGGTGCCCTTACTGTCTTGTGTCCACCGCTGCGTCGGTCGATTGCAGTCTCTTCATCTTTGTGATAATAATGGTAAGGAGTGTTGCGCAATGAGTAAACATATCCCGGTTGAATGCATGGGGAAAACAATGTGGCAGTAGATGTCCCAAATGTGGTGTGTTTCCTGATGTTTCTGGACCTATATTTGCTAGTGTCTGATTCCTGTCTTTGTCACAGCTCTCTACCCTATGGTGGCTCGCGATTGTTCTCCAGCTGTTTGCTTCGACGGGAAAAATATGTGGGCTGTCTGTAAGACAGGCAGACACAGACAGGCATAAACAAAAGAAAGACAGACACAAAGAAACACAAACAAAAACAGAAATAAAGAAAGGCTGACCATAGAAAGAGAAAGACAGAAATAATGAAAGATGGATACAAGGAAAGATGTGCAGGCATACAGAGAGAGAGAGAGAGAGAGAGAGAGAGAGAGAGAGAGAGAGAGAGAGAGAGAGAGAGAGAGAGAGAGAGAGCCAGACAAACACAGAGAGATACACAGACACAGACATAAATAAACAGAGACAAAGAAACAGAAAGACAGACTCAAACGTCCTAAGAAACCCCCGGGAAGCTTAACCCGGTCAACAAATGCCCGCAGAAGTCGGATGTGTCGGCCTAACGGCTCAAGAACACAGCTCTGCTGTAAACAGGCACATCGCAATCATGTCCGGAAAAAAACTCCGGATGAACGCAGAAGAAGAAGAAGAAGAAGAAGAGGAAGAAGAAGAAGAAGAAGAAGAAGAAGAAGAAGAAGAAGAAGAAGAAGAAGAAAGATGGTCAGGGAGAAATAAAAATTGATACATAAAAACAGAAAGACAGACAGACAGACATAAAGAAAGATGGCACGTAGAAAGAGATGAAGAAGGAGGAGGAGGAAGAAATAAAGAGGAAGAGGTGGAGGAGAAGAAAGAAGATGAAAAGGCAGAGAAAGAGGAGAAGGAAGAAGAACAAAAGGAGGAAGAAGAGGAGGAAGAAGAGGAACAATCACCGACTCTAATGTGAATGCCCTGTGGAGGAATAAGTGGAGGATGGAGTCAGGAGGGGGGGGGGCGGAGTCAGTGGGGGATGGACTACGGGGGGGGGTGGGGGGGAGTCAATTCGGGGGGTGACGGAGTCAGTGGGGGAAGGAGTCAGTGGGGGTTGACGGAGTCAGTGGGTGGTGGGGGGGGGTGACAGAATAGAAGAGTGGTAATTATGTCATGTTCACACATAAGGCATATAGAGCTTCTAATAACAGGTAGGTGTTTCCACGCCCGACCGTCACACTGGAGTTAATATGGCCTGTATAAGATTGTCGCCTTTGTTTTCCTAGAACCCTGCACCGGGGGGTACGGGGTGTCAGGCATTGGTAGCACCTTTGGTAAGGATGGCTCTCATGTCCTTTCAGGACCCATCCCCCACTGGTCCAAGTCTGACACACAGCTCGTGCCTGTGGCTCCTAGTAGCTGTCAGCATGCGACAGCGGCCACCCCCCGGGCAACAGCTGTGAGAGGCTGGCTAAACCAGGCATGGGTATCCGATTTGGTGTCAAACCAAGAGGTAAACTAGGGTATGCCTACCCAGCATGTGAAGACAGGATTCGGCAGAATCGGCGGAAGAAATCATTCCTGATTCAACGGGCAAGACGGCGTTTACCTGCAAAGCGTTGTGGAACGTAATGAGCACGGCAAGGCACGTAGAGCGCCCTGGTCATCCACTGCACCTGTATTCGTCTCCAATCGTCTCGACTTGTCTTGCCACTGGACTCAGATGGACTCAGGCGAGAGAGTGAGGTCGACGAATTGCGCAACTCTTCCTCACTTTAATCCAAGTCATCGCGCAAGTCATTCTTCATCCAACGTCACTTATCACATTCAAGCCCTGTGGCGATGGGCGAGCGGCAAAGCGGCAGGCGTGGGTACGCTGGCAGCCGTAGTCGCAGACCTGCACACAGGCGGCTCAGGCCATATGGTCGTCTTCTACTGACCGGAGCAGCAGTGGGACTCGGCAGCCCACTGAGCGACTGAGCAGCCCTCTATAGGAACACACTGCTCACCTCCATAGCATGAGGAAGGGGCTAGAAAAAGGTGCCCTAAACATTGTCTGCTTCATCACTACCTAACCAGCTAGCCGCGGTTGGTGGGTACCCTAACTGCGGTCGACATACAAAGAAAGATAAAACAAGCAAAGCTAAAAGAGTAAGCCATACTCCCTTAACAATTGGAACTTGGAATGTATGCACCCTACTTGACAGAGACGGCACGTCGGGTCCAGAGAGACGAACAGCACTGATTGGGAGAGAGCTGGGCAGGTACAACATCGACATTGCAGCCTTGAGCGAGACACGACTTGCAGAAGAAGGCCAAATCTGTGAAATTGGTGCCGGCTACACATTTTTCTGGAGTGGAAGGAAAAGCGAGGAAAGACGCCAATCCGGTGTGGGATTTGCCATTAAGTCGGCCCTGGTCGGCAAATTAGCTGGATTTCCAAAGGCTATAAACGACAGGCTCATGACCATGAAGTTGCCTCTGTTGAATGGAAAGAAGCACGCAACCATTGTGAGTGTCTACGCACCAACTATGACCAACGAAGATGATGTCAAGAACAAGTTCTATGAGGACCTGCACAATGTATTAACATCTGTTCCCAAAGGAGACAAACTTATACTCCTTGGGGATTTCAATGCCAGAGTAGGCACGGACACCACCTCTTGGAGGGGCATTATTGGAAAGCATGGAGTCGGAAATTGTAACAGCAATGGACTCCGCCTCCTTCAGACATGTGCCGAACATGATCTCCTGATTACGAACACAATTTTCCGTCTCCCCATGAGAAATAGGACATCGTGGATGCACCCTCGCCCGAAACACTGGCACCTCATTGACTATGTCATCGTCAGGAGGAGTGACAGACAAGACGTTCGAGTGACAAAATCCATGTGTGGTGCCGAATGTTGGACAGACCATCGTCTCATTGTCTCGAAAAATGAACATCCACATCAGGCCACCACGAGCGTCCTCAAGGGGCGAAAATGCAAACAAAGCTAATGTCACCCGCCTAAACAGCAAGAAAATGCAGCAGTCGTTTGAAAATATGCTGGAAGACCGCCTCAAGCCCAATGCTGAAGCTAAACAGGATACAGAAACAGAATGGGAGCCCTAAAGGACACCATTTACAACACTGCTATGGAAATCCTGGGGCCAGCCCCCCGAAAGCATAAAGACTGGTTTGATGAAAATTCCGAAGACATCAACCAATTGCTGGCCGAGAAACATCTTCTCCTCAAGGCACATTTGAATGACCCAAAGTCAACATCAAAAAAAGATGCTTTCAAGAACATTCAGAGAGTAGTGCAGCAGAAACTTCGGCACATGCGGGACTCCTGGCTGAGCAGCAAAGCTGATGAAATTCAGGGCTTTGCTGACAGACATGATATGAAAAACTTCTACGACTCACTGAAAGCGGTCTATGGTCCTTCATCACCAGGCATAGGTTCCCCTCCTCAGTGCAGACGGGGGAACATTGGTCACCGATAGAAAGAAATCCTCCAACGCTGGGCAGAGCATTTCAGCAAAATCTTAAATGCAACTTCCTTCTTCGATGATGAAACCATCAACTGCCTTCCTCAAGTTCCCACCAATGAGACACTTGATGACCTGCCAACCATAGTGGAAATAAACAAAGCCATCCAGCAACTCTCCAGCGGCAAGGCACCTGGTCCTGACTCCATCCCAGCAGAGATATACAAGGCAGGTGGGCCGGTCCTAACAGAGCAGCTTCACCAAGTCTTCTCAAACATATGGATGAACGAGACCATGCCACAAGATTTTAAGGACGCGTCAATAGTCCACCTTTACAAACGTAAAGGAAACCGCCAATCCTGTGACAACCACCGAGGCATCTCCTTGCTTTCAATTGCAGGGAAGATACTCGCCAGAATTCTTCTCATCGCCTCACAGCCCATCTCGATCAAGGTCTTCTTCCTGAGAATCAATGTGGCTTCAGAAAAGAACGTGGAACTGTTGACATGATTTTCGCTGCAAGGCAGCTGCAAGAGAAATGTCAGGAACAGAACTGCGAAATGTTCTCCACTTTCATTGACCTTACCAAGGCTTTTGATACAGTCAGCAGAGAAGGACTGTGGAAAATTATGGCAAAATATGGCTGTCCACGAAAGTTTGTCCAAATAGTGCGACTATTTCATGACGGCATGCAGGCAAGAGTACAGGAAAATGGTGAACTGTCTGAACCCTTTCCTGTCACCAATGGAGTGAAGCAAGGATGTGTCCTGGCACCAACACTGTTCAGCCTCATGTTTTCAGCCATGTTGATGAATGCCTTCGAGAACGATGACATTGGAATAGACATCAACTACCGTATGGATGGAAAGTTATTCAATCTCAAAAGGCTGAAAGCTAAAACCAAAATTGACAGCGGCACCGTCAGAGAGCTCCTGTTTGCTGATGATTTGCGCTCTATACGCCAACTCAGAGGCGGACATGCAACATAATGTTTCAGCTTTCTCACATGCCTGTGCCAACTTTGGGCTCAATATCAACTTGGAGAAGACTGTAGTTATGTACCAGCCAGCTCCAGGGAATAATCACACTGTGCCGAATATCAAAGTGAATGATCATAGACTAAGTGTTGTGGACAAATTCACCTATCTTGGCAGCACCGTGTCACAAGCTGCCACAATCGATGACAAGTGAATGCAAGAATCTCCAAGGCCAGTGCAGCCTTTGGCAGACTGTACAAGAATGTATGGGACAGAACTGGAATAAGCCTGCAAACAAAGCTAAAAGTCTACAAAGCAGTCGTATTATCCACACTGCTATATGCTTGTGAAACCTGGACTGTTTATCAGCGACACGCTAGGAAATTAAACCACTTCCACACAGTCTGCCTAAGGAAGCTCCTGAAGATTAAATGGCAAGACAAGATTCCAGACACTGAAGTCCTAGAAAGAGCATCCATGCCCAGTATCCACACTCTACTGATGAAGAATCAGATTCGCTGGGCTGGTCACTTGACTCGCATGCCAGATCACAGGCTCCCTAAACGAATTTTCTACAGCGAACTGCGTTGTGGTAAACGCTCCCAAGGTGGCCAGAGGAAACGTTTAAAGACACTCTGAAAAATTTTACTGAATGCTTTTGGGAAATTTATCATGACCCTGGGAGGGTGCGCCGAGACCGAAATTTGTGGCGTGCATCATTGCACAAAGGGCAGTCATATGTGAGGCAACCAGACTGCAAGAGCTTGAAGAAAAGGCAGGACAGAAAAACCCTGCAGGGAAACCTCCTCCAGGAGAAACCGGTTTTAAAAAAAAATTCCCGGGCCAAAT
>JACEFZ010008225.1:0-12520 GCA_014155875.1 Cepaea nemoralis
TCGAAGGAACATAGTAATAGTGGACTCCGGGAGCGGCGGGGGCCTGAGCCCTCTTGGGGCAGCCCAAGGAACATAGTAACAGGACTTCAGAAATTGTGGCTAATCCGTGCCCAAGTCTGTATAGTATCTGTAGGAGGAGGAAGTGAAGGAAGACGGACAAGCGCCCATGCTAGAATTCGTCTGAATCACTGATAGGAGTGAGAGCGACTAAGGATCTGTGAACGGAACCTACCCAAGGCAGATAAGCCAAAGAAGGGAAAGACACGCAGAGTCCGAGGGTCGTTAAAGTGCAAGAAAGCCACTTGAGTTAAGAGGACCGCCAGCTAAGGAGACCGCTCGTTAGTTGCAGTAGATGGCTAAACGTCAAATAGGACGACAATAGCCAGAGACGACTGCAATCGGAACCACACAGGAGACTAAGGTCAAGTGGGATCCACGACAAGCGATTGATTGGGCAGAGACAAATGAAACCCAGAAGGACGACCAGAAAACCCACTGGATGGCAGAAGTTGAATGTAAGTTGACATAAGACTTAGACCTAATTAGTTTAATTGTATATTATAATCAGGTATCTTAGTTTAGAGAGCTATAGCAAACTACCGTAGGTGGACTTACCGCGTAATCATGAACGACCCGGCAAAGGATCAGGACTGAATGCGACGTCCTGCATATGACCTATATTTAAATGGCCGAAATAGAGTGATTGGAGTCAAATTAATCGGTTAGGTGGGCAGAGTGTGGATAAACCATATATGTGCAGGTAAATTAAGTAATTAGACTAAAAGATTAATGATAACTAGGCAGGGTCAACACGGCATATAAAACGAAAGGCTATTGCAAGAATATAAACACAGCGACCAAACACAGCAGACGGCAGAAGAAGATAGCCAGGCACTCGCGATCACTAGGTCAACCAGACAATAGGGGCAGGTGAGATCGTTGGCCAGAGACGGGGCGGGCACAGGAAGGAATGTTGTCTTTTGTTCGCTGGACATAGGTGAAATGAGGTCGCGCTTCTGCGGCTGTGTAGCTAAGGTGTAGTTAGGCTGGCCTGGCGTGGTACAGGCAACGAGTTCAAATCTTCGGGTAAATGGTTAAATACTTAATGTTGGCTGTAGGCGGCGCGTCGGGAAATAGGCGATAATGATATTAGTTAAACATATGTGTTCACAATAAGGTTCTTAATTTATGTTATGGCTAAGATATACTAATACTAGTATAGATAAAGAAGCGATAGATGTTAAGGACTTTGTAGGTAGTGAAAGACTAAAGTTTATTTTGACATAAAACTCACGGGTATTGTTTTATAATGTTTCAGGCATGGCCTGGGTAAAATGGAGTTGCCCAAGCATACCGGGCATACGTGACTAAACAGATATCCATCTGAACATAATATTCCCTGGGTATATGGATTGATGGATCAATCTATGGATCAATGGGTATTTGGGCTGCATATATGGACCACTAATAAGCCTACGGAAAGATAGTTACGAAACAAAGGCCGGTGTAATTCCTAGCTTTAGTTCTTTGCTTCATGCAGTTAGTAGGTGATTGTAGGTAGTATTTCCCTAACATCTGGTTGCATAGTTTATTATATTATCTGTCTCTCCCTTGTGAGGTAATGCAGCATCGTATTATTATAGTTCAATATGCATTATGTGTCTGCAATGCATGTACTGATTACTCTATGCGATTATGTTGTAGATTGTCACTCTGTTATTGTTCAGAAGGAAATAAATATATGATTGAGTTGTCTTTTATTTCGACTTGTCAGTCTGAAGTAATATAAGTAGAGTAGCTTAGAGACCTTGTGAGGCTGTACATCTCTTCTATAACCTGATAACATACACCACGAGACATTGATGGTGCAATAGTAATTAACTATTGTTCTCACGCGGAGACACGAACCTAAATCTTTCCTATCCCTTACTCTCATCCTCTTTTTCTCCTTCTCTCTCTTCATCTTTCTTTACTATCAAAGGTAGTGTGTAGTAGGCAGAGTTCAACTGAGGAACGAACTTTTAGGCTTCACACTATTTATATCGTTTCCCTCATCATTCTTTTCTTTCTCTTCTCTCTCTCCTCCCTTGCTACTCTCTCTTCTTCCTCCTTCTTTTCAAGCTGTCACAAAAATGGCGTCGTCGGCAGGATATGTTTCCAGAATTTTTTGGGACCTTCCAGCTTAGTCCGGGAGCTCCCAGGAGATTCCATGTGACCTTTGTCTCGGTGGTGTCAGGTTCTACTACATAGTAAGATCGTATACATAGATTTGTCGCTTACAGTCAGTAGTTCGTGATTGCCTGCTCGATAGTTGTCTCAGTAAGTGCTCCTTTACTAGGCTACTTATCTCATAGCTGGTTGGTAAATTGTCTGAACTATCTGTCGGCGAGGTTTCTACTAAGTCTGTTCAGTTAGAAACTCTTGTGTAAAGTACACCGGCCATACCCACTTTTCTACAAGAACATCGGCAAAATCTACTACAACAAAATACCCAGGGATAGCCAACTCAGAAGGAGAGTCAGCGCAGCGGAATCTGTCCTGAAATGAGCTCAGACAACAGCTGAGCAGTGCAAGTCAACGTACGGGTGGCATTATCTTGTTATCATTAAAGGACCAAGGTCCTAATGTCAGTGCACGTTAAAGACTAACTCACTGATTAAAGAGTATCAGAATAAAATACTCCACCAGTTATACAAAGGTCACCCTCTTCATCCAGGAAGTCAGAGTCATAATTGATGACAGGGTATGGCAAGTGAAACCCAGAGCCATGCAAAGTATAAGAACAATTCCTACACACCTGATATGCAGAGCGAGCCAAACCTGTGGCTGTATGGGGACGAATGTCAATTAGTTTGTCGGGAAGGCAGCTGTTTGCCTGGCTGAACTCAATACGCCAGGGGGCAGTGGCAACATCTGAAGCCATCAGGACAATATGTCTCTCCCCCCCCCCCTTTTCCTTCTGCAGAAGAGAACAGAGCGAGACGGGCTGTGCCAAACGTTATCAATGGCACATGTGGCATACAAGAAATGCACGCATGAACAATTACATCACCAAGCGGGGTTGTTCCCCTCTGTTTTATGCAGTGAGTCAATTATGGCTGTTGTGAAGAAACAGATGGCAGTGTCACTCGTGGTAGTTAGAAAATCCCTTTTTTTTAGATGCGGGAACAGAGGTGGAATTCAGTGCACCAACGTGTTCAAGGTTCATGAATGTAGTTAGAAACATGTTATTTTGTTGTTTAAATGAATATGACTACTTGAGGGGATCAACTGTTGTGGAGCAGTTAGCTCCCTTGTTAGTTCCACAGCGGAAGTTGTCAAGTCGGGTATGTGAATGTTTTTATTTTTGTGTGGGCTTCACTTTATGGTGTTTGGGGTAGACACAACTACAGTATTGGGTGTCATAGTGACAACACATAGTTCAACGTCGTGCCAGGGGGCCAAGGAGACCATTTATAATCTGAGATTGCCCGAGTAGATGTTAATACGAGTACGTGTTTTTTTTTTTGCAAGGCGGAGAATACGTGTTAGCGCCAGGGTGTCCAAGAACTGGGCACGCATTTTTTTCCAGAGTTATTTCAGTGCCAAGAGAATAGAGCATGATGTCCGAGAACTGGGCATACCATTTTGTTTCAGAGTTATTTCAGCGCCAAGACAATAGAGCATGATGTCCAAGGAATGGGCACACATTTTTTTTTATGTCCAAAGCTGTTTCATGATATATGTTTGGTTTGTTTCTATGGCCACTAAATGTTGTTTACTTACAGTAGGGGCTGATTTGTTTTTGTGTACATCGGCGGTGATTGTGAATATTGCAGCTTCAGGCTGATGTGTCCTAGCGAATAGGGGGGGGGGGGGAGAGTGATTATTTTATTATGTGTGGTGAGCAGGCATTTGCCTGTGGGGTCATAGGAATTGTTACAATGTTTTTCAGATTCAAGGATGACTGGGCACATTGATGTACAGATTTCCTAGTGGGTAGCACCGATGTGAATTTGATTGTTGGTTTTGTTGTTGTTACAGGGGATGGCATATTAAGTGAATGCCTACATTGACATTGTTTTATTATATTTGGTGCCCCTATGTATTACATCCATGGAGCTGGGTGTTGAAGTTGATGTCAGAATTGCAAGTTTATTTTGTATACAGAATGCATATTCCTCATCGCCACTCATAGGATACGGTAATATATTTTGGCAGAGGCTGATGATTTATTTTTGGTCACTGATATTTGATATTTGTTACTTAAAGCTTCAGGTTCATGGGATATAACTGGTAGCAGAGTTACACTGAAAGGTTTGGGGCCAATGATGAAGTCCCATTGACTTATTGTTTACGTAATGAGTCCCAGATTTACACAAGGCCTTGCTTAGCACACCAAGAGTATAGATCTCTCTTGTTCGACGTGGGTCCGTCGAAGAGTAGGAGGGGAATGTGTGAACGCCTGATGCGTCACAAAATGGGACAACGAGGCACTAGATATTGATGACACCAAAACCAGTAGTGGAATTTGGGTATATGGGTATATGGATTTATGGATCAATGGGTATTCGGGCTGCATATATGGACCACTAATAAGCCTACGGAAAGATAGTTACGAAACAAAGGCCGGTGTAATTCCTAGCTTTAGTTCTTTGCTTCATGCAGTTAGTAGGTGATTGTAGGTAGTATTTCCCTAACATCTGGTTGCATAGTTTATTATATTATCTGTCTCTCCCTTGTGAGGTAATGCAGCATCGTATTATTATAGTTCAATATGCATTATGTGTCTGCAATGCATGTACTGATTACTCTATGCGATTATGTTGTAGATTGTCACTCTGTTATTGTTCAGAAGGAAATAAATATATGATTGAGTTGTCTTTTATTTCGACTTGTCAGTCTGAAGTAATATAAGTAGAATAGCTTAGAGACCTTGTGAGGCTGTACATCTCTTCTATAACCTGATAACATACACCACGAGACATTGATGGTGCAATAGTAATTAACTATTGTTCTCACGCGGAGACACGAACCTAAATCTTTCCTATCCCTTACTCTCATCCTCTTTTTCTCCTTCTCTCTCTTCATCTTTCTTTACTATCAAAGGTAGTGTGTAGTAGGCAGAGTTCAACTAAGGAACGAACTTTTAGGCTTCACACTATTTATATCGTTTCCCTCATCATTCTTTTCTTTCTCTTCTCTCTCTCTCTCCTCCCTTCCTACTCTCTCTTCTTCCTCCTTCTTTTCAAGCTGTCACACAAGCATCATGACACAAACATGGTACTAATTCTAGTATTAGTTATCTAATACTAGATTTAATGGTATCGTGCCAGTTGTCACTAAGTTCTTCAATCCATTTCTTCTCATAACATGTCCAAACAATGTTGACTGTCTACGTCTAATTTCTCTAATCAATTTACGATTTTCATTTGTCTCCTGTAGTACTTGGTTATTGGTTTTTCTGTCTGTCCATGGCATTCTATGCATTTTCCTCAGAAACCACATTTCTGCAGCCATCAGAAGTTTTCCAGCTTGACTGCTCATTGTCCAAGTTTTACATCCATACAAAAGAACAGGCTCTATGTATCCCCTCAAAACTCGTTTTCTCGTTTCAATTGACATCTTTTTATTGAATACCGCTCGGCTTGAGGGGTATATTCTTGCTTAGCCCAATTCCTAAGGTCCGCACCAGTTAAACCAGTTTTCTCCCCCAAGATAATGTAATCTTGAAGTGTAGACATCTTGAGCTACCTGTATAATAATCTAGCTGAAATATGATAGAAGAGTATGCAACGTATGCACAAGAAACATACAATATGGAAGTATATATTGTCAACTTCAACTCAACAATAACTCAGCAACAGCAATTCAGCAATCTTAATGCGATAGACATGTCCTAAGTGTTACTATATGTAAACCACAGAAAATAGTATAATAAATATATTCAGTATAAAGAATATATATATGACACAAGACAATTAACAATCACGAAAGACGATTGGCGAGTGACGTGACAACATGTTTCCGTTCACAAAAATAATAATGAGACTTTCATGTAAATTCAACAAACAGAATACTGACATCAAATAGCACCACATTATGAGCGACAGCCAACGCTATCAAAATCCACAAACACAACAATTGTCACTGGCCTGAACAATTGGCACGATAATCCCACAGAAATGTCCGTTGTCGATCTGGAGTAAAGTGACGACGAATAGCAGTGGTGTCGTGAACCAATGCGATCAAATCGGAATTCCTCATACGCTTGTGGCGCAAATGTAAAACGTTCAATTCAATTGAATGTTCACTGTCAGATCCTAGAGCAGGTGGACTAATATGTGATGTGTTATAATCTGTCCTGGATGATATGTGCTTCCCGTGAAGAGTAGTGACTTAAGATTCCAGTACTCCAAACACAGTAAACTGTGTCACGATGTCCTCTTGATATCGATAGACATGTTGAAACTCGATAACAAACTGAATAATAGTCCTATCTCGTTAATGTTCCAGAACCGACTATCAAAGTCCATCAACGTAATATATCACAGTAGTTACACAGTGGGACGTAGTAATAATAATATACCCAGCATCATGTCTAGATCCATGCTAAGTAGTGACTGTTCTTTGTGCTGTTAATGTCCAGATGACAAAGTATAGTATAGAAACTAATGTCCTCGTGTGGTGTTGACTGACTGCTGTGTGTAATAAAGTGTCCTGTATAAACCATTGGTGATAGGTAGTGTTATATGTCAACGCTTATCTCTTGTATATAACATTCCGTTGTCTCTTTCATACATGTTGTAGCTATTCATTCATTACTGATCTTAAAATGTTCTTCTTGTGGCTAGCGGAGTGGAAATGTCGAGTTGGAAGACAAAGACTCCTCCTTTCCTACAAACGCTACGATATATGTCATGTATGTACTCTAATGATCCGTAACCAAAATAGAAAATCTGTAGTTACTTCTTTAGTATTCTATTAAAGCTGATAATGTCCATGTTTCTCAGAATTGGACACTATTAAAATCATCTTTAGTTTGCTACTAATGTCCAAAAAATTAACATACATTCTTTCCTCCTAAAATTGATGTTTGTTAATTGTTTCTAATCGTGCGCACCAGTGTATAAATAAGGTTTATGCGTACACATTGTTGAATGTCTTAACAATAGTAGTGGAGTTATTGTCTTATTCGGGCCGATACACGAGTTCTTAAATTGTCGCCATATTGTAATGATTACAAGTCATAGTAGTGTAATGACTCTTTACCTTCTGCGGAGTGTTGAAATTATGTTGTCATTCCAGCTCACAATAACTGCCATCTTGATGCGTACTCAGCGCTCGTGTGTTCTGTGCTGCATCGTGCGTATCAAAATCCTGGTGTGCATTTTCTGTTATGAGTATTTGAGCATTTTTAGCGGGAATCTTTTGTTTACAATCGATCACTAATGATTGCCGGATCCAAGTCCCCACGTTTGCCTTAAAGCATAACTCCCACATGAACTCCAAACAGGAATCAAAGGCTTTAATGAAGCTCGTTAAATAAATCAACTGTAAACCAACTCACCTTGATGAACCGACACGAACTAGCCGACGATAATTAAAAGGCATTTATTAATGCACTGTAGAATTACACACAAGAGACTGTTCTAGAATATAACCTGCGCTTAAGACAGGGGTGGGTGGTTATTTAACTATCTACGAACCAGCTCTCAATTCCACCATTGCGTCAGTGATGTCCTTCGTTCAAATCCGTGTAATAGGTTTTCTAAACTCGTCTAAGGATTTCCTTGTCCTGGTCCTCTCACTTAGTGAATCTTCGTGAACATTTCATCCCTGTCCTTTCTCAGATCAGCTGCCGATCTTCTCAAACATTGCGTCGTCCAGATCTTCCACTTGGTTTCCCTTGCCACTTTTGTGTCTGTATGGGGAAAATCCAGTTTTTCCCTTTTTTATGTTTGGTGGCGCGTGCCGTCATAATGCCCTATGGCAAACACATGCTGCGTAAGGTCGCCCTGACCCAGGGGCGGTTTACGTCGTGGCACAACAAGGTCCTGACCCAGTTGGCCGCCATAGTGGACGTGGCACGAATGAATGCAAACAGACAGGGGCACAGACCGAGGCCGATGGAAATTTCCTTCGAGCAGAGCGCAAAAATCAAAATGGTGAAGCTGACGACTTGCCGCTTCCTACCGTCTTCGACGGTGCAAGGGACTGGGAACTGACCGTAGACCTAAAGGACCGTGGCGTATACCTTGAGGTGATCCGAAAGTTTGGCTTGCGACCAGACATCGTACTCAACTCCTCGTCAGCCAAGCACCAACGCTGATTGAGCTGACTGTCCCGTACGAATCGAATGTGGAGGAGCGACACGTGTTCAAAATGGCGAGGTACGATGACATGGTCACAGACCTTAGGCGGAAGAGTTACACCGTCAGGCTATTCGCTGTCGAAGAAGGCGCGAGGGGTCTTGTCTCCCACCCCGTGTTTGATGTGCTGAAACGAATGGGCTTGAAAAGACGATTAAGAGCCCGGGACCAGAAACAACTGTCTGAGGCAACCGAAAAGGCCTCGTACTGGCTGTGGAATTGCCGCAACTTAGAGTGGGACAAGTTTTGAAACTTGTGTGGTTAGAAGCGGTGATTGCAATACCAACAATTTCTCAATCAAAACCACGAACTTTACTACGTCTCGAGTCAGATCTTTAGCCCGTACTCCAAGTGTGAGTGGTGAACCTGAGTGCAGCCAATCACACAAATGTCGGCCGAAGTCCAACCTCCACAAGATTGCGATAATCGACCGTAGGTCGCACCCAGAACGAGCGCAAGTTAACAAGTCTGTAATAATAACTCCTCAGTCTAGTAAGTTGCAGACAGACCAAGTGGTGAGTCAGGAAAGAAAGGAGGACCCGGCTTCCCAATAGAGTGTGACGCCGTGAACAGGGCACGGGGAAGGCACACGGCAGCGGAGACGTATAGAGGCGACAGAGGCCGTGGCGGGAGGTGAAGCTCGCATCCCACGACCACACTTGCCAAGGGGCAGGCACAGGCTGCACGGGCTCTCCCCGCCGAGGGAGGGAGGGCTTGAGAGTGGACAATGTAACAGCAAAGGGACAAACTTAACATCAGGGATAACGAATTTGACCGAATTAATGTCTTCACAGCAGGAGACAGACGCCCGGAGTCATGACCCGGGAGGGACCGTCCCCAGAGAGTATTAAGAAATTAACGGTCCGAAATGCTTGAGGAAGGGGCTGCTTCTGATGATCTGAAAACCCCTACCGTGTTTGCTGCGCGCCGGACTATATATATATATATATATATATATATATATATATATATATATATATATATATATATATATATATATATATATATTCTTGAAAAAAAATAAAGATTACGAACTACTTTAGAACCCCAGCTAAGCGAAACACAACTCGGATTTAGAAAAAAAACAAAGGATGCACAGATGCCATTTTTGCTCTTAGACAACTTATAGAAAAATCAATCGAATTCAATGAAACACTCTACTTAGCCTTTGTCGACCAAGAAAAGGCATTCGATAGAGTAGATAGAAACAAGCTGTGGGAAAAAACAATATGGAGTGAGTACACATCTAACAAACCTATGTAGAAGTTTATACAACAACAGTGAATGCATAGTGAGAGCAACTGGAGGACACTCAGAACCCTTCACCATAAGATCTGGAGTACGACAAGTATGTGTCCTGTCCCCTCTCTTGTTCGTAACATATATAGACAACATATGTAAAGAAACCAGCCAAGCAGAGACAGCAAGAATACCGCATGACGAGAACACAGAAGAAGAACCATCTGCAAATCTAATCATTAGAGAACTCTTTTTTGCGGACGACCAAGCACTAATAGCAAAATCAGAAGCTGAATTACAAGACCACATAAATAGTCTAAACGAAATGTGTAGGGAACATAACATGAAAATTAGCACAAGCAAAACAGAGGTAATGACTATAACTAAAGAAGAACAAACAACAACAATTCACCTAAACGAACATCCCTTGAAACAAGTAAAGAGTTTCAAGTACCTAGGAAGTATAATTATAATAATTAATATCATCAAATGGCAGATCAGAAGACGAGATCGAAAATAGGTGCAATAAGGCAAATCAACTCATTGGACAAATGGCACCAATACTAAAAGAACAAACATGTATCAATAACTACTAAGAAAGCACTTTACAATCTTCCTACCAACTCTATGCTACCAATGCCAAACCAGGACAATGACAGAAAAAGAGAAAAGAAAAATCACAACAGAAATGAGGTTCCTGAGAAGAATACTCAACGTATCAAGAAGAGATAAGATCAGAAATGAAGAAATCAGGACTAAAGTGGGGGTTAAAGCAGCGCTAGATATTATTAGAAAGCAGCAGTTTTGTGGGGGACTATTGTGTTGACATTCTGGCGGCGGCATTATGCACAGTGTATCTGTGCGGGCTGTTGTTTGTCGAGACTCCTGTCTTTTCCACTTTTCACATTGGGCAGTGGGGAGCATTTTGTGTGATATTCACTGGCACAGGAACGGAGCATAATGGGGACGACCCGTTGCTGTGAAGTTTGAACTGCGACTAACTAACTAACTAACTAGATGGCGCTGCGCACAGTTTGTCGCCGCCATTACCCATAACCCACATCGCTTCCAAACCCCGCTTAGCATTTGTTATCGACTGGTCTATGTGCTCAGTAAGTAAGTATAAGCAAGGAGTTGATTAAATCGTAACCCCGGGTATTTTATTTCCTGCCTGGCGGCGTGTTATGTTGAATGTTGGACTAAAACACATTGATTATCATCGGTTTCAAAGTTTGGTAATGAACCGTAATTTTGAATATTCTAATTTTACTAATTCATTCAATAGCATCGGCCATGTACTCAGAAATCAGAATGGACAAGACAAGACTCCCCTACCAAGCCCTCATATGGTCACCAGTAGGGAAAAGAAAACGGGGAAGACCAAGAGAGACCCTGCGTAGAACCATCATTAGAGAAGGCTCATTCAACGGCCAAGTAAATATCCAAGATCTACAACAGGTAGCAGCGAACCGCCAGGCATGGAGAGACAGGACTTCTGCCCTATGTACCGCCTTAGGCCCAAGAGGAAAGACTAATACTAATTCAATAGCATGTCCTTTACAGAACCTCACTCCCATAACAAACAACCTTCCGGAAATCCTCTTGATCATAAGCAAGATGTCCCGCGTCTGATACACCCATCTGGAGATCATTCGCCACATCCCGCACCCATCTTCTCTTTGGCCTTCCTCTTCCTCTCTTACCCCTCCATTAATGCCATTATTGTTCTCTCCAAACTTTCGTGACGTTTCCAGTGACCAAATATTTCAATTTTCTTTGTTTTATCGTCTTTAATAGCCAACCTTCTTGAACTTCAATAATCTGCTCTTGAAGTATGGATAAATTTCTTTTTTTTTTTTTACCCAAGATATTCTTAGAACTCGTCTATAGTCTATATTTATTAATAGCATTTATATTTTATATTCAAAAGCTGCCCTGTTCAGCTTATTTATTAAGTGTCCAGGTCTCACAGTCACAGGCATATGTTGCAATGAGAAAGATGCATGCTCTTAAAAATCTAATTTTTGTAGTTCTGTCTGTCCCACTCCATAATTTATTCAGTTGGAAGTGTCTATTCATAGGGCACGGCTGGTCACGTGATTTAACTTAAGTTTGCAGCTATATTATACATTTTCATTGATTGGAAAACGTGTCGTCAGTGGCACAGTTGATAGTGTCCCCACATGATGAGCGGGAGCTCGAGGTTCGTTAGACATTTTTTAAAAAATTGTTCAGCAATTAATTGGATGAGAGTCAAATGTCAATCGTTCGTTTCCTTGCCGGACAATGTTTTTTTTAATTGTTCAGCAATTCATTGGGTGAAAGTCAATCCTTTATCTCTTTGGGTATTTAGAATTGTGTTGTTTAAAGTAAGTGTAAGTTAGTTATAACCAGTGTCTCCAGTATTGGTCCTCGTTGCTTTGCACTACAGCAATTCCAATACCCAACCCACACATTTTTGAGTCCCAAACGATCCGTTTTCCTTCTATCCCTTCTGGCTCCAGCCCTCTTCTTCCTTTTCCTTCCCCCTCTCCCCTACCTCTTCTCCACCGCTTCATTCTCTCCCTGCTGGCTGTTGTCAAAAGTATCGAGCACAAAGCACGTACTCCGTTGCTTTGGCGATAATTCTTTGTATTATTCATAGTTGTAAAGTGTGTCATAAAGGTGTCATAAAGTATCGATTCATAGGGCCCTATGTATAAACAAAGTGTCTATTCATAGGCACTGTGAATAAACAAAGTGTCTATTCATAGGGCCCTATGAATAAACTCTCCCTATTCAGCTTTAGTCGTTGAAGAGCAATTTAATTTCTTTTGTGTCACCATTGTTGGTAATCAATGACCCAAGATATTCAAAATTTTTCACTACCTCCAATTTTCCTCATTAACATATATTTCTTTCTCGATAGTAGTTTTATCTGTATGCATTAT
>JACEFZ010008226.1:0-7500 GCA_014155875.1 Cepaea nemoralis
ACGTTCCAAATACCTCGGGCAGTTTAAAAAGCATTTCACAGGGAAACCCCACGCTCACAGTGTCGCGCCACGCACTCACTCAGTAGCAGGGCGACCTGAACCATCAAGCCTCCTTAGTAGCCTCTTACGACATGCATAGTAGGCTACAGTGTTGCTATTCTTTGCTTCCCTTATGGGCCCCGGCAACACACGGGAGGAACCCATATATTTCCCAACCAGTATCAAATCGTTTAAGTCCCCAGATAATCGTGTTCAACCTGGTGAAACTTCACCGTGACATGCTGCGCTTCTTGGGCTAGGCGAAAACAGCCGCCGTGAAGGCGGTGACTAAAACAGCTTCCCCATACCTCATCCAATCAATTTGCGAATGTTGTCACAACGTGTTAAAGGGTAACGTTCCCCTGACACCGGGTCAGAAGAGACGCCTGAAGCGGCACAAAACAGTCTGAGAGCGCTCACGCATAAGAAACTCTCTATCAGGAAACGGAAACAAATCTTGCAACAAGGTGGATTCATAGGCGCCTTACTACGCCCCATACTAAAGGTGCTGAAAGGTGTCGTGAGTTTGTAATGGCCAAGAAAATGATCCCGATCTAACTCGGCTAGTAAGGCGCACCGACAACAGACTATCCTTAACTTGAATGTGCAGTTCGTTGTTGAAGGAGACAGCTGTTTTATGATCACACAAACAACCTGCATACGCATTATTGCATACGGCAGCAGCCCGGAATGCCGAATCTCAAACCATCCGCCATTTGTTAATGTGCATTTCATCACACAGTCGCGGATGACACTTAGAAATATGAAGGGCTAACCATTGCCACCCGTGACTACTTTTATCTTTACGATCTACAGGTTCCCATAGATACATCCATGTTTTTATACTTTTGTGTTGGTGAACGCATTATTGCATACGGCAGCAGCCCGGAATGCCGAATCTCAAACCATCCGCCATTTTTTAATGTGCATTTCATCACACAGTCGCGGATGACACTTAGAAATATGAAGGGCTAACCATTGCCACCCGTGACTACTTTTATCTTTACGATCTACAGGTTCCCATAGATACATCCATGTTTTTATACTTTTGTGTTGGTGAAATTATAAATTTACAAACTGGCGAAATTGTCATTTTACAAATTATATCCTTGAAAAATATACTTAGTTTGCTTCTTGGTGTGCAATCGAAGTGGTCGAAAGGATAAGAGCGCTCGTCTTTAAACATTCGATTCGCTGATGGCTAGGAAGGGCTTTCAATTCATATACCAGCAAACGTTGACTTCTCGTCCAGAAACAAAAGTAAACAGCTTCTGGTGATCATGTCCGTCCACAGTCCTCTAATTCGTGTGCTGTCAATCATTTCCGATACTGATTTTCCTCCATGACATTATGTCAAAATGTCCAGCATCTTGTCTTTAAGTCTCTCCCTGCTTTTCCTCCTCTCTAACTTTACCGTTGTGACGATATACTCAGCTGTCCCCTTCTGATGACATGACAGAATAATCTGGACTGTGGAAGTCAACTCACTGAATGGCAACCTACAGAGCGTAATACTGACAAGAAATTCAACCTGAGCTTGATAGCAACGTTCTGCAAAGGTCATGCAACATTGTTTTTGCGCCTTAAAGGTTGTGAAAATATTCTATTTTGAACTTGACTGCTCTGAAAATGATTTGTTTACTATTTGATGGTTATGGAACTATTCGTTTTATTTTGTTGATAGTTTGAAAAGAAGTTGTTTCCTATTTGATTGTTGGTGAAATATTATATTCATTACTCAATGCTTGTGAAAATATTCTGCTTACAACTTGATGGTTGGGCTTCTACTTGAAGGTTGGTGACATATTCTATTTCTATACATTTTTTTCCCCCGCGATTCCATCCTGTTTCAGGATATTGCGGTCAACACCAGCATCTTTCAGCTGTATGTTGATTCCTAGGCTAGATTACGCTCATCAGCACGCCTCGACTTTCTGAGCGACCGGCTGCATACTCTCATAAGTCACTAGCGTGACTCGAACCACTTCTAATTCTCGTCTGCTCACGTTGACTACGAGAGTATTCGGGATTAACGGAGAAAGCCAGGCAGCCGGCTATTTCTATATATTGTTTGATTAAAAATTATGTTTTCGTGGTGATTGTTGTGGAGATATTCTCCGTTTCATATGGTAGTTGCAGAAATGGTATGTTTACTAGTCAATGGTTGGGGAGGTATTCTGTTTTACTAGTCGATCGTTGGACACATATGTTGAGTTGAGCGGAGCTTAGAACCGACAATACTGCACTCAGGACATTCCCATACGCACTTGGTCCCTCGTTCAATAGCCAGCGAAAAGTCATGCTACTAATCGTTCCCACCGCCATATGATTGTAAAGTCCTCCTGGTCTCCCCTCTCAGTTTTGATACTCTTCCAGAATCCCTGACGATCCCCAGCAATCACATTCTTTCCACATACGAATTCTCAATCTGTTCTCCCTCCTTCTCCATCTGGTCCCATAGGCGCACGTCTATCTCTCCCCTGTCATAGGTAAACTACCACCAAGAGGTGCATTCCCTGCCAGCCTATCAGCCTGTTCATTCCCCCGCACTGCCGCATGGCCAGGTAAAAAAATTCCAACATTTCTCACAATCTTAGGCCTCTGAAGAGATGACAGCCATTCCACATTCCTTTCTTCACATTACAAAGCATATTCGTTGAGTCCGTAATACATACAATGCGTGTTACATAGGTCTCCTCTAACCAACTGAATGCCACTGTCACTGCTTCCATTTCCATTCTCATGCTGGCGGTCGAAGTCTCATATGCCAGGCTCTCCCTTTTCAAGTATCGTCTAATAGCCTTAGCGATGAAACCCTAACCACTACGTCTGCTTCTCACCACTGACCCATCAGTATAGATCATTATTGTCGCCTTGATATGTGTTACTCTAGATAAGTTGTTGCACCTCAGACTCTGTGCGTCCCGCTGTCCATTCTCTGCTGGACACATATTTTGTATGCAAGTCGATGGTTGGAGAGAAATTTTGTTTACTATTCGAGGGTTGGCCACATATTCTGTTAACTAGTCGATGGATGGAGAAATATTCTGTTTACTAGTCGGTGGTTGGGGAGACTTTCTGTTTACTAGTCGATGGTTGGACACATATTCTGTTTACCAGATAATTGTATATTTATTGTTATCCTTATTCTTTCTTTATTATCATCTTCAGTCTGATCTTTATTGCCATCGTAATTCTTATCTTTATTGTTATGTCTGTCTGTCTGTCTGTCTGTCTGTCTGTCTGTCTGTCTGTCTGTCTGTCTGTCTGTCTGTCTGTCTGTCTGTCTGTCTGTCTGTCTGTCTGTCTGTCTGTCTGCCTGCCTGCCTGCCTGCCTGTCTGTCTGTCTGTCTGTCTGTCTGTCTGTCTGTCTGTCTGTCTGTCTGTCTGTCTGTCTGTCTGTCTGTCTGTCTGTCTGTCTGTCTGTCTGTCTGTCTGTCTGTCTGTCTGTCTGTATGTATTTCATTTTTAGAGCGATTCTCTCAGCAGACTTCTTCCCGTTTAATTGAGACAGACCGGGTGAGGTAGGATATAACGTAAAACCAGGTATGGTTGAATGTGATTCTATTTCATATATATATATATATATATATATATATATATCACTAGCCCTTACGCATACCTGTTTTTCTATTCAACAGCTGTATCGAAACGTGAGCTATGTGTGGGTTTTTATTACCAAGATACCTGCTATGGTTGGAAACCATATTGATAACAGACCAAATAATTACATCGGATTGATAACTTGAGAACCATTGTAAGTAACATTGCTAAGAAAAGCGAAATTTAAAAGAAAAAAGAAGCCTAGAGTAGGGCTGATATAATGACATTCGTCTCTTTAACTGTTTGACCGTTTATCTATTTGTCAGTTTGCCGTGTATTTATTGTCTTCTGCATAACTACACTTCAATCAGTCAATAGGCCAGTCAATCCATACATCAATCCATCTATTTGCCTGCCTGACTACCAACCTATATGCCTGCCTGCCTACCTATCTACCTAAAGATTCAACTACCTACCTATCTAAACACATACCTACTTTCTATAACTACCTACCTACCTACCTACCTACCTACCTACCTACCTACCTACCTACTATACCTACCTACTATACCTACCTACCTGCATACCTACCTACCTACTATACCTACCTACTTACCGATATACATACCTACCTGCCTTCCTATCTACCTACCTACATATTTACCTGCCTACCTACTATACCTACCTATCTGTCTGCCTGTCTACTTGTCTCCGTGTCTGCCCGTCTACCTACCTGTCACCCTGTCTACTTGTCGCCGTGTCTGCCCGTCTACCTACCTGTCAGCCTGCCTACTTGTCTCTATGTCTGCTCGTCTACCTACCTGTCACCCTGTCTACTTGTCGCCGTGTCTGCCCGTCTACCTACCTGTCAGCCTGTCTACTTGTCTCTATGTCTGCCCGTCTACCTACCTGTCACCCTGTCTACTTGTCGCCGTGTCTGCCCGTCTACCTACCTGTCACCCTGTCTACTTGTCTCTATGTCTGCCCGTCTACCTACCTGTCAGCCTGTCTACTTGTCTCTATGTCTGCCCGTCTGCCTACCTGTCAGCCTGTCTACTTGTCTCCGTGTCTGCCCGTCTACCTACCTGTCAGCCTGTCTACTTGTCGCCGTGTCTGCCCGTCTACCTACCTGTCAGCCTGTCTACTTGTCTCTATGTCTGCCCGTCTGCCTTCCTGTCAGCCTGTCTACTTGTCTCCGTGTCTGCCCGTCTACCTACCTGTCAGCCTGTCTACTTGTCGCCGTGTCTGCCCGTCTACCTACCTGTCAGCCTGTCTACTTGTCTCTATGTCTGCCCGTCTACCTACCGGTCAGCCTGTCTACTTGTCGCCGTGTCTGCCCTCTAACCTACCTGTCACCCTGTCTACTTGTCTCCGTGTCTGCCCGTCTGCCTACCTGTCAGCCTGTCTACTTGTCTCCGTGTCTGTCCGTCTGCCTACCTGTCACCCTGTCTACTTGTCTCCGTGTCTGCCCGTCTGCCTACCTGTCAGTCTGTCTGCCTACCTGTCAGTCTGTCTGCCTACCTGTCAGTCTGTCTACCTACCTGTCAGTCTGTCTGCCTACCTGTCAGCCTGTCTACTTGTCTCTATGTCTGCCCGTCTACCTACCTGTCAGCCTGTCTACTTGTTCTCTATGTCTGCCCGTTTTGCCTACCTGTCAGCCCTGTCTGCCTACCTGTCAGTCTGTCTACCTACCTGTAGTCTGTCTACCTACCTGTCACCCTTCTACTTGTCTCTATTTTCTGCCCGTCGCCTACCTGTCAGTCTGTCCTGCCTACCTGTCAGTCTGTCTACCTACCTGTCAGTCCTGTCAACTACCTTGTCACGCCTGTCTACTTGTCTCTATGTCTGCCCGTTTACCTACCTGTCAGTCTGTCTGCCTACCTGTCAGCCTGTCTACTTGTCTCCGTGTCTGCCCGTCTGCCTACCTGTCAGCCTATCTACTTGTCTCCGTGTCTACCTACCTGTCTGCCTACCTGTCAGCCTGTCTACTTGTCTCCGTGTCTACCTACCTGTCTGCCTACCTTCAGCCTGTCTACTTGTCTCCGTGTCTACCTACCTGTCTGCCTACTGTCAGCCTGTCTACTTGTCTCCGTGTCCTACCTACTGTCTGCCTAAATGTCAGCCTGTCTACTTGTCTCCGTGTCTGCCTGTCTGCCTACCTGTCAGCCTGTCTACTTGTCTCCGTGTCTACCTACCTGTCTGCCTACCTGTCAGCCTGTCTACTTGTCTCCGTGTCTGCCTACCTGTCTGCCTACCTGTCAGCCTGTCTACTTGTCTCCGTGTCTGCCTACCTGTCTGCCTACCTGTCAGCCTGTCTACTTGTCTCCGTGTCTGCCTACCTGTCTGCCTACCTGTCAGCATGTCTACTTGTCTCCGTGTCTGCCTACCTGTCTGACTACCTGTCAGCCTGTTATCGTTCGCTCGCTTTGAACCCAAGCATAACCCATTCATTTGCTACTACTTCTAATGCTCTGGACTGATATTCGCGAGTGGATTAACTTTCCTTATTACCAGTGTCCCTCGCCATCAGGCGAACCCACTCCGTCTTCTGAGGTACTTGTAATTTACGTTCCTAAGTCACAGATGAGAAGTCAATATAATAGTCCAACTGACCGGTGGAAGAGTTGAATCCGCTATCTCGGTATCAGGACCCCCGGATGTTTAAGATCGAGTGCTCTTACCCATTCGGTCACGCTGTACCAATTCAAGGCCACACACTGACTACACTTAGTAGCCTTTAATATAATCAATCATTATCATGTGCCTCGCCAGCTGGCGTAGACGTTCATGTCTCTTCCCAGATCTCAGTCCTTGATGTTCTGGATCAACTCTGCTGATGATATTTCTCCATCCCACCATCTCAGTCCATCCATCACCATTTCTCTTGGCCTGCCTCTGTCTTTTCCCCATCTGATCTTTCTAGTTACCACGATATTCTCCAATGCCTCTCTTCTCATCACACGACTAAAGAATGCCGTTTCTCTCTTTCTTATACTCGTATATAATGTTCTAGTTCATTAATCTCTTCAAGGGAATTGATATTCGCAACGTTCGTCTCAGGAACCACATCTCCGTTGCATAACATCTTTCCTTATTTCTACATTAACGTTGTTAATTCGCTGTCATACAGCAATACATGTTTTATTTAACATTCCACTACTGTCTTTATAAATTGTATCTACAACCATTTCAATAATTAATTTCGACTCTCTCTCTTCAAATTACAGGAACACGCACCCTCCAAAGAATTCCAAGCAAACACACTGCTCAATAAATGCAGGAAACCGCTGAAATACATTCATAAGCTTTGATCACGACTGACACTATTAAAAGGCAAACTAATTTAAAAACAGAAGTTGATTTGGGAAAACGATTGCACAATAAAAATAAAGATTGAAAATTATCAGCATACCAAATACGAACTTGTCTTGTTGATGTGGTATCAGCGGGGTAGATAGAAAATATTAATTTTAATTTTGAACCACAAGTTAAAATCTATCAAATACACACAATTTCAATATTAATATAGTTATGCTATTGTTTGCCTGCTTTCACCTGCTGGCCTGTCCGTCTGTCTGTCTCTAAGTTTGTATGTCCTGTTTTTATGTCTACCTGTGTGTGTATGTGTGTGTGTGAAAGAGAGAGAGAGAGAGAGAGAGAGAGAGAGAGAGAGAGAGGAGAGAGAGAGAGAGAGAGAGAGAGAGAGAGATAGAGAGAGAGAGGGGGAGGGAGAGCAACCAACCCTAAAACATTAACAACCAAACAATCCAAAACAACAAACCAACCATCCAACTAATAACCAACCAAGCATCTACCAAATAAATCAAGCAACCATCCAACTAACTAACCAACCAATCATACCCAAATAAATCAAGCAACCATCCAACTAACTAACCAACAAATCAATCTACCCAAATA